>CM038712.1:40969298-41169298 GCA_021613375.1 Megaleporinus macrocephalus
TAAAACATTTAGCCAGGAAAAAAATTCTATCCTCAAATCCTATCAAGTCAAGTCAAGTCAAGTCAAGTCAAGTCAAGTGGCTTTTATTGTCATTTCAACTACATACAGAGTACACAGTGAAATGAAACAACGTTCCTCCAGGACCATGGTGCAACAAATTCTATCCTTCTTTTATCAATAATAAACACCTTTCTTAGCCTCAACTATATTGCAAAATCTTCTAAAATAGCAATAACTACCCTTTAAATTAGGGAACCCAATCTTGATCCCCTGAGCTACCAAATTATAGACAAATCTTAAATGTTTCCTTTATATCAAAGATCTTAGAGAAAGCTGTGGCACACAACAATTACTGTTCTACCTGCACAGGAGCAGTTTCATGATACACTGTACCATCTTCTACCGAATCACTGAGAGTCAGTTTATGGCCTTAGTTTGAGCTACAAACAGGAATCCTATTAGAAACAGCAGTTTACGACTGTAAAGAACCACTGAAATGCAGAACAGCTGCTAACCGGCCTTAATCACGCTACAGGCCCAGCTGATAACATTCACAGTTGTTTCTGTTTAACCTAACAATTGAAGTCTATTAGCCATTGTGAAAAAATGATAAGAGTGTAAACATGCTTTAGAGAACATGAGATCAGGATGTGAGCTTGGTTGTTGGAACACTGACCCTGCTGGAGGACTGTAGATGTTTGCTCTGCCATTCAGTGGTGTACCTCTCTGTATAGTCCTCAAGAATGGCATATAGGTCATGGGCTTCAGGGGGCGGTTCCACATCTCCATTGAGAATGGAAGAGGCACGAATGTCTTGGGAATAGAACCTTTCCAAGAGAAAAGCAAAGCCAAGGTTCAGATTTTTTTGTTTTTAAATAATATAAAGTATGAAATACTATAAATGTGTTTGCCATGTACACATATACCATGTAATACACTCCAATCCACAGTCACTAATGGTAAAATATTTAGTAGTACTTACTTTCTGTTGGTCTCTTTGCGTTCGATAAGGCAGGAGCCAACGAGTGACACTCCGGCGTAAAGGCCACGGGACTTGCAGTAAGAGTAGACCGCCGCTGTACTGCGGAACGCCACATCAGCCTCCAAATTCCTGTCATAGATACTTAGTCAGATGGGCTTGTCTGTGTCCAAGTAGGCTGCAAAATACACATTCTAAACCAGCAGTCAATGGGAGGATTAAATCAGGCCATTCGCACCCACATAACTCACTTCAATGCATAGCTTAGTGCTCTGAAGAGTCTAAGTTTGTAATCAGTGGTCATCAGTGTTCATTTGGACAGCTAGTTTTGATTTAGTTTTAGTCGTAGTCTTTTGATTAAAATGTCATTTAGTTTTAGTCATAATTTAGTCATCTAATTATTTTTTATTTTTAGTCTAGTTTTAGTCGACTTATTATCATAAGAATATAGTCTAGACTAAATCTACAGTCCATACAGTCGACTAAAATATAAAGGGTATAAAATGTAAATGCTGTTTCTTCAGTTCCCTTAAATTATTTAAATCATTATATACACTTACACGAAATGAAACATTTATTAACCAGTTATGGAATATTATTCATGTTTAAAAGACCAATACACACATAAACAGATTTAACAAACAACATCTAAGCTCTTCCGTAACTGCAAAATGAGTAAGAGAAAACTTATTTTATACTTGTATCACCTTTTTATTTATTTATCTCTATAATTAACTAATCTACATTAATTGCATGTATCACTTTTTGCTATGAAAGTATTTTTAATTGTGCAATTTAAATAAATAAAGTTCACTAGAGACACAGACTGCATGTTCCGTGCACTAATAAACTGTTTCGTGTGTGCGGAGCCATTTGTGACATGATAATCAATAGCATGGTTGGAGTTAGATAGCTTCCCTAGTAGTTTCCCTACTCTGATCCGGACACGCTGCCCTGCTTTCACCTGCTTTCCACACACCTGATCCAACTAATCTGACCATTAACACATGAACATCATCAATTTCATAGTTTAATTATGTTATGAAGCTTTTATTTAGTTATTGTCTCATTTTTGTCATAAAAAAAGAGGTTAGTTGATGAAAATCATGGCAAAAAAAGTACTGGTGGTCGTAAACAGTGCCGTCCATAAATATTGCCCACCACAAGAATGAGCTAAACATGCGGAAAAAGACACTCCGGTTTCAATATCAGTAAAAAAAACTCACCTCACAAAATTTTTTCTTAAATCTACGTGTGCCACAATTGTTGTCTGCTCTTTCGCAAAGATAACAGCTCTGTGTTAAGACTGGAGAACATACAGAACCATTTCTCTATACAGAACCATTTCTCTCCAGATCCTTCAGATTCTGAGGTCCATGCTTATGGACTCTCCTCTACATCTCATCTCCTGGGTTTTTTGGGGTTTAGGTCAGGGCACTTGAATCACCATGACATTTTTATGTTGACTTTGATGTTTGCTTTGGGTCATTGTTCTACCAGAAGATCCAACCATGGCCCAGTTTAAGCTTCCTGCACTGAGGCAGTCAGGCTTTGATTTAATATCTGCTGGCACTGGATACCATGTATGCAAACAAGTTGTCAAGTTGTCCAGAATCTTTGGAGGAAAACAGCTATACAACATCCCAAAGTACTTCTCTGCAAGCCCTCTCTGGTGTTTGTTGCCAAAGAGCTCTATTTTGAGTTTGTTGGTCCTTGACAGCAGAGGCTTTCTTCCGGCAACCCTCCCAAACAATAGGTGGCGTCTGGTTGTAGTTTGGGAGACGTTCTGACACCAAGGCCTAACATTCCCCAGCTGTGATCCTTGGAGGTTCTTTAGATATTCTAACATTCTCTTCATTGTGCGTGAGGTCAATAGGCACATATATCATCTTCCCAGCAGATTCTTAATTTATTATCTAACCACCTTCAAATAGCCCGTACCTGTTTTACTTAATCTCACTTTTTTTCTTAATTTTTATGTCTCGTTTTATTTTTCTTTATTATTTTATTTCTTTTATTATTTTATTTGATTTAACTAGTTCTGTACTATTATTTTATCTTATTTTATTTTAATGTTATTTTATTTCATTTTTTTGTTTAGTTTTTATTATAACATTGTTTTTTCCCCTTAAATTTCTTTTGAACTTAAATTTATTTTATTATTATTTGTAATCTCTTACTCTTTTTATCTTAATTACTTACTAATTAAATTTGAACTTTTATCTATTTTTAGTATTAATATTATTTCTACTTTTATAAATAGTTATTTTTAAATGTTTGTTTAATGTGTATTAGCTACTTTCTTCTCAGTTGTTTTAATTTATAGTTAAAAGTGTCAGCTCTGTACTTCCAGTAGCGAGCAGTTCGAAGTAAATCAAACATGGAAATGGTGGATGTGCTCGTAGTTCTGTATTTACTTCAAAAACGAAGAAAAACAACTGTTTGTCTCTGTGTCGTGGCGAAGATACATCATAGTTAAAATTTCTAACCAACTTGCACAACAAAAAAAAAGTCCAGCTGTTTCTTCTTCGCAGCAATTACAGTAAAATTAAATTCATTAGTTACTAATTATTTATTATTCTGTACATTTGTGTTTTTTCATATTTTAAATACAGTGGTGTATATATATATATATATATATATATATATATATATATATATATATATATATATATATATATATATATATATATATAAAATGTATAAATACTATTGGAAAGAGAGACCGGCCCTTTAGTATTCTGATTAGAGATGGACCGATCAGCGTTTTTGAGGCCAATTCCAATAGCTGGTACTGATAAAGGGCAGAGTATACGCCACGGCAGGGCTATGTGTAGTTATTAATGCAAGCAAGTCATAAAACATGGTCGAAACTGGTTTATTACCATTTTTAACGAGCTCATACGAAACAGGATAAAAATGTAAACAAAATGAACAGTAAATAAACAAAGTAAATCAAACAAATATTCCCAATACTGTTTTTCTGAGGCCTTCAAATTATTTATATCGATATCGGAATTATATCGCATCGACCGAAATTAAGGAATATATCGTAATATAAATTATGGCCATATCGTCCAGCACTAATGTAGAGTCATTTCAGGCCCCTACTGCATATACAGCTACACATAAATTATGAATAGTGCTGTCGAGATCAAAAAAACTTGATCTGACATTCAATTAATTGTTATAAAAATAAGTAGATTAATCACTTTAATTGCTAGCTAGGTGTACCTGGTAGCAAACAGTGGCTGTATTGTCAAATCAATACACATTCACACAGTTTTATGTACAAAAAAAAAAAAAAAAACACTCCTTCTGCCAACATACGTGTTAAAAATTGTAGAACTATCTACAAAGCCAACAAATAAACAAACATTACTGATTCTGGCCCTGTAAACATGTTTGAGCATGTTTATTTATTGCTTTGCTTTACTTACAATTAAATGCTTTAACCCAGTGCAGGCAATTCACGCTTAGTAGTTTCATCAGAACATGACTGTGAAATCTAACGACTACGGAAAATGACTGCAGTCAGCGAGAGTTATTGCAATCATCTCAAATAACTGCAATTAGAGGGTTATATCATAATAGTGACAGGTCTAATAATAAGAGCGAACACAACTGACACTTTGTTTCTGTGCAAAAAAAAACAAAAAAAAACTAAAAAAAAAAAAATATGACTGCTATTTATTCAAATGAGCTGCAGTTTCACCAAAGTGTCTACAACAACTTGGTATTGCGTGCTTAACCCTAAACCCTAACCCAACCTGGGGCTGGCAACTTGGGGCTGGCAACTTGGGGCTGGCAACTTGGGGCTGGCAACTTGGGGCTGGCAACTTGGCAACCTGGGGCTGGCAACCTGGGGCTGGCAACCTGGGGCTGGCAACCTGGGGCTGGCAACCTGGGGCTGGCAACCTGGGGCTGGCAACTAACCCTAACCCTAAACCCTAACCCAACCTGGGGCTGGCAACTTGGGGCTGGCAACTTGGGGCTGGCAACCTGGGGCTGGCAACCTGGGGCTGGCAACCTGGGGCTGGCAACCTGGGGCTGGCAACCTGGGGCTGGCAACCTGGGGCTGGCAACTTGGGGCTGGCAACTTGGGGCTGGCAACTTGGGGCTGGCAACTTGGGGCTGGCAACTTGGGGCTGGCAACCTGGGGCTGGCAACCTGGGGCTGGCAACCTGGGGCTGGCAACCTGGGGCTGGCAACCTGGGGCTGGCAACTTGGGGCTGGCAACTTGGGGCTGGCAACTTGGGGCTGGCAACTTGGGGCTGGCAACTTGGGGCTGGCAACTTGGGGCTGGCAACTTGGGGCTGGCAACCTGGGGCTGGCAACCTGGGGCTGGCAACCTGGGGCTGGCAACTAACCCTAACCCTAAACCCTAACCCAACCTGGGGCTGGCAACTTGGGGCTGGCAACTTGGGGCTGGCAACTTGGGGCTGGCAACTTGGGGCTGGCAACTTGGGGCTACAAATAGCTATTAACAGTATATTATTAAATCATCAATATTATTATTAATAGCTCCCAATTTTTTTTTTTTGCTGTTATAAATAAAACGTTATTTAAGAACACCACGCGGTGTCTAGTAATGACATTTCATAATTGCTACTTGTGATGATTGAAATATTACATATTTGAACGTTAGCACTGAATGTTTGTTTATCTCTAAAGGTACCGTCACAATAACGGCAATAAAAAAACTGGATGGATTAGTCTATAAAGTGCGCAGTCACTGTTTTAAAGTAGACGGTTGTGTAACAATAAAGCGATCTATCAAACTACCAGTTCTCGAAGCAGCTCAGTGCTTGTAAGGTTCCCATTATTATATATAATTCTGAAGGAGACTTATGTACGTGCTCATGCTTGTTGAATGACAGATAATTGGGCTGTCGGGTAGAGTCGGTGCTGGCAGCACTACCGGATCTGATCTCTATATAAATCACCTTTCATCAAGAGTAATAGGTCTCAGGAGATGCCAAAATTAAAATCAACACAATATAAAAAGACAGCTATATTTATCTCTACTGGAGACAGGAAGAGCTCTTCTTTGAAGCATTATTCATGATTTCGCAGTCTAGCAGAACTAGCAGTCTGAAAAGTGAGCTAATTTATGTCCCCCACAACCAAAACAAAAAAGAGAGAGAGACTTGCGTTACATATTAAAACACAAAGAAGAGTCTCAAATTAATCTGACTGCTTAACTCACTGAAAAGCCAAATCAAATACTGGTCAATGCCTGGCGTCTATTCATCCTCCATTCCTTCCACACTTCTACACGCATTAGGCTATCAAAACAAATACACCTGCTCTAAACAGCCCATCAACAGCATTGTCTGCAGCCTCAGGGCACAACTATCAATTCCAGAAGATGAGCATGCTGGACTAAACGCAGTCACACAATAACAGACTTAATAGTGACATCTGGCTTAAAAGCTCACCGTTCACTCTAAACGCCGACGTTTCCCTCTTATTAACTGATTCTATGGCTTCCGTTCTGCTTGCTGACACCAGGATAAAAGCGTCTGGCACAGACAGTGATGTCATGGCTCTTACCTGCCAAGAGGCCCAACGGCCACAGTGCAGTTTCCTCCAAATGTGAGATTTCCTCCCTTGCTGAAGGCTTCCACAGCTCTCTGCTGGTTCAAGATGATAACAAAGTCGGACGCCTGAAGATGAAAAGTGAACAGGAGTGTTAGCGTGTGAGTGAAAGAGTGTGCTACATGATTTATGATCAGGCGATGTGATTATATTTAGAAGATAGAAATAGTTAAGTAGAGTTTTTGTACAGCAGACTCAAATGATAATGATGCACCTCCTTAAGACCAGCATGAAAATATAGTCTAGTCTTTTAACAACCAAGTGCTGAATGTACGAATACATACACAATATATTACAATACTTTACACTTTATACAGCGCCCTGCATAAATATAGGCACTAGAGATGGACTGTTTTTGAGGCCGATTCCGATCGGCGATCACCTTTCAGCGTGATCAGCTGATAGTCGATACCGATCGAGGGTGGGGTATACGCCATGGCAGTGCTACATGAAACATGATCTGAACTGGTTTATTACCATTTTTAACAAGCTCATGTGAAACAGCATAATATTTTAAACTAATTTAACAGTAAATAAACAAAATAAATCAAACAAATATCACCCAATACTGCAATCATTACATTTAGACCCTTAATTTAAAAAAAAAAAAAAAAAACTAATTAAATAAATACAGTAAAAACTGCAGTCACTAAACACAGACTCTGTTATTTTAAACTACATCTGTAATCATTAAATGTAGATCTTGAATTGTTGCTGCTGTTCTGTTCGTACCGGTCAGATCTGGTCTGTAGGTGTTCTGGGTTGTTTGTTTTGTGTTAGCTGTGTGTGCTAGCTCTGCTGTTTGCTGATACTCTCTGTATTCAGCTGTGTGCAGTGCTGTATCAGATTATTAGTGTTAAATGTCTTTGTCTTGGTTCCCCAACGAGACACACTGATTTTACACATTTTACAAACGTCCTGGATGAGTCTGTCACGTACGGTAAACACTGCCAGACAGGGTTTTCTATCAGCGCATGCTTTTCTCGCGACGCTGCTGCGTCGGTATGTATTTCCACCTAGTGGTTCAGATAGGAATTGCAGGAAGCTGGTCAGAAGGGTTTTCCTCTTCCTGGATGAAACGCTAGCTGGAAATACAGAAATTAGGGTAATTTGTTTAACGCCATCGATCGGCTCTCGGGATCGGCTAAATTGGAGAAATATCGGCCGATCACATATTTTGATTAAAAATCGACCGATACGGATACATAGCCGATCAGTCCTTCCATCTCTAATTATATTATATTATATTATATTATATTATATCAGGCTAAAAATAAGGTGTATTAATAATGATTACATTTCTGAATTAGTCAATGATAAAAAAGGTTTTAAAATGACAACAGGTAGGAACTCTTAAGTGTTTCAACCTCGCATAAGTAACCTTTGTTCTTGAACTGTCCTTGAAGTTTATAGATTTTTTTTTCAAATATACATTATTATAACAATAACTACTGTCTATCAATTTTTGAAAATGTTAAATATTTCTGAAAGGGCTTTTGATCTTGGCTTTGCACCATGAAGGTCACTTTGGGTCTTCTTGATGATACCCAGCCCACACTTTCTTAAAAACATGCAAGATTAAAAGTCCCTTGCTGTCAACTGTGACACATGACATTTGGGGAAACAAAATTTCTAATGCTATTTTGCAACTAATGGTTTTAAAGATAACGCAACATATATGGAAAAACAGAGCATTCCCTTATTCAGGTTTCATTGAATGGTCTTCGCCAAAAACTGCATTAAGTGCTGTCTTTATGAGCAATCCACTCGTGTATCACGACATCAACTATTGTACATCTGTCATCAGTGCAGCATTTAAGAATAAAAGTATCTTCAGAGATGATTTTGCTGTCTTACTACTAAGTGGTGCCTGGTGTGATTAGATCTGGATAAGGTTCAGACAGTCGGTTGTACTTTTAACAACTCTTTGTACTGTTAGGATACCACAGGAAATCAATCAAGAGCATTAAATCACACAAGCACTCAGTACACAATGAGTCATCCAATGCTGCAACTGTAGGTCATGAAACAGAGAGCAACTTTCTCTTCCTGGTGTTGACAAACGACCTCAGCAGGAGCACATGCTCGTGACTTCCTGGTCCAGAGATAGGAAGGTCCACTCAGCGTGCTGAGAAATGATGAAGCCATGCTTGGGCTGCAAATAGCGCTTGTGTAAAGGGAACCAGTCTCTGAGTGTGTAATCCTTCAAAAGAACATCAGCGGTCAAAACAAAGGGCAGCTCGAGGACTTATGAGACTGATTTTGCACACGGCTGGCTTAGGAAATTTCCTTCAGGCATCTTTAGATCCACGCAGATAAGCACTGTTGCTTTATGATGCTGTTTCCACAGAACATACTGTAGAGATGACATACGATGTATTTAGATGTATTTTGATATATGCAGTCATGTGTATGTATTTAGATGTATTTTGATATGTGCACATCAAGTATTTTACACAGCTTTCAACATGGCTCAGTGAGTCAGACTGTGGAACTGGAACTATCTGTTTTTTTTATTAAATATTTGATAGTAATATATGGATTGTGTGGAAAGGAAAAAGTTATTTATCACATCAGTACAGGCAGATATTTAACCAACAGTTGATTTGCATATGGGAACGGCATAATGTATAGGTGAGGCTGGGTTCTTGTTCTAAAATGTTTTATTCATTTTTAATTAATTTTCCTGCATTTTAAACCCTATATGTTATTATTTTATTGAAATATTAATCCAGATTTCCAACTTTTTATAAAAACGTGTGTCAGCATTGGAATCAGCACAGAACAGATATTACCCTTCCTTTATTTCATTTCCAGTTATGGTCTATAGTCACTTTATTGCTAAGGTTTTATATATATATATATATATATATATATATATCTATATAAGAAAAAAAAGACAGCAATGCAAACTCTAGTAGACCTCCAAAACTGTTACTGTTCGATATATGAATAGTAAGAAACAGACGCAAGCAGGTTATAAGACTGTCTTAGATTAACTATTACCTTTTTATACTTCTAATTACTATTTGGTTTGGTTTAAAGTGGTTTTATTCAACACATATAAATACTCCAAATAAAGAAATCCAAACGAATATAGAACACATTCTTAAAAACGATCAAATCAACTTTTGCTCTATTTTATATTAAAAAATCCTTTTATAATATTATTTATAATATTATTATTCTGTCACTGGTCTGCGATGAAAACATATGCAGAACTTACCTCCAGACCAATTTCAAAACCTCCACCAAGACCAGCAATGCCGATAGCTGTGGGAGCAGACCATCCTGCGTAATGAAACAGGTAAACACTGAAGTTACACCGTCTTACAGTCTTAATGTCTTTCATTATTATTATGCCTTTTAAAAAGTTAGTCCTTAACTAAAACTGGTCAGGACCAGAAATATAACTGTAAAATAAAAGCTATATCAAATATGACTGATTGCTATGACAGCCTAATGCTTTGCCAGTAGCCGCAGATGTAACATATATTATAGTATATTTACAACATGCCTGAAGCAGCAATGATGATCAAAAGTTTAAG
This sequence comes from Megaleporinus macrocephalus, assembly GCA_021613375.1. Classification (NCBI taxonomy): domain Eukaryota; kingdom Metazoa; phylum Chordata; class Actinopteri; order Characiformes; family Anostomidae; genus Megaleporinus; species Megaleporinus macrocephalus. The sequence continues at coordinate 40,979,427 of CM038712.1, forward strand.
CCATGCAAGAATTCTCTGTTCAGTGCCAAAATGGCTATAGTCCAAAATGCTTTCAGTGATTAGATGTAGGCCAGTGTGACATGGAATCGTCCACTATAAGGGTTAGCAAACACGCTATAAATAAAGGTTCAGATGATAGGAATTGTAGGAGCAGATCTCTTGAGAATACAGGCAGCAGACGTGTGTGCTAAAGTACGACCTTGTCTTTATTTAAAGGACAAATCCAAAACAAGTAAACATGTTTCATGCTTGTCTGACATGCAGTAAATATGTTTAACCACTTTTTGAGTGAATGAGCTTTTCTAGACAGTGGAATTTCTCCCCAGCCAATCATAACTGCAGCCAAGCGAACGTTCAAAGTCCATCCTTAAGAAAATGTGTACGTATTAATATGTGTTATTGGCGTTTCAATGTTAATGCACTGAAGAAGTGCCATTGTGATTGATCCCAAACTTTTATTCCCTTTAATGGTCACAGTATTTGTGGAAAAACCTAAAGCTTAATAGCTTAAGCCCAAAGATGAGGAGTGTCCAAAAGCATATACCTCAGCTCTTTACTGCCCGGCTTTACATTACCTGGCCTAAATTATCTGGCTAAACTGGGAAACCCTTCTTTATGAAAAACTCCTTTACTGTTAAAACCAGAAGTACAAATAAGAGAATACACATTTCATATCACATTTTTTATAAATAATTAACTGTGTGAGTAAATAATCAACAAAAATAATGCCTTATTATAAAAAAGCTGAGATTTTATATACAACACAGATTTAAGATAAAAAAAGAATGTCCAAATAAAATTAACTTACTTCCATCTGCAAGACGGGCAATCACTATCCCACTGCCCCCCCGAGCAGTAATCATGAACCCCGCCTTTATGACGGATAAGATGGCCAGTCCATGGGCTTTGGCGATCACATGGGCTTTTAACACAGAAACAGAAAGCATGAACAAATTATTAACAAGACTAAATTACAGGTAAGTGTCCTCACATTATATTTAAATTCTGCTTCACATATTCAATGCGCCTATACCATCCATCCATCCACCCTTCCATCCATCCATCATCTTCCGTTTTATCCCACTAGTCGGGGTCACGGGTGGCTGAAGCCAATCCAAGCATCATCACGCCAAGGCAGGGTACAGCATGGACAGGTTGCCAGTTCATCGCATGGCCAACACACATTCACACCAACGGGCAGTTAAAGTGAGGATCAACCTATCATGCATGTGTTTGGACTGTGGGAGGAAAATGGAGTACCTGGAGGAAACCCACTCACTCAAGCACGGAGAGAACATACATCAAGAGAACATCTTACTGTGAGGCGATAGTGCTGACCACTACACCACCATACTAACAACTACACCACCGTACTAACCACTAAACCACCGTACTAACCACTACACCACCATACTAACCACCACACCACCATACTAACCACTACACCACTGTACTAACCACTACACCACCGTACTAACAACTACACCACCGTACTAACCACTAAACCACCATACTAACCTCTACACCACCGTACTAACCACTACACCACCATACTAACAACTACACCACCGTACTAACCACTAAACCACCGTACTAACCACTACACCACCATACTAACCACTACACCACCATACTAACCACTACACCACCGTACTAACCACTACACCACCATACTAACCACTACACCACCATACTAACCACTACACCACCGTACTAACCACTACACCACCATACTAACCACTAAACCACCATACTAACAACTACACCACCGTACTAACCACTAAACCACCGTACTAACCACTACACCACCGTACTAACCACTACACCACCATACTAACCACTACACCACCGTACTAACCACTACACCACCATACTAACCACTACACCACCATACTAACCACTACACCACCATACTAACCTCTACACCACCGTACTAACCACTACACCACCATACTAACCACTAAACTACCGTACTAACCACTACACCACCATACTAACCACTACACCACCATACTAACCACTAAACTACCGTACTAACCACTACACCACCATACTAACCTCTACACCTCCGTACTAACCACTACACCACCATACTAACCTCTACACCTCCGTACTAACCACTACACCACCGTACTAACCACTACACCACCATACTAACCACTACACCACCATACTAACCACTACACCACCTTTTTTGTTTTTTTTGTTCCATTGTTTACAGTGCCAGTTTGGTCCATTAAAGAACAAGTAACTGTTATTTGTATAGCGCCTATTATTTTCACTTGGCCCACACAGTGTGAAAAAAGGAAAAAACAGGTCCCTAAAAGAAATAAATAAATACAAATTTTGCCATTGTCCCATTGGGCTGGAAAGAAATCAAAATCTGCCAAAAAATATTCATGAATGACTGTCCAGTCAGCTCTGTTATATTTGGAAATGTTCAGCAAGCACAGAATTTGATCCCCAGTCACTCCACATCTGTGGTCCATAAAAATACAACCGCCCATGAACACCACTGCTAAAGCTAGAAATTACAAAACCAATATGTACCAGGAATCTGACCGTTACTAGAAATGGAACAACCAAAAAATAAACCCTAAAATGAGTTCAATATTCTCCTAACATTTGTTTATTTATAGATATTTTGCATGTTGATAGGATTTAGAGTGCTTAGTGCTCTCACACAAAAGCAAAACTTTGTTTTCATAATAGCCACGTTACAGTCAAGACACTACTGGAGCCCAGTCACGTAAGACAAACATGAAGCAATACTTGGCACGAGTCAGGTACAGAGGTGACATCAATCAACAGAAATGCACTCTTTATACACAGTAATGGGGCTTCCACGCCAGGTATGGTTACAATTTAGGCACGTAGGCTAGTCGATCCCATCATCACGGAGAATGCACGATATAAGAAAGAGACAGTAAGGATTACCATGAACCATTTCATCCTAAGCACTGCCTCAGATGTTGCAGACTTCATAGTTTTTAATATATATATACCAATTAGTCAAATTTTGCTCTTGTAAAAGATGACTTCAAATTAAACTATTAGCAGCAAAGTCCTTTACATGCCATTCAGTCCTTTACATCCTCAGCCTACACTGTAATTACACCTCAACATGACGTTCCAGTAATGATTCTGTTCCAGCCCTTCTGTAGTACAAAGCTTAATCTGGAAATCAAGCCATACGCTGGAGAAACTTTGGTTTATGGGACAGTTACTGCGAATGATGAGAAGACTATGTTTTGATTTCAGCATTTTACAGGTAAGCTTTTCTTCCCTCCTTGCAAACATGGGTTTTCAGTAGAGATAAAAGGATCGGTATCGGACGATTTTTAATCAAAATATGTGATCGGCCGATATTTCTCCAATTTAGCCGATCCCGAGAGCCGATCGATGGCGTTAAACCAATGAGCCTAATTTCTGTATTTCCAGCTAGCGTTTCGTTGAAACCCACTCTGGCCAGCTCCCTGCAATTCCTATATGAACCGCTAGGTGGAAACACATACTCTTTCATTTTCCACAGACTGACTAAAGCAGCGGCCTCACGAGAACAGTTTTCCATTGTGTTGCGTTGCGTCCGTCTGGCAGCTTGTTGCTGTATATGACGCAGACTCATCCAGAGCGTTTTTAAAATCTGTAAAATTAACCGTGTCTCGTTGGGGAACCAAGACAAAAACATTTAACACTAATAATCTGATACGGTTTTTAGAGTACACCACACAGCTGAATACAGTGAGTATCAGCAAACAGCAGAGTTAGCACACACAGCTAACACAAAACAAACAACCCAGAACACCATACAGACCAGATCTGACCGGTACAAACAGAACACCAGCAGCAATTCAAGATCTACATTTAATGATTACAGATTTAGTTTAAAATAAGAGAGTCTGCGTTTAATGACAGTTTTCACTGCATTTATTTAATTAGCTTTTTTTGTTTTAAATTAAGGGTCTAAATGTAATGATTACAGTATTGGTGATATTTGTTTGATTTACTTTGTTTATTTACTGTTAATTTACTTAAAAATATTATGCTGTTTCATATGAGCTCGTTAAAAATGGTAATAAACCAGTTTAGACCATGTTTCATGACTTGCTTGCACTAATAACTACATGTAGCCCTGCTGTGGCATATATCCCCACCCCCAATCGGTATTGGGTACCGGCTATCGGTGTGTCTGGCGATTGGAATCGGCCTCAAAAACGCTGATCGGTCCATCTCAAGTTTCCAGTCAGTCACGCCAAAAGAAAGTTAGAACATTTACCTGGAATAAGCTTGTCGGGACCTTGTCTGTTTGAGATCTCGGTGAACTCTCTGAGAATTTTAGCAGCCTTCTTCGCCTCAGACTTCAAGTTCGATGGAATTGGATTGTTCACTGTGAATTTAAAAATGTACACAAACATTACACATATATATCCCACATATATGCATTATGTCTATGAACAATTCTAAAAGACAACACATGATCGGTACACATGGAAAAAAAAACCTGACTGCAAAACACTAGAGGGCGCTAACAAGAGGTCTGAATGAATGGGGTGAAAGGAGATGCACAGCTAAAACCGAAAATGAAATTGGGTCATTTTTAAAAAATTGAAAAGGATGTAGTTAAAAACATATGCAGAAAACACACAAACATATATTTTCTACATAACATATCTAGCTCTATCTAGCTACAGCCCATTTGTTTTGGACTTGAGTAGTGATTCTTGAGTTATCGAGTTTCTTACTGTGCAAGTGCCTTGAGCACATCACTAATTGGATGGGTCAAAACTTTCTGCAGTTGAACAAAGACCAAACAGAGATTGTTTTATTTGGGAATAGGCATGAGAGGCACAACCTAGCTGCATATCTAAATTCCAGAGCTCTGAAGTCTCCAGAGCTAGCTCATAACCTTGATGTACTAATGGACTCTGATCTCAGTTTTAGAAATCATGTTAAAGCCGTTACCAAATCAGCATTTTATCATCTTAAAAACATCAACAATTTTAGAGAACTTCTGTCTAAACCAGACCTGGAGAAACTCATCCATGCCTTTGTTTCCAGCAGGAATGATTACTGTAATGCTCTCCTAACTGAACTTCCAAAAAAGACAATCAAACAGCTTCAGCTGATTCAGAATGCAACTGCCAGAGTTCTCACTAGGAGCAAAAGAAGAAAACACATCACCCCCATTCTCAAATCCTTACACTGGATGGTCTTGTTACTGCTCTATAAATGTCTAAATGGTGTAGGACCAGCTTATCTATGTGATCTAGTACAGCTATATGAGCAGAGCAGAACTCTTAGATCGTTAGGAAGTAGTCAGTTAGTCCTTCCTAAGGTAAAGACTAAACATGGGGAAGCAGTGTTTAGTTACTGTGCTGCTATTAAATAGAATCAGTTGAGAGAGAGTGTTAGAAGAGCCACCTTTAAATCCAGACTGAAAACATTCCTGTTTGAGGAGCTCAGTTTAAAACTCTTACTGAACTGTTAGTTCTACAACTCTTTCAGAACAGCTCTCATGTGTTTGTCTGCTGCATCCAACATCACTTTTAAACCTCATTCTTTATTTAATTTTTAATATTCATATATGTTATTTCTTTTAACTTATTTATTTTAATGCTTTGTTTCTTATTTCTTTATTTATGTAAAGCACTTTGAGTTGCCACTGTGTATAAAAGGTGCTATACAAATAAACTTTGCCTTATGTGCAAACCATAGCAAGACACCAGTATTCCCAGTATGTGTTATCCTACATAGCTAAAGATCACATTAATGGTTCACACCACAGATGAGACTGTAGGCAGTTGGCTTCAGCTGACTGAGTGTGGCTGACACATAGCAGTTTTTCCATTAACCACAAAGTCCACATGTAGGTATTAAAAAAAATGATTACTTGGAAAAAGTTTTGCCTTACAAACAATAAATCAAAATATGAACTAAAGCTAAACTTCTAACTCATGCTACGGTCAAAAAACCGTGCGCTCCATTTTGCTTCCAAAGTCCAACTGCCCTGAATCTCCCCCTAGTGAGCAAAAAAAGATCCGGAACGTTCTTAATGATTTTCTTAAAGAGACGGTATACAACGAAACAGCAAGAAATCAAATAAATATTACAAAACAAAATATACAATCAAGGCAGTCCTTCTTTTGGCTCCTATAGAGACTGTTCTAGAAACTCAGCATCTGATTTCAGACAGAATAACGACTTCAGTCTTCGGGAAAACACATGAGTAGAAACATGGTTTGGCTCTCAGGCGAAAAGGCTCCAGAGAAGATGGCAAAGGGGTAGCCACAAACTTTCATGTGACATTCTCAATCCCACTCTTTCTTACTTGATTACCGTTTTCTCATCAAATTAAATGAAAATATAATAAAACTACAACCGTTACAGAACTTTTATTATGTGCTTTTATTTGGCAAACTTTAAGACTCAGCTCACATGGTATCATAGTGTCCCTCATAAATGCAGGAGAAAACAATTACGAAGACAGCAGTACAGCAAAACAAACACCCCTTAACCCAAAAACCTGGTTTAACTTTTACTTTGGTTATTTTCTACATGGTTATTAAAAATGAGAGGCACCAGCCAATCTCAACTTTTATAAAACTCTTTATTAAACTCATAACAACTTTTTAAAAACCTTAATAACAACTTAAACAAACCTTAATAACAGTTCTCTCGTAGTTTCTCAGTTTTCCCAAATGACATGGGACTATATGACCTTATATGAACCTTTTATTAAATTCAATTATAAAATTACAGAAACTAACCAAACGGTTCTTCAATGAACAGTTTCAGCAGTGATAATTTTATCTAATTTTAACTGCTGTTGCATGACTAGCACAGCTTTAACACAGAAAACATAATACTTTCCATTAAACCACAAAAAACTAACTTACATCCTTAATACTACAAATTGGTTTACAGACTCTGGGACAGATTTATTTTAAACTTATAGGATCTAACTGCTAACTGGAATGCAGTCCTACATTCTTCCCTAAAATGCAGGATTGTAGCTAAAATAAGTTGGAAGTGATGTATTTTAAATTTAAAGTAAAACTTTCAACTTATAAATAAATAGAAAATAGAAAATATATAAAACATATTAATAAAAAAACATTTTTATAAGTATTCTATAATATACATGATATTCTATACATAATACATCTTTATTTCTCTAATAAAAGTAGTACTAATCATAATATATCATTTTTGTTTCTTAGACGTGTAAAGGCCCCCAACTATGTATATAATGGAGAACCCTACAATTACAGAATGATTGAACTGCTTATTAAAAGATGTTTGGATCACATGCAGTAATACACCTCTCATGCCTGCAGCAGGGGCAGGACAAGAGCCAGTTTTAATCTAAAATAGTCTTCAAATTAATGCCAGTTCGTCAGCTTCATGCCCTCAGGTGATTACGTAAATTACAAACGTCTGGGTCTATTCTTGGATTTTCCCTAGTACTGCACCAACAGCACCACTGGTTAAGGGCCTTTATCTAACAAAGTTGAAAAACTTTACATTGCCATTGAACAATGGGTTTTTACAACCCAGGTGTGGAAACCTACCTAGTGGGTGGCCTTTAGATGTGAAAACAACCATATAAGCCCAAATTTAAACGTGTCTACAGGTGTCAGGGTTCCTCTAATGTTCTCTGTTAACTGCTTCCAAGTGCAGCATAGTAGTTAAACGCTTCTTTGTTTAGTTCTTACCTCAGGCAGAACCAACTGGCTAGTTCCTAATGATCATGTTGATGCAGCATATCAGATAAATCTGCTGGTCCAAAACCACTAAGCGATTTAAAGATCAATAATAGTACCTAAAAGTCTATTCTGTAACATAATGATAGGTAGTAAAGATTTAAGGATTTAGGGATTTAAGAATGAGGGTAATGTGTTCGTGAGAACACTGGCAGCTGCATTTTAAACCAAATGAATCTGTTTGATTGGTCTTTTTGTGAGTCTAGTTAGAAGACCACTACAGTAATCAATCCTACAAGCAATAATGGCGTACATGAGTTTTTCCAGGTCTGGTTTACTCAGAAAATCTTTAATTTCGTTGTTCTAAAGACTTCCCCTCAAACCGCAGTATACTAAGCTTATTACTTTAGATTTTAAAAATTTTTAGCTTATATATTGCTCCCATTGTTATTACCAAATAAAATAATCTAACTTTATTTTGTCTCAGCCAGATAGGGATGTGCTCAAGGTTCTTACTAGGGTGTGGTAATAGATCTCATCGTTATCTAGGTTTTAATCTAAAAGAAGCATGTATAAATTAAATAAGAGTGGCTCAAGAACTGAACCTTGGGGTACACCACAAGCCACTGACTCGCTCTCAGAAACATTATTTTGCATTTCAAAAAAGTAGTTCATTCCTTGCAACTAAACTACTTTCAGTTCTGAAAACTAGCAGTAGTGGAACAGACTTCTTTTCAGCATTTTAATTTAAATGAATGCCATTAATGACCTTCATTAGAACAGTGTTAGTCCTATGATTAGGCCGGAATCCCGACTAAAATGTGAGGTAAAAGGTAGATTTGAAATCGGTTTGTAATTGTAATAATTGCATTAGAAATATCTTGAAACAACTTTTTTACGTTTCACAACTGCAGTTTTTAATGCGTCAGGAAAAATACAGAGATGAGTCGGGTGTTTACTATCTGAAGTATGTCTGCTGCTATTGCGTGAAACGCATTCTTTAAAAAGTTGGTTGGTAACGCATCAAAACCACAAGTGGATGATGTGATGACTCACTGTTATGATTTAAATTTTAGCTTTAACAGTACTTAACTGGAATAACTAACTACGATGACTTAACTATGATATCTTTATGTGGTGATGGAGAGGATAGAATACAGCCTATATGTGTTCAGCCTTTCTACAATCTCCCTTTTGGAGTTAAACTGCAGTAGCATTCCTCCCTGGTGTTTTCTGTTGAGATTACTTGGGATTAACATCAAATTGCGCATCCACAACACTAACTATTTTTAAGTTTAAGTTAATTTTTAAGTTGACAAAATCAGTGATAACAACATTGTTTACCTTAACTAAAATGATTGTTTATTTATTATTACCTAGGAATCACAAAATCCATTTGCATGAGTTTCAGTGATGCTTTTAGCTACATTAAATGTCTAATGCAATTGAATGGGAACTCATGGGAACATATTTTTGAGCATTAAAAAAATCACTACAAGTGACTACAATCACTAAAAACAACTTGCAAATGAATAAACAAGTGAAATAGTTTAAAATCAATTAACAATCATCCAACATCTCTTCTTCAACAGGATCAGTCTAATTCTTTATTTCTCTTTAAACATCAACACTTAGAAACATATCAAAAAGAAAAAATAAAAGATAAGGCCTGAATATGTTAACGCAATTGTCTGCAAACTCACAGAATACACGACTGCTTGGCTTAAAGAATCTTAGTCAATTGATGCATCTCCGACTCTTCGACCGAGTACAATATTTGTATTTACTATAGACAGCTCAAAGATGGTATGAATAAAACACCACACTGGGACTCACATAGAGGTGATAGTGTATGCATTTGTAGAAAAAGAAATTATAAGTTGAAAGTAGGGCTGGGCGATATGGGAAAAAATCTTATCACGATAATTTTTCTTATATCATTCGATATCGATATATATCACAATATAAATTAAATCACTATTGCCTTTCTATGTGAGAAATAAAGACATCAAAATGTAAAAAAAAAATGTTTTTTATCCTCTAATTTATTTTCTATCAGAAGATAGACAAATGTACTATAGAACATTACACAACTATTTCAAATAAATTGAAAACACACACACACATACATTTATGGGGCAGTGTTGTTATAAAAAGTATTCACACACAGGCACTGTGTTAAGCAGGCTGTTGCTGGCCCTTTAAGTTGGGGCTGAGGAAATGACTCATAGCGGTGAGTCGACTCTCTGTCGGCTTAAATGGGGAGTTGGTTTAGCGATTCTGTTTCGGTAGAAAATAAAGTTTCTCTTCTCGGGATTTTTTGGTTTTGAAGTCAACTTTGCCTCAGCGTTCTCACTCGAACTCCTACAGTATACATATTTATCTTTATCGATTACCAAATTACGCCGATTAGCATAACGTGCGTCGATGCGTTGCTAAGGTGGCCGCGCTTACTGAAAGCTGGATTTATCCGGAGCGCAAGCTGCAGCTACGAACAATCACTCGTGTGCAAATTGTGGGAGTATTTTACACAGAAACGTTCTGTCAGCTCTGCACAGAGGAGATTATCACAACAGTAGAACTGACCCGAGCACTTAAAGCACAAACATCTCATAGCCATCTCATAGTCAACACAGCAGCAAGACAGCACTTGTTTATTTGTTGTTCCTATCTAAACAGATTATTTTAAAATTATTGACACATGTACCATGTTTCTTTCAGTCGTAGTCTTTTACCGTTTTCTGTTATTTTCTCTTTTATTTATTCTCATTGCTCGACTGGGTTAAACTGGCGCTATGTCTACACTCTGTGCTGTGTGCTTCAGCTAAACATGAAATGGGTGGAACTCTGGTTCAGCCACCTGATTGGTTCGGAGCGGTGCTATTCTCATTCTCATTGGCTGTTCGTGTTGTCTCTCAAAACACGGACGGAACTTAATTCTGTCGACTTTCTATCGACTACCTCTTATAGTTCTATCGAGGAAATGTTATTTCGCGATAATTATCGTTATCGTTTTATCGCCCAGCCCTAGTTGAAAGGGTATGATTTTCAAACCAAACACCAAACACCTTTGTGCGGAGTACATAACAACACAACCACAACTAACTGGCAGACTTGTACACTACATACAGCATTCAAGCCTTAAGCTAGAAAAAGTGGATAAGCTTGTCTTCTTGGCCAAAAACAGTCCTGTAACATAACTTACAAACAAATACTCCCAATTTAAATCACCTGCAATTAGATATTATATCGAAAACATCATTAACATTATGCTAATCAATGACAGTTGGATAAAACCATTACATATAAAGTGAATGGCAAAGTTTCTGCACTAAACGCTGTTGGCACACGTTCAGGATTTTCTGACTATCTGGTTCTCAGTGTAAGTGAAAGAAAAATAAAAACACACTCAAGACAGAGAAGCAGATAGAAAGACATATTGTAAGGCCTGTCTTAAAGCCACGAACTGATAACTTTTAATATTTACTTGTGAAAAAAAAAAAAGATTAAATTGTCATTAGCAAGGTTTGGGTATCTCTGGACACAAAACATCCATTGGTAAAAATTTTAATGACATTGCTTCTAAAAGTAAAATTATGCTACTGTCTGGAATTATTTCTTGACTAGACTTTCCTTACCAACAAATCAATCAATAATTCAACAACTTGGAACATGCACAGCAGGACTGCTGCATAGGTGTTGGTAAATAGGTGTTACTGGCTCTACTGGATACACTGAAAAAAAGTGAGGGACAAAACAATAACACTGTTGGTGTGACAGTAGCCATCCCTAAGTGTGTCTAATTATCCTAAGTACTGTTTGATCATCATAAAGAAAGCAAGTGAGTAAATAAGAATGGGTGTGGAGTCAAAATGCAAGTGTTCTGTTTTGGGAGTACCCCACTTTTAATAGCCTCTGGTCAAATCTTGCACCTGTTATGTCTTATGCCATGCGTGTACGTCTGAAGGCTTTCCCCACCCTTTTCTTTGTGAGGAATGACGCACTGTTGCACGTTCGTAGCGCACACGACAGAAGTATTTTGATGCACTTCTATCAACCAAGAAAAACCGCTGAAACGCATGAATGACGGTGATATTTACTAAACTCCAGCGGAGTCTCATGCCTGGAGAGTAAGCATGATTGACGAGACGTGCGTATGAGACAAATGACTTAAGAAATTTGGAGGTGAAACAACATTCAGCACCGTTTTTACTGAGCCGGAGAAGCTGCTAGCTGCTTACTCGTACACAACACAGGTTTATCTATGTGTTGTCCAGTACTGTTTTTAACCATTTTACACAATAAAGATATTTTACATTTGCTTAAGTTGTTAAACATGGTCCTTATTACTTATTATATAATAGTAAATACTAAATATGTATATTAGACAAAGAAAAACAGGGAATAAAAATCTCTAAAGCATCTTATGTATGTAATCCAACAAGTAAAAGTCAGTCAGTCAAGCTGAGTACGGGTCTATGTGATTGATTGATTGTGGGGCGAACGCTCCTGGGGGTAGAGATGCTACAGGGTGGTTAGGTACTTGCTCTGTCCTTCAGATAGACCACACAGGAGACAGCTGGTGCGATAAAATGGAGACCATATATTGAGTTGGGGAGCACCCACACGCCACATCATCACAATCCAGGATAACATCAATAGACAGAACGTACAGGCTACAACCTAGAGTTAACCAACATACACGCATACCTGTCAGCATCTCTACTCTCTCTCTAGTCCGAGCATTAACACTGTAGTGCGCATGCGCTTAGTCTAAGGCACGTAAAGTGACCGTCACATATGTCTCAAAATCTACTGAGCTCCTACATAGGCAGCATTTTACATCATAGTATGCGCTCCCGACATGTAGACTGTCCCAATTCTTACATACCTTAAACATGCTGTCTACTGAGAAACCTTATTTACACCTGATTTTAAGGAAGCATCGAACGCTTCCTCAGCCGCTAAGACAATCCCATGATGCAACACAGGCTAATCTACGAGCAGTGAAGTGGTTTTAAATGTGAGTTATTTTGATTCTCTCTGGAGTTTTAATGTGTTTCTTGTCATATAATCACACAAAACAGTATTTTATTATCAACTCTGTAACGAGTCCTTCACCATTTTATACTCAAGCCATTAGCATTTATCCTAGCGGATTTTTAAGCCTCTGGCTATTGTTTTGGATGCCGGCCGGTAGCTTAGCAACTAGCTAAAACCACCGGTGGCGTGCTGCAGTGTGCGGGAACAAGCTGTGACGCAGTCTCTCTCTAACTAGAGCGTCTCAGTAATCTGTTTTATGAGGAGAGATGAGGAGAGAACACTGATACTTACACAGCTGCTACCTAGACAGCCTACTTAGACACTCACTAGGTTTTGAGACTCACCCTATGTTGTGTTTGTGACACAGATCACAGATTTATCCAAACAAAATACTATTACAAATGTATTGTATAACTAAATTGTATAAAATAAATATGGAGTTATAGGTTAGTTAAGTTACCACTTAAGTTACGGTTAGGTATGTTACACACACACACACAAGTATCACAAAAGATTATTAAAACATGCTCAAATTACTGAGCTTTACCCACAAACTATAAACTCAGCAGGTTTCTTTGGGGGTTCCTGTCGTACGGCATTTGCCGTACCATAAACTTCTCGTAACCTTTGTAGAATTTGGTGCGACAGCCATGTGTCAGGGCTTTTTCACACCTGTGGTTTGTTTCACTGGTCCGGATCAGTTAATGAGTTTGTTACTTGAGTGTTTCCTTCTCGGTTAAGTTTGTTTTCACAGGCAAAAACCCAAACGCACCAAAATTCGCCCCAACAAACCACGTGAGCACATTCTCTCCTCTGATTGGTCAGAGCTATCTGGCAGGCGAGCAGATCCGGTTTTCCCAAACTACTGCACATTTCTTGTAGAGCGTATCACGGAGCAGCGTCAGAGACAGCATCTGTTCATAGCTGTAATAATAATCTGATAATATACCAAACTACAGTCCACCTGCAGACCACCCAGCTCACTCAAGTAGACAACGTCCCTCACTGCTAGTCCAAGAGACACCTCGCTTCATTGTCCTCGCCCTGTTAGCTGCTACAGTTATAAAGTGCATCCGAAATCACCTACTTGCCTACTACTCACTAGACGAAATCAGTAGTGAGTGCGGCTAGTATGTCCGAATACCTAGTAGGTATTGAGTAGTAGTGAACGGTACCCGGATCACCTACTGAATCGGCAGGCATTTTTATGTAGGCGAACACAGCACACGGCGCTATCCCATAATTCACCTGGAGCCGCAGATGAATTCAAAAATGAGGAAAAAAAACGGTGTAAAGCTGAACGTCGGCTACAGAAGTTAGCGCTACTGCTGAGATAAACAATGATTACATTCCTCCCGTTTCATCTTCTCTGAGCTACAGCTCCACACCGTCTGATACATAATCAGATAAAAACACAGATCAGAGTCACTAAAAGATCTAAATCTGTCAGTAAACGAGCTTTTAAATGAATAGCAGGACTTTTACGGTGGTGGTCTGACGTCTTGCGTCACAGGACGCTGGTAATATGATGGACATAGTACGTCTGAGATTGTGTAGCTACTAAAACTCACCTACTGAAATTGCCTTCTAGTCTGACACTCGAGCAGCACGTACTGACTCTAATCCAGTACCTACTGACTAGTAGGCGATTTCGGCTGCACCTACTGAGTTCTCTGTTTATGCCATCTGCCGCATCCCATAATGCAAAGCATGTGCTTGGCTGCAGGAGATAAAATTTTAGACCAAACTTGTGGAGTACACCTAATACTTGGGTTGGATCGAGGTCGGATCATTATTTCCAGAGTTCGTTTGGAACGGGACCGAGACCACCTCCTCTCAAGGGTCTCGGTTCGGTTGTTTTGATCCGCACCTAAGTGTGATTACTGTTTTCACACCTGCCAAAACGAACCACACCAAACGAACCAGAGCCCGTTTTAACCAGACTAACTAGTGCTAGTGTGAAAACACCATCAGACTTATTTTAACAGATGGGCAGAGTATGTAAAAAATATGTACAACAGAGTCAAATTAATGAGGGTAGTACAGAATTTGAGTATAGGATGTATAGTACAGAAACACTCAAAACTGAACTGGATCTTAATTTGGAATTATGGCTTTGTTCACACTGCAGTGTAAATTAAAATATTAGAACTCACAACGACTCGCATATCCACTAAATTATGGCATACAAACAGCAACCATGTGCTTATGCTGAACAGGTATGGGCAAAACCTAGCAAGCCTAATGATAATAACTAGCTTACAGTACAATCATGCAATATTTCACATCAGCGTTTCACTTTTTATTAACTGCAGAATGAAGAGAATGTGACACTAGTGTAGTCTGACCTGGTCAGCAGACTGCCAACAAGCTACAGCCAGCAGCAATAATAGTTAGAGACAGGTATTGAGTTCAAATCTGAAGCAGTTTCTTCAAACTAGAAGATACAATGCACAAAAAATGTTACCTAAATGTTTGTTACAAGCTTCTACTCTCTACATTTAAACTGTAACATGTGAATAATGGACCACTGACTTTAGGAACATCATGAACTGCCCCATCGCAAATATAATAAAAATAATAATTAAAAAAAACATGAAATCTGGTTACACAAAAATCAACAAACATGGAGATAAAGGTTTTTCTTTGGACAGCGGTGATCACCAGAAATCTGACTGTAAAACACTTACAAAAAGTGACTTAAGTTGCTGTTAAGATTCCAGACAATCTGCCTTGCTCAAATCAGATATGCCCAAAAATCCAATTTGAGCTGCTCGTTTGAACAAGGTCTGTGTGTATCATTACCTACAGAGGTTTTGAGACCACCACATCATATTTAACTAAATTTTAACTAAAATCATCTAAAACCCTGGAAAACATTCAGTAACGTCAGTACAACTGACATCTAAGTACTAAAAAGTAAGCATACATTTCCTACAGAAATGTCAATCAAAAAGTTAGAGGGGAAAAAATCTAACCTGTAATCAGTCCAGACCAAACATAGCTCACATGAATACTGAATACTAGATCTTAATCTCCAAGTCATTAATTTGATATAGATAGCTCATTACAATGACAGGGAAGCATTCAAACTAATATCTGCTGGTTTTTATGAGGACTCTGAACATCTGGCACACAAGCCATATGAGCGTGTACTGCAAATCTACATTACAAGTGTTACATTTATGTCAGAGACAGAGATAAATGAGGACAGCAGTCACAGGAATTATGAATGGGACAGCTTGTAATGCTCAACATGGTATTTGTTCACAAAGAAAATCCCACCCTATAAGAAAAAGAAACTTGCTGGTTATGAGTGAGTGGGTGAAAGTCCAGTGGCCAGTGGGCAAACCCTGCCTGTACTGTAAAGATCTGTGCACCCCCAAAATATTTGATTGAGCCAAACGCTTGAACATTTATGAGGTTTTTGTCAGATGATTTTATCTCATAGTTTTAAACTGGTAATTTTACCTTCAGGATTTTGATCATTCCCCATGCAACAAGATTTGGGTCTTGTATGGCTGGAAATAACAGCTCTAGCAGTGTTGCAAACATAGCCAATAAGTGTACACACTTGTCTATGAGGACTTTCGCCATGTGTTTGGCCAATATATAAATCACAGAACGCTAGTTATTTAAAGTAACTCAGGCTAAGTCGCACCACTGTTTCAATGCTTCTTCTACTAATATTTGTATATATGTGGAGCAATCTAGTATCATTATTATCATCATGCAGTAGTGAGACATGACTCCACTGGACTGAAACCCAAAAACAATTAGTAAAAGTTAATAAATGAGACAGAATAACACATGTTGTTTATGTACAGTGATATTTTCTCAATTCAAGCACAAAATTAGGGAGGGTCTCTTAAGGAAGCTGAATATTTCCACTGCCTGGCAGGTGGGGGGAGATAAAGGTGAAACATAAATTAAAATTTTTTTTTTTGGTTATTTTTTAACCGACTGCTGACGGCTGGTGCACATGTTGTAACCAAAACGCAGGCATCATTTTAGATAGAGATGGAAGGATCGATCTGCCATGTATCAGCCAATTTTTAATCAAAATATGTGATCGGCTGATATTTCTTTAATTTCGCCGATCAATAGTGCTAAGCAAATGAGCCTAGTTTCTGTATTTCCAGCTAGAGTTTCATCCAGGAGGAGAAGCCATCCAAGAAACCCCCTCCAGCCAGCTCCCTGCAATTCCTATCTGAACCACTAGGTGGAAATACATACCGTTTAATTTTTCACAGACTGACCAAAGCGGCGGCCTCGCGAGAACAGTTTACACCATTCAAAGCATGCGCTGATAGAAAACATCATCCGTCTGACATTCTGGTACCTGAGGCACTACCATATATGTTGTTGTCATGGACAATAGCGTGAATTAAGTAACGTTATCATGCGGTATTATGTCTACTTTTAATTCTATGGAATTCCTTGTAGATATGATGGAGCATATGAATTATTGTCAGATAATGTTGTCACAACTTTATGAGTAGTTACAGTTCAATGTTCTGACAACCTTGAAGACACCAAAAGAATAGGTTCTCACAACATAATTGTGTTTGCAGAGTCATCAGCTTATTGTTTGACTTTTTCTCGTTCCACCTCACCCTCACCTCACAGACTCATCCAGGGCAGTTTGTAACATCTGTAAAATCAGTAAAATCAGCGTCTCTCGCAGGGGAACCAAGACAAAGACATTTAACATACTAATCAGATACAGCACTTCAGAGACACCACCCAGCTTTAATACAGTGAGTATCAGTAAACAGCAGAGCTAGCATGCACAGCTAGTACAAAACAAACAACCCAGAACACCTACAGACCAGATCTGACCGGTACGAACAGAACAGCAGCAGAAACAGCCAGAGAGCTAAATAACCACAGCCAGAGTGATTGAGTTTATAGTTCTAGATAAGCAGCTCTTCTCGGCTGTAGAAGACGTTCATTCTGCTGCTTAATATTCCACCTGGATCCACGCTCTGCTGTTCCTAGTAGAGATACTTATCAAGCGGTTTACTCCCACATAGACCAACTTCTAATGTAGTTACAAATATTATGCTGTTTCACATGAGCTCGTTAAAAATGGTAATAAACCAGTTTAGACCAGGTTTCATGACTTGCTTGCACTAATAACTACATGTAGCCCTGCCATGGTATATAGCCCCGCCCTTGATCGATATCGGCTATTGGTCGATTGTGCCGAAAGGTGATCGTCGATCGGAATCGGCTTCAAAAACGCTGATCGCTCCATCTCTAATTTTAGATGTGGGTCACTCTAGTTTGATTTTGGGGTGAAAAGCTGAACTTTGTTGTTCTTTTAAATGTTATGGTTGATTTTTAATAATAACAATCAAGGAAAAGAACTAATAACGTAAAACTAACATTACATCACAAATAAGCCCAACCGTTTGTCTCTTCCACGACGTTATTCATATAGATCACCCTACAGACAGTAACGCATCAATGATTCTACCCACTTCTACCTTTTTACAAAACTTCCTCATTTCAGCAATGCACTCTGCAGTGACTCACTTAATTTTCAGAGTGAATCACTAGATTTGAATCTGAACATCAAACAGCTAAAAGGTACAGACAAAAGTTATTTTTGGCAACTGTACCCTGCTCGTGGTTTACCCAGGGAGGAGCTTGCAAAACGTCACGTTCAATGCAGTTTTTCCAGTTTAGGAATTCCCGCTAAACCAGCCGTGTCAACAGGAAAATTCTCCACTGCACCTGGGAGACACCCGCTTTAATACCAAATCTTAATCACAGGGTTGCCACCAATTAGGGTGTTCTGAGACAAGGTGCCAGCCTTCAGCCTGGGCCCTTTCCATGCTTAGCCAGCCTAGGAGAAGAATAACTTTGAGCAGCCCAGTGCTGCCTTTAATTTACACAAAAGAATAATGACTTCAATTCATTTACCTAATTAGAGGGCAGATGATGAGCTGGATGAACAGGACCATTGTCATTTCTAATTCTTGAGATAGCAAGATGATGATTAGGCCACCATACCATTGTTAAGTACAGTTAAATACCAATGAATCAATCATGACTTAACTGAGCTTTGTATCCAGACCATTCACTGAAGTAAAAGAGATTAAAAAATAGACTACTAACTGATATTAGGGTCAGCCTGAAAATAAAAACTGAAAATAAAACCTTTTTTCTTTTTAAATTTATTATTAAAACTAAATAATTGCCTCTGAATGCAAATTCTAAAATTAATGTTTGGTACTGGTATATTACTGACCGCTGCTGATAGACTCTACAACCAGCACTGCTCCCAGCAGACCACATATACACAGTGGACTATATACACACACACTTAAACACTACACACTTACAGAAAATAGAATTGTTTTCACAGTAACATAAGGTGCAATATCTTTCCATTCCCACTCTTAACAGTTCTTGGCTTTTTATTATTTATATTGTATATACTGTACTGTTTATTCATCTATTTTTTGTACAGAATTTCCCTTTGCTGCTGAATTACCTCACTGTGGAACTAAAAAAGGGTTATCTCATCTTAACGGGGCTGATGTGAAAACCAGCTTCCAAGCTCGTTAACAGCCCCTGACAACTACAACTAGGGCTGGGTATCGCCACTGATTTCCCGGATCGATTAGATCCCGATTTACAAGGTCCCAATTCAATTCGATTTCCGATTTGATTTAATTCAATTCAATATCGATTCATTTAGGGATATTTCAGTTACAATAATATGTTGTGTTTGAATATAAAAAGAGATTTTCAGAGAACTAATGTGGTAAACGTACAAGGAACACTCAACCTACCATTACTAAAAACATTAGTGTTTATATGTTTATATTCACCGTATTTCACCACAGCCACTTTCAAGCGTGTGTTTCTTCTGCCTTTGTGTTAGAACTTCAGCTCAGCTCACCAAAATGAATACAGTTACATGGGAGGAGACCAGATAGACAGTAAGAAGTTAGAATGGGACAACACTGTCTCATCCGAGGTTAATAACACAGTGGGTGGATGATATGAGAAGGTGGTCTGAGGTTAATAACACAGTGGGTGGGTGATATGAGAAGGTGGTCTGAGGTTAATAACACAGTGGATGGGTGATATGAGAAGGTGGTCTGAGGTTAATAACACAGTGGGTGGGTGATATGAGAAGGTGGTCTGAGGTTAATAACACAGTGGGTGGATGATATGAGAAGGTGGTCTGAGGTTAATAACACAGTGGATGGGTGATATGAGAAGGTGGTCTGAGGTTAATAACACAGTGGATGGGTGATATGAGAAGGTGGTCTGAGGTTACTTATGGAGACATGTTTAATTACTCTGTACTCTCGGAAGGTGCAGACGGTTCAGCAATAAAAAACTATAAAAGTACTGAAGCGTATCAGTACCTGCACAGTGGGAAGGTGGGCGTGTCCTCCTACACACAGACGGTGAGTTTATATTTCTGAAAGACGGTTAAACCCAAGTCCAGCCAGCTGCCCGAGCCACTCTGCGTGGGTGTTAGTTACAGTCCAGATAGCCTAGCGCGGTGGACACTGATCAGAAAACAGTTACTTAACTTGCAAACACCCGACGCGTCTGCTTCCTCTGAGCTTCAAAAGCGAGACATTTCTCTGGATAAGGATGCTCTGATGCTGGTTCATGCTCATTTTCAAACTCGGGTTTAGACGAATCGATATCGGATTATTCAAATGAAGTTCGGTTTGAATAGAAAAATTGATTTTTTAAACACACCCCTACCTACAACTCACAGAATCATTAGCATTAACACCCACAGGCTTAATCTTAATCGGTCAAGAATCTCTACCACACACATATCAGCTCCTTAACAACTGCTGACTGTATCGAATGTGTTTGAGCAGTGAAAATACTGAAATGTGCAGAGTTAATTCAGCACCTCTGTTTTCCTTCAACTCCTCAGTGAGCCCCTGCCTGAAGCAAGATACATCCTGGCGCCCCTTCTATCTTAAATGCTGCTGCAGTTCTTGCCTCATGTGGCTGCAACTACTGCACTACTTAAGGTGGAACGAGAAAAAGTCGAACAATAAGCTGATGACTCTGCAAACACAATTATGTTGTGAGAACCTATTCTTTTGGTGTCCTCAACGTTGTCACAACACTGAATTGTAACTCCTCATAAAGTTGTGACAACATTATCTGATAATAATCCATACGCTCATATCTGCAAGGAATTCCATAGAATTAAAAGTAGTCATAATACCACATGATAACATTACTTAATAATGACGTTGTGACAATCTTATTGTGACAACATAAACAGCACCACCTTTTGACAACACTATAGCAACTTTGTAAGAACATAGACAGTTGTGACAACATTGTGTGTTTTTGATAATGTGATTTAAGAGATTAATGTTATTAATGTACAGAACTCTACGTGCTATGGAAGGACATTAAGCCAGAAGCTGGTTCTGTTGTTACAAACATTGGGGGGTTGTGTAGACACAAGCTCTCATAGTCAGGAATCACCTCCACATTAAAATCAGACAGAATTAAACTCAGCCTGATCAGTATTGATCTCTGCCCGGTTAATATTTAAACATCATTAATAGAGATGGACTGATCAACGTTATTGAGGCCGATTCCGATCACCTTTCAGCGCGATCGGCCGATAGCCAGTACCGATCGAGGGCGGGGCTATACGCCACGGCAGGGCTACATATTATTAGCGCAAGCAAGTCATGAAACATGGTCTAAACTGGTTTATTACCATTTTTAACGAGCTCATATGAAACAGTATAATATTTGTAACTAAATTAGAAGTTGGTCTATGTGGGAGTAAACCTCTTGATAAGCTCCGGAAGAGCCACATCTGAAGAGTATCTCTACTAGGAACAGCAGAGCGTAGATCCAGGTGGAATATTAAGCAGCAGAATGAACGTCTTCTACAGCTGCTTATCTAGAAGTATAAACTCAATCACTCTGGCTGTGGTTCTTTAGCTCTCTGGCTGTTTCTGCTGGTGTTCTGTTCATACCGGTCAGATCTGGTCTGTAGGTGTTCTGGGTTGTTTGTTTTGTGCTAGCTGTGCGTGCTAGCTCTGCTGTTTATTGATACTTACTGTATTCAGTTGTGTGGTGTTCTCTGAAGTGCTGTATCAAGTAGTAGTGTCTTTGTCTTGGTTCCCCCACAAGAGAGCTACACTGGACAGCTAACCGGCACGATCACAGTTAGGAAATAGAAAATATATATATATAAGGTACCGAGAGCATTCCATGCAGCCCAGTTATATCTGAAAATTACACTAGAACAACTAGATTACACTAGAACACTAGAATCTGGTTAAAATCAGTTGAGCAATAAGGATCTTATGGCCAATTTAATTTCGAGGCCTCATCATGTTTCAGAACATATGAACTGGTTTACAAGTGGATCTTTACCTCTCCAACATGGCGGAGGAGTAGACATAGTACAACAGACAACGTGGCATCAATGTATGTATATCTATGATCTAGACTGCCAAGTCACTTCCTTTCAAAACATGCCCTCTGTAAAATGTCCCTCCCAATGCCCCACCTGCAGCGGTTGATTGATCGCTGACAGAGAAAATGCAAATGGAAACAGGATTACAACTGCATTTTTAGTTCTGGCAGAGCTGCAGGGCCACCATAAAGATATTTAATTACAAACCGGGGGATTGATTTACACAATTGTCCTCTGAATGTAAATGACGTCTTTAATATGTCACAAAAACTGTAAATACACATTTTACATTAAAAATGTCCAGAACATGCTGTCACATAAAACACTGGCAGAAAAAATAATATTTAAAAAATCATGTTTCACCTTCACCTCCCTCCACCCCAATCTATTTTTAAGGGAAAACATTCAGCTCTCTTAGAAACCCTAATTAACATTATGAGGCTCTCATTACCATTATGTTAGGAAATACAGACAATAGTAATGACTACAGTTTACTACATTATTATTATTATTATTATTATTATTATTATTATTATTATTATTATTATATTACTATTAGTAGTAGTAGTAGTAGTAGGTAGCAGTAGTAACAAAGTAGAAACAAAGTAGTTAAAATATTTTAGGGTTAAACTCACAAGTAAAAGTCAAGTAAACTGACATTTAATATTAGATGTAACTTTTATTGTGAACGTATTAGCCTGCCTGTTGAACATTGTCCACTTGTTAAGTTGGGACATTTGGACCCCCACGTCCGGGTCCCAGCCTCCACTGCACTGAGGCTAAAGCTCTTGTTTTAATAGATCTGACTCCAAAATGATACTTAATTATCATTCTAGCACTTGCTTAGTGTTGAAATGACATTTCTCTAATTATAACAGTATGTCTACCGTTACCACAATGTCACGAACGAGTAACTTTCAGAATGATAGTAAAGTTAGTTATGGCTAAATTACAGGTAATGCCTGCTCAGCGTGCAGCGTTAGTACTGTTGATGTTTTTATAGCTTACATTATGTAACCCACAGCGGTTAAAGGGGTGGATGACAAAAAACTGACCTGTTATATGTTAAATTATAGGCTGGAATGAAGAATACATTGTAAATATGTGATGGCCTGTATGAAGCAGCTGGGCTAATAGTTTAAGACCCCTGCTGTTATTAGAACAGATAAATTTGTGAGTTTATAAACACTCTGTGAATGGATTTGATTAGTTTTGTGTTTGGCATGTATTTCTCAATAGACATCTCTGTGATAATGACACATACTGTTAAACAGTACTGGCAGAAATCAAATAAACACTATTTTCAAAAGATGGTTTAAATCAAGCATGTCTTTCCCAACTTCAGGACTTATAATAATAATAATATCTGTAAACTTCAGGTCTTTGTAATATCTGACAGGTTTCTGCCTGTTGACAAAGCACAACTCCTCCCCAAAAGCAGAATAAAACTGTAAAGCTCAAGTATAAGCTCAGATTCCATCTGAGGTTGTGATGCTATGCTTTCAGAAATACCACACTGACATCTTATGAAAGGTCACAGTTCTGTTGCCCTCAATCTGATCTTGTTTTATTGTTCATGTGGTTTATATCACATGCGCGAGCAACTGACTTACAAAGAATTCATTCGCTGCTGCTCCACAAAATGCATACAAAGGCAAAATTGTGGAGAAGTCTCTTCTACTCCAAGATACAGGCATGATTGTGCCAACTCCAGAATATCCTGCCAGCTATGTTTAGACAGCAAATCCCACAATGTGTTTTTTCCCTTTCCTGAACTAATTTATGGATTTAGGCATGCTTTTAGTATGTGACCATTTGCTACAATCACTGTGGAGGTCACATTTGTAGGATATGAATAGACCAGATTTTTCTAAAAACATCTTCCAAAAAAGTGACCACACATTAATGATCATATGTATTATGTATTATTAGCAAATGATTAAATATATATGTATATGAATTATGACAAAGAAGAAAAATAATATAAATAAAAACAAATAAAAATAAAAACAAAATATCACGTTTCACCTCCATCTCACTCCACTCCCACCCATTTTCAAGTAAAAACATTCAGCTCTCTTAGAAACCCTAACTAACATTATGAGGCTCTCATTGCCATTATGTTAGGAAATACAGACAATAGTAATGACTACTGTTAACTACATTATTATTATTATTACTATTATTATTAATAGTAGTAGTAGTAGTACTGACATTTAATATTAGATGTAACTTTTATTGTGAATGTATTAGCCTGCCTGTTGAACGTTATCCACTTGTTAAGTCAGGACATCTGGACCCCCATGTCCGGGTCCCAGCCTCCACTGCACTGAGGCTGAAGCTCTTGTTTGATCAGATTTGTCTCCAAAATAATACTTAATTATCATTCTAGTATTTGCTTATTGTTGAAATTAAACAAAAAACATCTGTGGGTTACTGTTTTTATAATTACACACATTTCTCTAATTATAACAATATGTCTATCGTTACCACAATGTCATGAACGAGTCCATGAACAAAAACTTCATGGACTCGTTTCCGAATGATTAAGAAATGCTCTAAATGAATGTACTATTCAAAATCATCTACCTTAGTGAAATGGATATATATATATATATATATATATATATATATATATATATATATATATATATATATATATATATATATACATCTTTGTCTTACTCCTTCTATTGAAACACATGTTCAGACAACTCTCAGGTGGATTTCATCTATGAAATTAACTTATGTAATTCATGTCAGGTTGAGGGAGGCATACTATGCCAAATACTACAGATACTAATTCCTCAAGTTGATGTTAGCACTCAAAGATTCCATACTTCACTCTAATTGTCATGCAGACAATATAATTTGTAATGAAAATAGAGGCATTTTAACCAGTCGTCTCCAACCTTAGATCTTTAGACCCCACTGTCTGCATATACACACACATTAAATATCCAGTTTTAATTCATCTTTCTTTAAATGAAGTCAATTATGCTGGTGATGTTTAACAAATCCATGCTATGGCTGGAAGGCACAGAGAAGTCAGGGCACCCCGAGAAATATAATCCAAGAATGATCCCATTTATATTTCACAAGCCCACATGAATATTCAGGAACTCCTACGTGGATGGTAGCATTTTGGGGTTAGCAGGTCTACAAACATAAGTATCTGTAACATCTGACTGAAAACTTTTGTCAATAGACACTCAAAGTGGGATGGATGCAAAAAGGACTGTTATACAAATAGGATCCTAATCTTCACTGTTAAGGGTCTGTGATGTTTTAGGGCTGTTTTCCCCCAACAAAGGCCAAGGATACATGCCATCATAGTCTTCGTGAAGTTTCAGGAGATTTAAAAAATTTAAATCTGGGCTGTGGCTAGATCTTCTAGCATGACAGGGATCCAAAACATACGCCCAAATCCACACACAAATCCCAACCCTGATCTGAACCCCACTGAAAACCTGTGGGGTGAGCTTAAGAGCAGAGTCCACCCTACAGAGAACACCCTACAGTTATCATCCTGGAATGTGGGAGTGTCAGTGTTGTGTTGTGTTCTGCTTGGACATGAAGGTGGTACGTGGAAGAATGGCCAAAAATAAAAAGGTAAAAGAACAGGAACTCAATAGACTGGATTGGCGCCATCATTAAGGCAACTGGATGCTTAATCAGGTACTGGAGGAGAAATTATCCATGTGACTAATATTTTTGGTTTGCGATCCTCCTATGACAAAATATAATACTAATAATCTTATGCATAAATTACTGCATACCACACACAGACTTTACCAACTACCAACTGTCTTTCCTTCTAGATTTACAAACTCTAAGAAGTCACCGTCATGAATTCCACTCATAAAGTTGTGACGCTGTAACACAGTTCAAACTATGTATACTTCTGTTTCTAATATGGGAAAATTCCAAGGATAGTCACCGACAGTATCTCACTCCTATCTCTATTTCATGTGCCAGATCAGCTTGCGCAAAGGAATGCATGTCATTCAACCATGATGTCATAGCATGACTTGAACTCAAAGATATTACAATTTCAAACGAGCTAGATGTAGCTGCGTGCATAAAGAACTGCAGGTCGCCCTCATTCAGGCCCTGCTAAGGCAAGCAGTAACTATTTTTAGGTCTTTGTTTAACCATCCTAAGATTTTAAAAACTGAAACCTTTAGTCAATATAGCCCTGTCTAATTCCTGCCCTGCTATCAGCTGACACTGAACATGGCAGCGTTTTTGTATTATTTATTTTTCTATTTATTATCACAAACTCTTGTTTCTCTACTTTGGGCCTGAAGGCCTAAGCTTCTGCAGCATCTGTTAAAAACAACAACTTAGCACTTTTCTAAGTCTAGGCTATCTGCACTGTATCCAGAAGTGGAAGACAAATGTGATAAATGCCATGGCTCCCCTTGTCATCTAAGCCACATGTTTTTTCTTTGTCCTGATTTGAAAGGGTTCTGGGAGGGATATTTCACTACTTTGGCTCCCAGTGGCTTTTAGAATACAGTTCAAAATCCTGCTTTTAGTGTACAAGTCTCTTAACAGGTTAGCCCCCAGTTATCTAACGGAACTGCTTGTACCTTATGTTCCAGCACGGCCCCTAAGATCTGTGGATCAGCTTCAGCTAGTTGTCCCCAAATCAAGGCTGAAGCAGAGAGGGGACCGAGCATTTGTAGTAGCCGCTCCGAAACTCTGGAACGAGTTACCACTGCAGATTCGATTGGCACCTACTCTGTCAAGTTTTAAATCTAGGCTTAAAGCTCATTATTATTCTATGGCTTTTATGTAATGAATGTTTTATTTTGTTGTTGTTTTTAGTGGTGGTGATGTTGTTTTTAGTCCTAGTATTGTGTATTTTTAAGTTTCTTCATTGTGCAGCACTTTGGTCAACTAACGTTGTGTTAAATGTGCTCTATAAATAAATTGACATTGACAAAATTGACAAGTTGACTTTGTCCACTGTTCTTGGGATAAATCTTCAACCTTGCCCTCTGATTGCTATATTTGGGATTTCTGACCCCTCACTAGCACTTAACTCTACACAAAAGGACATTATTGCTTTCACATCCTTAGTAGCAAGACGTACTTTGTTATTGCATTGGAAGTCTCTTAAATATCCTATTTCTCGTTGGCTCAAAGATGTCATGTTTTTTTTTTTAAACTTGAGAAAATTAAATACACTATGAGGGGATGTATGGTCAAATGTTTTCATGAATGGCAACCCTTTATTTCCTATTTCACAAATTTAAAGGTACTACCCAATTAAATGTGTGCTTGTTCTTTCGATGTATCTTAAATTGCATAATTAACCAGTAATTTTTGTGTTGGTCATGTTGAGCTGAGTGGGGTCGTGGGGGGTTGGGGGGTGGGGGGGTTGCTGGTTGTTTAGTGAATATGTTAAAAAAGGGAATATGTAAATTGTATTTTTGTGACTTAAAGTACTGTATTGTATTCTCCCAATAAAAAAACATATAAAAAAAAACTAATGGTAAAGGGCTAGTGGTGTACAGTAACAGTAGAAATAAATGATTAATAAAGTACAACCATAATAATTCTGATGTAAAGACATTAACATTAATTAAATAAACTTATGGCCACTGTTGGTTGAAGTGTGAAGGTGAGGCTTGAATGCTTATCCCTGGCCCATTTTCACAATTGCTGACACTTTTTTTAGCTAAATGTTATTTGTTTGACTAACAGTTCTAGCAAATAATGATTTTTTTGACATTAGCATTACTTTCCTGTAAGTAAGAGATGTTATGAAGACCTGCTGAATTGAAGTGCTTCTATGGTGCTACCCTGTTGCAATAACATGTGTCCTATGAACTGATAGGAACACTGACAGATCCTAACATTACTCAAAGCAAGCCAGTGGGTTTTTAAAAAATAAGTATAAGGGGGCCATTTGGAGCATATCTAAAATATTGGGGTTGAAATGTGTCCCTCTCAGTATATTGCAATTACTGCCTTGCAGTCGGACGTTTAAAGTGAAATGTACAACCCCAAATAAGAAAACCATTTATTTCCTATTTCACAAATTTAATGGTACTACCCAATTAAATGTGTGCTTGTTCTTTCGATGTGTCTTTTGCATAATTAACCAGTAATTTTTGTGTTGGTCATGTTGAGCTGAGTGGGGTCGTGGGGGGTTGGGGGGTGGGGGGGTTGCTGGTTGTTTAGTGAATATGTTAAAAAAGGGAATATGTAAATTGTATTTTTGTGACTTAAAGTACTGTATTGTATTCTCCAAATAAAAAAACATATTAAAAAAAAACAAAAAAACAACAACTTAGTAATAACACAAATTTAAAATGCAAAACTCAGTCTTTGAGGTTCACATGGATAAGCACAATATTGGGAAATAGGGCTGCACGATATTGGAAAAATCTGACACTGCAATATTTTTTGCGATATTAAACAAAGCAGGACTTTTCACCAGATTTGAACTAAAGTCAGAAGTAGAAGTAAATGAACCATAATAATAATAATAATGCATGTTTCTTACTCTCAGTTGGAAGTTCTCATTAATGTAATGGACGGCAAGACTTATGTAAGGGTCCGCTGTCCAGCTAGACCACATGTCTGTTGTAGCAGCTTAATAGTCCACTTGCGTCAGCTCTATTTCAACTTGTGTCTTGCACTTCTCGTACAACACTGGGACGATAATTGACGAATATAAAATATGTGCTTGATGGCGTTACATACTGCTTATCAATAACCGGATCCAGTTTGTAAAGCCCTCTTTGGTAACTATGTTAACTGGTACCATGTCTTTCACAAAGTGAAAAGTTATTGCAACCGTGATTTCTCAATGTCGTTTGGAACCTCTCTCATACGGTGAGACGCTGGCAAAGACATCTAAAACAGTTTTCTACTTTTAAAAGCATCCAGATCTGGCATCGCACGCGTTATGCGGGGCTTTGTGGTGGCGCTTTAAATAGTCAAACAAATCGCATTGCCTCGTGTAGTGCAAGAACTACAAGATACTGTTGACAAATTACATGTTTTTGGTCAATATCATCCTTTCTGTGGCCGAAATATTTCCATCTTTCTGTTTTTTCCTCCTGCTTCACGCTAATGTTCTCTAACTATGGTGAACAAGCAGTGGGGGAGGGGCCGCTTAAGCTGTTGACAGTTAAGAATGAGTGAAAATACATATCACTCACTACGAGTAGCAAAAAAAATAACAACAACTCAATGAATCCAATATTAGTGCAAAGTAAATTATATTGGGCAGTTATAATTTTCATCTGGCCGGTATTTCATGGAAAATAAGAACAGCGTGAATCTACTTCTTTTATCAAGCTGTAAAAGCATCGCAGCATGACGTGTTTGATTCATTTGGCTTACGTGACATCACACGTCCTGTGATGTGACTATTACGCATGCGCACATCGCTATGACGATGCTGAAACGATATATCGTGCAGCCCTACTGAGAAAGCATATGTACTTTTGAAAACACTTACAATGCAAGATCACTATTTTGCAGCTGTGTGATACACTGGTCAGAATGCTGGCCCTGGAGAGCTGCCATATGGTGGAGTCTAGTTCTAACCACAATCTGCCAAACCTGCACCAGCTAATTAACTTCTTCAGAAATTCTGAATTTTTGTTGGATCACATGCAATAATGTTGGCTGATGGGATAGATAACATGTTAAATGCAGGTTTTGAACTTGGGGATGGATTTGAGCTTGGCTAATGGTGTACAGTAACAGTAGAAATAAATGATTAATAAAGTACAACCATAATAATTCTGACGTAAAGACATTAACGTTAATTAAATAAACTTATGGCCACTGTTGGTTGAAGTGTGAAGGTGAGGCTTGAATGCTTATCCCTGGCCCATTTTCACAATTGCTGACACCTTTTTTTAGCTAAATGTTATTTGTTTGACTAACAGTTCTAGCAAATAATGATTTTTTGACATTAGCATTACTTTCCTGTAAGTAAGAGATGTTATGAAGACCTGCTGAAGTGAAGTGCTTCTATGGTGCTACCCTGTTGCAATAATATGTGTCCTATGAACTGATAGGAACACTGACAGATCCTAACATTACTCAAAGCAAGCCAGTGGGTTTTTAAAAAATAAGTACAAGGGGGCCATTTGGAGCATATCTAAAATATTGGGGTTGAAATGTGTCCCTCTCAGTATATTGCAATTACTGCCTTGCAGTCGGACGTTTAAAGTGAAATGTACAACCCCAAATAAGAAAAGGCTGGGAGAGTTTGAAAATAAAAATAAAAATTGACTTTGACTTTTATTTAATATCAGACAGTATTTCATATTTTGGTCAACTTGTTTTCCTTTGTTATACTTCCATGAACAGTACTGCTTAGACTGACTGCCAAACCTGCCTTAATGCCTCATTCATTGACATCTAGGATTAAATCAAGAAAAATAGTCTGCAGCTAGGTCAGCTGATACCTGGAATTATTACATTTGAAGGGGAAAAAGCCGTTTTATGCATATATCCATTTCCCCTGAGACAAAAGCCTGAGAAACCTCTGCCATCGAACTGGGCTACCTGCCCAAAGGGGTTGACTAATGAATGCAGGTGTCATATAAGGAATAACAATAAGAATACAATTTTTGTCATTACTACTATACAAATAATTGCTGCTTACGCAGATCTACACGATATATTAGTCTCCAATTAGTCAATAAGTGAGTCACAAAGCAAAATAAAAAAATAAAGCATGTAAAATGCAAATGCTTGCGACAATGTAATTATGTCTTAATTCACATTTACCAGAGATAATGACACATTACAAATGCAGCCTCCATCCAGAGAGAGAAAGCGCAAACATCTGCTGTGATAAGGGCCAATTTAAATTTTGACACAGGATTAATTTGAGAGGGTGAATTCTGCACTGTCACTACAGTGAGGGCTACTTAACTCATGTAACACAAACAGCTTCCGAGAAGAGATTTTACTGTAGAATAATTAATATCCAGTGATTGCCGCTTACTTAAAGTTACTAGAAGAGAGAACTCTTCCAAAAGACCTATATACATTAAAGATAAGCACTGAGCACATCACTTCCAGTGCAACAAACCTCATTAAAGCACACGCTTCCATGTTACCTAGGCATGCAAATATAAAAAAAGTTCAAAGAGTGGTTGAAAAAGAAAGCTTCGCTAGCTCTGACAAATTTTCCCACAATCCATCATCCACTACAAAATAAAACACTATTTTTTATGTTTTGCACTACCAGACTGATGGAATGTAGTAAGAACACCCCAGACGACCATGACAAGTTGTCAAAACAAAGTCTGCCTCAACATAGAGTGATAACACATTTACTGTCCCCACAGGGGCTAATTTAATTGCTTTTGTCGATCAAGTCAACGGAATAACTATTTGTGAGCCACTTTAAATAAAACAGAAACAATCACTAGCCAGTCTCCGATATCAAATCTTTTCTATCAGAATTCGAGGCAGCATTAGGAAGAGTTCCCTTACATTAATACCTAAAATTTCACTTGTCTTTGGATAACACTGAGCATGTTGTCTAGCAACATGTAAACACACAGTAACTACACAAATAGGCTCTCAACAAGTTTGAGTCAGTCAACATGAATCAGGTATCATAAAGTATTTTTCTGTTTTACGTTGACATTATTCGGTTTACAGAAGGTTGCTGAGGCTGGTGGGAAGGGGAGAGAAATAGGCTATTATTTGACTTGCCCACTGGTACACTTTAAAGAGTCCCCACTGGTCACAAAAATAATCAGATTATTTTAAGGTAGACAAACGTTTATGTATCTAGATTAACTTTTAAATCATATAAACTGTGGAATCACATTGTACACATATTTATTTTGAATTTATGTCAACATTAATGTACAAAGACAACTGGCTAGAAGTTCAAATATACCTGTTTTGAAACCCCTGTTTAAAAAAAAAAGGCTTAACATGTCATGGATTATGTAACACTTTATTTATAAAGAATAAACCTTAGAGACAATTGCAAAAAAAAACAAAAAAAAAACCATTCTACTTTCATTCAAACTCTATTTAAGATTTCGCCCAGGAGGTGACGTTACTATGTTGTGATTCAGTCTTTTCTAAGTCTATAGTTATTTGATGACCTAATGCTTAAAGATGCAGGAACAGCATGTTTTTAAATACAAGGTTGTAATTCCTGGTCTCGTTCTAGGCCGAGCTGGGCATGTATATTGCTGCTGTCGTTACAAAATCTTTTTCTGGACATAATCTGAAAAACAGCATGCAAGTTTAATGGTGAATGGACCAAAAGAAATAACAATTACTTGGAAAAACAGCTGGTTTTAACGATGAGTTATCATACTGCAAACAAGGTTCTGTTTGATAACCCCAGCAGGTGACTAGGGTCCTTTCTGTGTAGAGTATGTTCTCCCAGTATCTGTGAGGGTTTTATCCAGGAGATACCACACTGCCCTCTGACTGAGAGTGTGTGTGGGAATGTGCAATGGTTGTGTCAGTCCTGTGACAGACTGGCGACCTGTCTACAGCGTTTCCCACCTTTCGCCCAATAAGTGCTGGGATAGGAGCCAGGAGGATAAGCAGTGTAGGTGATGAGAGAGAGAGTGGGTGAGTGAGTGAGTATTTGTTCTGACAGCAGCAGTATACATATATATGTATATATAGATATCGTCACTGTTCAGAGAAAAACATTGATCCCCATTTATGTCTATTTTTTTTCTACATTATTTAAACACGCCAGCTACTGTTTACAAGAGACCAATAGAAATGCTCCAGAATATCTTTTTAAAATTCTGCTGCTGTTGACTCACATTATCACGTGGGCAGTAGGGGTGTGCCATATCGTATCGTTCACAATAATATCGCCAACATTTTTGAATATCGTGAACGATATTATACCCTGAAATATCGTGCCATATCATCCCTAATTATCACATCAGGGTACTACTTTTACTGTTTTTAGAAAAAGAAAAATTCACACTTTTCTCATTTCTCATTATATATCTACTAGAGACAGATTTTATCTGTCCAGTATCATTCACTTTACTTCAGTCCTGGATATATGGAGATATTTGGAGTGCATTATTTAGTATCGTGACATTCTGGATCATTGACTTCTGTTACAATCTAATGAAAATTCTTGTATGTTTTAATATCTCAGTTAGGGGTGTGCCATATCATATCGTATGCAAAAATACAAATCAATTTTCATGTTGTTGCAGTAGTGTATTCTTGAAATATATATTTTTTATTCAATGTTTTGTCATATCGCCAAGAGTATCGTTATCGCAAAAATACCATGAAATATCGTGATATTATTGTTGGGCCATATTGTCTACCCCTAGTGGGCAGTCGTAGCCTAAAGGTTTGGGATCCTTGTACTTTGTACCTTGTATATCTGGAAGTTGAAGTGCTGCAGGTATTGCTCTGAATATAACAGTTTAATATCAGTAAAAAGTTACTGAAGTCAGCTGAGCATGGGTCATATACATAAACATAACTACTGTACATTTTGAAGTATCACTTGTAGCTGTAAGTACTGTATCTGTTCTGGACTATGGAGATAGTAATGACCAGACAATCACGCACATGTTCAAATTCAAATCTCAACGGAAACCATGACGACCAGCTCGAGACCCAGCTGACGGTTAGCGTATTAACCGCTGCAGTGGAGTAAAAATAGCTGTTATTCTGAGTTACAGCGCTGAAACATTAACATACTCCTAATTGTGGCGAATAACTTTGATAGATTAACGTTGGGCGATGAAACTTCGTCTCATGTTGATGTACATTACGTTAGCAGCGTAAACGTATTTTCGTTAATCGTAAACAGCCAGTCA
Organism: Megaleporinus macrocephalus; assembly: GCA_021613375.1. Taxonomy (NCBI): domain Eukaryota; kingdom Metazoa; phylum Chordata; class Actinopteri; order Characiformes; family Anostomidae; genus Megaleporinus; species Megaleporinus macrocephalus. Next base: position 41,013,443 of record CM038712.1, read on the forward strand.
CGTTCACCAAGAGTACCCTACTGTACTTTCACACAAAGGTAAGTTCAAGCACATTAAGCTTATCTCGCTTCTGTGTTTGAGAAGGAGCAGTAGCGGCGGATTAGTGAGCATGTTTACATGTACTTAATAAGAATAAGAAATCTGTGGAAACTGCGAGTAACCTGTTCACTGCGTTTACTGAGTAAACGGATAAGATTAAAACTTAAGGTGAGCATGAGTGCGGCTTCGTCACCAGCTAGTAAACCCACAGAAAAACATGTGACATAAACGTAACTTAAAACTCAAACTGTATGTCGTGGCGTTTAAAACAAAAACAAAAAAAGGATCACTTTACATCAACTAGAAAACAGACGGGTCTGTCTGCATAGCCGCAGATTTACGGCAGCAGGTTTAGGCCATTCAGCGCATGCGCAGTAGAGCAGCACATTAACCCCACACCCCAGTGTCGTCGGTGTGCTGCCGTGTGTGTTATGATCCAGCAAGTGGATTTCAGATAATTACTGAATTTAGTTCAAATACACTCGTGGTACCTGCATAGCCTATGTTTACGACATATGTGTTCAAAAATAATTCAGTTTAGGCCTGTACATCGCGTGTGAGTGTACAAGAAAATCCTACATATTAATAAATCCAACTTATCAACTTTGAGATTAAATTCAAAGGTAACTGTTGAGCGCCAAGTCTACATAACACATAAGCGTAATATCCCAGCAAATACACAAAGCTGTCACAACGTTGCTTTTTTTACGTCGTCTCAACAAGGTTGTCACAACATCACTACTAAATAATGTTGTTTATAGTGTTTTAACTATCTATTGGCAGCTTGGCAAAATCCCATGGAGACTGTGACAACGTACTGACAACGCTCTCAGATAACGTCACAACTTTCAGAGAAATTACATTTCAACGTTGTGACAATGTTGTGGGATATGTGTAATATTTACCCTGAGAACATATGCTTTCAAACGAAATTTGTTTTAGCCCAAACACCAAAATATAACTGGGTGGGGGTAAAGTGAGGAATATTTTAACCCCACATTTCGTCAAGCGTCTCTCCAGAAGTGTGTTTGATCGCCGCCTAGCGGCTGCTGCGTTAGACGCTATTTGTTGATTTTCGGCACAGCGGTCTGTTTTCGCACATGCGCAGACTAAGAAATGCGAAAGAAATCAGAGTAACTTGAATATACATGAACTGACAAACCCGATTATAAGATAACGTTCATCAGATTTCTAGACTTTACTCCGATCTAAGAAATGGGATACGCTGTTTACATTACCAACTGTATAATCAGATAACTGCAGAAAGTGCATGTAAACACAAGCACTGGTAAGTGATAAGATAATATTAATGATTTATCTCGCTTGGCATTACAGCTAGCCAAGTTAGGGTTAGCTTGTAAAAGCTGTCACACAGGCAAGTGGACCAGATTCCTTTGGTTCCAGTCTACAGCAAGTGAAGTGCATAAAAAATAATTAAATACTCCTGTGGATGTGCCCACGCAGCTCATCATCTCAACATGACAGACTGCTGATGTAAAACTGCAGTTCAGTACTGGAGGATATGCTCTGCTTTTCTTCTTTAGGGTACACATTCTGAATGGCTCTGCAGTAGTTGTAGTCTCTTGTACTAGAACAGATCCTTAAAACATTACTCCATAACAGGGACTGTCATGTTGAGTTTCTCATTCATAACCCCAGGAGCAGGATAACAATGATCCATTATTGATTTTTCAGATTTTGGTATAGAGGATTTAAAAGCAATCACCAAACAATGTAAATAATATGAACCTGAAGCACTGTGTGGTCTTAATGTGTAAAACCTGAGCTAAAGTACAGTAAACTCCCCTAAATCCTGTAGCAAAAAGAAATAAAAATGTAATATTTCTTATATAGTGAAACATTGATGGAAAATGTGCTGCACATGGTTCTATACATATTTAGGTGCTATATAGAACTATATTAAAAATAATTTAAAGGGTTCTACTGTTACGATGTCAGGCTTATAAAAACAGAAGAACACTTTTTTTTAAAGGCTTTATACAGAACTATCCACAACACTTTGTGAATGGTGCACAGAACCATTTTATCATGGAAAAGCTTCTTTGCGTGTATAGAACCATTTCCTTTACTAAGGAACACCTGAGGGACCATGTTTATTTTTAGTGTGTACATCAACAACCACGCAAAAACACAAACAGCAGCTTCTCCTAAATGACAATTAGCCAGATATCGCCGTGACGTCACATACAAACATACTCCCCATTATAAGATCAATAGACACGAAAAAGAAACCTTACTCCGCTCTACTGTGTCCTCGCCTAGAAACACCTACTCCAGCCAAAAAGACACCTCGCCACTGCATTTATATAAGCACAAATCACTCTCTCAGAAACAGGTACACTAACTTCAGACTGCTTTGCACTTTACTTCACGTCTAGATTATCAGTATCTCAGTATGAGGGCACCGCTTGTATTGAGTCTACAAAACAAAAACAAAAAAAACGTTTTTCTGAATGGAAACCCAGACACTGACTTTACTAAGCGAATGTCTTCATTTTGGACTTGTGGTTAAGAGTTTAGCAGTCTGACATTTTCTACGTGACGGTTGTTCAAATCTTAACAGAACACCGCAAACAGTCATTTGGCTGAATTTGACGCTGTGCAGACTGTCTGTTCCTGACAGGTGAGAGGAAAAGCGGGCTTTTCTACTTACTTTTACCGAGAACGGACTGTTTTCCAGGGCTGAAGACGGCTCAGTGTATGAAAGTTTTGGAGTGCTCTCACCTGGCACAGGTATCGCAGCTTGCGCTTCATCTACTTCCGATATTTCCAATACACCTGCCAAACCTGTTGCTGCTAACTTTGCTCTTAAAGGACCCAAGTCACCTTATGGTAGAAAAAGATCGTGGTTCATCAGGTGTGCTCAACAAATTGCAAACAATGTTTTGGAAGAACGTTTTTTTTATTTTTTGGAAACGACTGTGGACTATACTTTCAAAATACGGGCATTTTGGATCAGGCAATATTTGGACAGATGAAGGAAAATGACGTCAGATAAAACAAACAGGACCCCTGGAGCGCAGCTACAGGAGTGCTGTAATGTGTGAACGCCTGAGCGGCTGAGTACACGTACAGGGATGAGTATGTATTGTGGATGGACTTCTAACAGAATTCCTCCTTATTATACAAAGATGAGCTCTTTCTGTAGTTTTGACAAAGTGTATTTCATAACCAGCTCCTAAGTTCTCATTGTGAAGTGTATATTTTTGACTCTACAAAGTTTAGATACTCCTGCTGCCTGAAGCAGTTTCAGAGAACCATCTAGAAAATCTTTCTTTGCATGTTGACATAGTATTATTGTTATTTTTCATGTGTGCCCTGATACTTTTTGTAATTGTTTTATATATATATATATATATATATATATATATATATATATATATATATATATATATATATATATATATATATATATATTGTATTTTGTTGTGTCATTGTATATAATATTGTATATAACAAACATTATTTGTTTATTTGTTTGTAAATAAATTATGTTATTGTGGATACGTTTGTGCATATAATTCTACTTTTAACAGGTTTTCTGTGTTTTTTTAAAACGTTTTTGTATGTGTTTTTGTTTGTTTTCAATAGAATATATATATATATATATATATATATATATATATATATATATATATATATATATATTAGTTGAAATCAGGTTTAAACTCTAATGACTTAATTATGTTTATTTTACTAAAAAAAATCTTGAAAATACAGAGAAATTTCTCAACATTCTTAACATTGCGTATTTATTTGAACCTATGAAAAGGACAATAAACTCATTTTACCCAAAAATGTTCCTCTCATTCACTTGCATGGATAATCAGCACATTGTCTGCTGAATTGAAAGAACTTTGTGTTTGAACACCATGACCTAAATAGGACATTCCTAAAATAAGAAAATGGTTGAGCCGTATGTTCTGGCATTCTTCCCTTTTTACAACAAGACCCTTTTTTCTTCCTCTGAGTTTGTCAATACACATCATGTGCTTGATGCTGTCAGTGGATGATGATGGTTATGCTCAGTCTTACTAAGTCCTTTTAGGTTAGAATGTTCATTTATAATATTTGTTAAGTCAGTATAAATATCTAGTCTCTTTATTAAGGTTAAGGTAGAGTGGTCAACCCAGAAAGTTGGGGAATGGCATCTTTTTGTTGCTAAGGGGTTAGTTTAGCGTGTCAATAGAAATCCTCTCAGTGCTTTGGCATTCTTGAAAAAACTCTCTCCTGCCAACTATCCTGTCAAATATGCTTAGTTCCTGCACACTAGTGTACATATGTGATTGGGTTTTACAATTTAATTGGCATTTGTCACATTCTTATTACTTTTACTAAATTAGTTTAAGGTTTCAACAGTTTTGAATCAGTTTGTGTATTGTGTATAGTAATAAAGAAATATATAATAAATATATTATTTAGAGTGTATTTTTAGTTGGGAAGTGGCTGTTACCAATCTTAACCCTAATTTACTTACTGTAAAAAAATACTGTATTACATTTTCATGCCACTAACAAAACAGATTCTTAGTCTATAGGCAGAGCCCATGGTCTGAAAATCAGTGTGTAACCTTAATAAATGTCATATTATTTTTAAATAAGTAATATATGTTTGAATGAAAAACATTCTGGTTTTATGTGTGCACAACTGTTCAGAGTCATATACCTGTTGGTATGCCACTACTGAAACAATCATTACAAAAAACATTTTCTATAATTTTGTTATTAGTATATGGATAGTGACAGGATAGAATCTTTAATTATTTATGTATTAAAATTAACATAATTAAGGTATAGGGTCGTTCAAAACATATATGTTTTAGTCTGAAGTCGAAGGTCAGTTAAGTGAGTCTGAAATGTGTTTTTAGTTCCAACTTTGAACCAGTTTAGCAGATGTGGATGTTTTATTCCCAACTCAAAATTACTGTTTAGAAGTATCACCAGCAAAACATGAGAAATTCTAAATACACTACACGCTTTCACATATACAGCTATTAGCTATTTGTAACGTAGAGATTATTATTATTATTATTACACTATTTTACTAGACACACTTGAGACTGACACGTGCCCTTAAATTTCTCAGCTTTCTTTTGTTGAGACCTGTGCCATCTCTCATGTGCTTAAAAAACTCAGCCAAACTGGCTTGTCATGTGTACTGTGGCAATCAGCTAAAAATGAAGTTGTCCTGGCAGAGTGCGCACACACACACACGCACAGAAACACACGCACGCAAACGTGAATCATTGCTTACGAATGACCAAATGCAGCCACACAGTTTTCAGTTTTTTTTTAATCAAGTTCCTCCAGAGAGCTCCTTATGCCTCGGCTCCTAGAATGCAGTAGCAACTCTCTCCCTGCCCCGGTAAGGAAGCCAAAATAAAGATGCACTCACTGCTCCTGTCTGGGTTTTAAACAGCCACCCCCTCAGATGTCAGTCATCCACACCCAGCTATGCAAGAAATGTAACAAGTGTCTCTTTCTCCTTGCCTGCTAGGGTGCGTTTGAGGCCTGGAAAATGCACCTGCGTGCAACATAAACAAACCATGTGGGAAAAAGTGCAACTAGATTGGTGTAATAGACCTCATGGTGATCAAGCAAGACATTGTTTTCCAAATGCTTTTCTAGTGCTATCTATTTGGCCAGGCCCTGTTACCATAAGCCATAACTGTTGTCAACTAAGATGTGATTACTGAATACACTTGCTTATCAGCTGAAATTCAACTATTTTTAACTTGATTGTAAATATTTGATATCTCACATTTTGCTATCAATGCCCATGACTGTTATAAAGAGATTCAGGTACTGCTTTAAGTCACTTCCAGACGCTTTAAGAAAAATTTGATAAAACTCTTAAGATTTGATAAACCTTATTTACTGGAAGAATTTTAATCTAAATTTTAAACTTAAGTTTTCACAAAGATTCTTATTCTGCGTTAGGTAAGAACAGAATCTACACATACTCAAGAGCACAAAGGTGCAAACAGTTCTGCATTGATTCAAAGAAAGTCATTTAGAGTGAAAGTCATTCAAAGTCTTTAATGTCTCTAAAAGTTACATCACATACGTTTATTACACAAAATGGTTATGAATACTGTCTGATGCCTGGAAACCTTGTTTTTTTTAACAGTTTTTATGAAAAACCCAAAATTGTATGTTTAAACTACCGTGCCCTTTATATATATCGACCCCCCAAAATGGACTTAAACAATATTCCTTATTGCTTAACCTTTTAATCATTCATTCACATATGAATGTTAAGTACCTGCCACAAAAAAGGACACATGTCTGTACTGCCCCCAGGAAGAGTAAGGAGGATGGTTTAATTGGCAAAAGAATCTTCAAGGATCACAGCTGGAGAATTACGGAACATAGTTTTTGGGGTCAAAATGTCTCAGAAAGTACAAAAAATTACCACCCACTTGACTATAAGTTGTCTGGGAGAGTTGCAAGTAGAAAGTCTCTACTGTCAAAAACCTATAAACTCTAAAAACCTACAAAAACTCTAAAACAGTTATCAAAAATGCTTTTGAAACTTTCAGTGAAGTATGGTGGTGGATGTATGATGATACAGGGCTGTTTTTCTTTCGAAAACATTATTCACTTTATTATCATACATGGTATCATGGACTCTATTAAGTACCAGCAGAAATAAAAAAGAACCTGATTGCCTTAGCCAAGATGCTTAAACTGGGTTGTGGTTGGAGCTTCTAGCAGGACAATAGTCCAAAGCATGCTTCAGAATCTTTCTCTTCATAATTTTTGGGTGTTGCCATGGCAATCCTAGTCATTAGACCTAAACCCCATAGAAAACCTGTAGGATGTGCTGAAAAGGAGAGTGCACAAGTATGTAAATATAAAGAATCTGGAGAGCGTCTGTATGGAGGAATGGTCTCAGATCACCATGTGTTCTCTGGTCTTATTAAGTAGGAGCAAACTCTGAGCATTTAGCTTTGCAGAGAGAGGCTGCACCAAGTGTTAAATGAAGAGCCGCCAAGAATTGTAGCACAAATTTTTTTTTTCAAGGAAAAAAATTAGAATTAGTTTTTTGTTTGTTTGTTTGGGTGTTTTTAGTTTCTGTTCTGTTCAATCATTGTACTTCAAGTAAATGTTATATTTTGGTCAATATTGTAAATGAAATATCAAAGGAATAAACCAGGTTTTTACAGCCTATTTTGTTCAAATCAACAGGAGTGCCAATATTTGTATACCTCTCTGTTCTTGTATGTGCAGAACAGAAAGGTATACGCAGGAGGTTATAATGAAAAGTAGTACTCTTTCTTTTTCTAAATTTGAACAATTTTATATACACAGATCCAAAGTCACATCTGGGTTTCTGGCTGCTTTTATAAAGAGAATATATATAATATATTTGTATTTATAAAGTAAATATATATATATATATATATATATATATATAATATATTTGTTTATTGATATATTTGTTTATATATTTGTTTATTCCACTGCTACATACTAAACTACTTTAACTCACTTATCAATGTGAGTTTTAGTGCATCAATTTACCATCTTAGCTGTTGCTTTGGCATTTTCAGTGCTAGCAGAATCTTTATTTCTTTACAGTTCAAATAAAATAAATAATAAAAATGTGTCAATATTAAATTAAAGCTGTTTAAGTAGCTGATTGGTGTAAAATGGACATTAATTAATGAAATGACATTTCAATGAATGAAATCAATTAATATTAAATCAAAAGATCTTAAGCTAAATTAATTAACTGCATTTTCTGTTGAGTCATATGTGTCGACTCTTCTCTACTTGATTGAACGGAAAGGTGAGGTGTTTTTTTTTTTTTTTTGGACCTTCAAAGAAAAGGCAAGTAGTCAACTCAAGAACTCAAAGTCAAACACACTGTGACATTCTTTGACTCATTAGAGCTAATTTATGTGACTTGGCACACACACTAACCATGAGGGCAGATTCTTTAGTCCCCTTAACAGATTATTGTCTTTTGTCCATTTCTGATCCTTGCTTAAGAAGAAAAGAAAGAAAAGAGATAGATTTAATATACTAAATGCTGCCAACAGAATGTTTTTTAATTGTTGAAATTTAACTTGATATTACAGTACAGGCCAACTTTTTCATTTCCCCTTAATGGACTGTAATTGACTTTATAGCATTGACCAGCACTCTGAAGCAGAGCAAGTTCTCCTTGAGCTCTGTTCAATTTTCTAATTGCCAGTCCTAGTTCCACTTGTTGCTAGGGTAGTCTGAGCAGACTTTGTATGGTCTAACAGTCTAACAATGCAAATAACTTTTGATAAATTGATAAATTGATGCAGCTCCAGAAGGTTGCTTGCACTTGTTTGAACTGTGACTGCTTTATATTTTATCACAGTGGCACTTCTTACACACAGCATAGAAGGCTGTAGAGTTCTCAGCGGTAAATTGCAAAGGGTCTCTACTTTGAACATTCTCAGATCATGTGCTCCCCAAAGGTCTAGTAATCAGCTTATGGAGTTCTTTGAATGCTTCATGTCACTTTGAGAGGAATTGATGTTTTCTAGAGGATTGTTAACTAGTGTGAGAAAATGCAGCTCACATGCAACAGACTTTAAGCTGACAATGACATCCTTGTGCTTACTGATGTTGCTGTAATGTTAAATATTAACCTGTTAACTTTTTGGATGTAATTAGAAGCTGGTATCAGTTTGTCCACAGCACTAATGCCATTGTGTTTGAGAGAAGCAAGACCTGACAGCTACAGCTTACCAGATTTGGTTTCTTATTTTGACTGTATATTATGTCTAATATTAATTCAAAATTACATAAAGGACCATGCATTATTATATTTATTTTACTCAATAAACTCATTACTCATTTAGTGTACACAATTATCTCTAATTGTGATGTTGTCACATTGAACTAACTAGCACGTTATTTGTTGGACTAACAGTTTAAGCACATACATATTTAATTGCAATAAATTCTGACATATCAAAGCAAAAGTGATATAATCTTTTATGACATCATGTGTTACAACCACTTTACGTCATTGGTGTTGGATTGTGTAGACAGTGTTTATGCTGTGTAATGCATATTGTTTCAAATCTTTCCATCTTCATGTCATAAGAAAAATATTAGAAATGCATTCAAAATAAGGCAATTAAAATCTAGCATATTTTAAAAGTATACTAAACTTGTACCTGGAATAAACAGATTCCTTGCTTTTCTTGGACCCAAATAAATTGTACCCTAACAGAAATGTGTGTTTATGTCTTTATACCTTCACTGAGCTTTCAAAGGTATATGAGACCCACTGGCTGTAAGCTGCATTTGCTCACTAGCACTACCTGCTGGATACTTCTTGGCAACTTTAATAAGTGTTCCACACAAAATGAATGATTTAAAATATTGTTAAAAAACATTGTTCTGCTGGGTTCAGCACTGAGATCAGAGTAAACTAGTCCGTTATTTTAGTTATCTATTCTAAAGCTCCCATTAACTACAAACACAATAACTTACTGGGAACATGAATGTCATTAAATTTCTGTGGTGCTGATATATTGTGGCATTTTGGTATCTGATACAATGTGGTAGACTGTGTTGCATTCTGAACCTGATTTTTCTCTGCTAGGTGACATTCTTCTTTAGGGTGGTCCCATCAATCAGGTGAATTCAACAACATAAATATATTTTTGAAAAAGCTTGTTTTACTATGAGGTATCATAAAATGTGCTGTCCTACGCCAGTGGAATGTCATTCTATAAGCCTGACCTTCTGTCCCACTTTTTAGAATGGTCACCTGTCAATCACCTATGGCCTATATAAAACATTGCACTCACTGTTTTACTTTCTTACCATAATTTGGCTCCCACCCAAATCAATAGTCAGACCAGCTAAACCACAGTGTTGGCAGCTAGAAGCTAGTGGGAGTTCCCAAAGATAGAGAGAGACAGAGAGAGAGAGAGAGAGAGAGAGAGAGAGAGAGAGAGAGAGAGAGAGATAGTCTCAGTTGACAGATGCACTCCACTAACACATGCACATTGAACAACATTGAAAAAAAGAATATATATATTTGTTGTATTTGTTGTATGTTTTGTATTTGTAGCATGTATGTTAAGATACAGACTTGCAGAGAAGCAGCAGTTATGTAAGCTGCTTTTCACATCATGTGCTATTTACCTTTATGGGATTTTGATTCAAAGACAGAGATCTGATAGCAAGGAACAGGATTTTCTAACTTGTGTCAGTTCAATGTAACCTGGAATCTGAGGATAACATTCATGGTAGTCAGCTTCTCTTTGCCTACATGCCTCGATTAAACACATTAGCTGCCTGTCTGGTTCCGTCCTCTGAAGTAATCTTCCCTCTTCTTTCCCCCTCACGTTGTCATTCATTCGTTATTGGCTATCTTCACACGCAACAAGCCTTTGAAGTGACTGCTTATGAATATACAGCTGTTAAGTGATTGCGTCCACCAATTTAGCCTTTAATGTTCTTAATTTCATGTTTGTTTGGAGGGTTTTCCCATGGGTGCCTCTTGATTGAAGAATTTCTATAAACTTGTTAGAATGAGTGCTAACGTGGCATGCCTGGGCACATTACACAGGATAGATCTGTGGGTGCTGTGGGCTAGGGGGCCAAATGCTTGCCAATTGTAAGACTTGCATCAACCAGGAAAACAGGAGAAAGTATTATTGTTGTACAAACAAAGGCTAATTCACACACAAACCACATAGCAAGGGTTGGCAGGTATGTGAGCTGTAGGCTTCCCACTGACTCTTGCTCAGTCAAGCAAGGTTGTTGCAACTGCCTGATTTACTTACGCACTAAGCATGAATAACGTTTTCGCTTTGTGCAATCCCAGTAACACAACCAGTGACTGGCCACCATATTTGCAACGCCCAGAGTACGCGTGCATGTTATTGGTTTTGACCGATTTTAATTTGGATGAGTCATACTTGACGATCCACTGTGCACTCAGGAGAAATCAGACAGGGAGAACGAGAGTTTATGTTAGTCATGCTCTCCAAATCCCTCAGGGGCAGTCTCACAGCCTTAAGCAGACTTCATGCCTACCATTACACCCCGAAATAAGGATGGTTCAAATTGCAGCAGGTTGCTCCGGTGGCATCATTATGTATATCGTTCACATTCAAAGGCAATTTGTCTAGATGATATACACATCCAGTCAAAAACGGAACTGTCAAACTTAAATCATTCATTTTGGTGGTGAAGCGATCCCATTTTTAAAGATATGATCAAACTGATAGCTTACATTAAAATTAAATCTCTGTGGTTTTACTATAAATCATTGCTCGCCTTGCCAAGTCCAATCTAGGCATTGTTTAAAGTCAAACACTGTCATTAAAACCAGCTATGACATAAGTATACAATCATATTTTCCCACACTTCTTTGGTAACGGAAGTCAACTAAGATAAGCACAAGCATTTCATACCTCAACACACGCTCTACATTATATAACAAACATGTTTATTTAAAGATCATATATTTTCTGATATTTACAATATTTACATATTGCACTCTAGCTGGGATGTTTATATGTTTGACAACAGCAACTGACAATAGCTTGAATATATAAATACGTTATACAACATTCATTTTCAGGAAAATGCTGTTTTTTTGTCTTTCATAGAATAAACTGCGCCCAGCACTGTTCGTCACTAGTCTCTGCCAAAAGAAATGTCTTGCATAAAAAAAGGCAAGAAATCATCATGCAATTCATAACTCAATCATTAGATTGAAGGTTTGTTCTAAGGAGGGTAACTGAGGCTGTCATGAGTATTGGACCACAAGCATTCAGCAAGTAATGCTTATTACTGAGCTAAATGACCAAGACTACCTGAAACACAACCCGAGAAGGCATATCAACCAACAATAAAGCATTTGCAGTAGACAGTCTCGTCCACAGTCTTTTGGCAGCGGGATATTTGTTCAATTGCTTCTCTGTAAAACATCATCTTCACTTGCACCATAAGAGTTCAGTGATAGCATTGATTTCGCCAGTCGACAAAGACTAACGTGATACTGTATGTAGAAATCTCTGGAGTTCCATTTCATTTGAAAAAAAAAATAATATATTTAAGATAAATACAGATTTTCTGAGTTCATTTGATTTCCCTGTTCTTCTCCAAGGCACTTTTTCTTGGTTCTCTTTATTTCTTCAGGTCTGTTGAACTCTGCAAAAGAGAGAGGACCATTAAATATTTAGTCCAGTTTCAATCAAACATAGGCATTATGGCAAAAATATAATATTGCAATATTCAGGAAATACATGATATGTCATGATATTTAGATTTTCAGAAATCTGATCAATTTTAACACAGAAAAAAGTAACAGTAGTGCTTAATTTAAAAAAAACTGAATGAGTTGGTCAGTGTTGTACTGATGATATACACATATTTATATGTTCCACCTAGGCATAAGCATACCTAGGCATAATTTATCATAACAACAATATATAATGTCATATTGCCCAGCCCGAGTTTAGTAACATGTCTCAAACACCTTATAGTGGATTCATATGAAGTAAGATGATAATGTGTTCTACTTTTACTGCTTTAGATTCCTACATACAAAAAGGAATGCCTCTGAAAGTATTCCATGCTGGGAATAGTTACCACACTGTGGTACAAATACATTTGTTACACAAGCTATAAGTAGATTTACTTTCGTTAACTTTTAACTTTTATAGAGAATTAAATCTTTTATATGCATGAATATTGTCTATGGTCCATGTAAATCGCCCATTGTATTGACTGCATGGCAATTAGATGGACCTCATTCTTTTACATCCCAAAGTCAGTATGTGGGCATACACGTCAATCCCTCATTCTCTTAATTACATTTACTAACATTAATTTCATCATGGCTACCGAGTAATACGTCTAAAGATTAATAGCCAAAAAAATAAGTCATCTCAATCAAGGGGGGTTAAACTGCACAGTACACACAAAGCCTCCTTTTCTTGTTGGTCAAATTTGGCATCACTTATGCTCAGGGCCACTCCATTCAATCACAGATTTCAAACTTCTGGAGGACACACTGTCTTTATTACAGGCGTACATTTTCCACCAGAACTTTGACCCGAAACCTAACACAAGTCTTCCCTCACTTTTACAGTTTTATCACTTTACTTCACTTTACTCTCTCTTTCTACGTGCATGAGTTTGGAGAGCGACACTCATGAAGTGTTCTAAGAACACAGCATCAAATGAGCAACCTTCAGATAAGCCACGAGCATAAGAAGACAAAAGACGTACATTCGAAATGACCGCAGTTGATTAATGCTCTAAGAAACAATTTCCTCAACACATACATTACAGCCAACATGATAGAACAAGTGTAACCTCATTACACTGTATGCTTTAAGTTAACAATTTACCTGTAAGGTCTATCCCTCGGAGCACCGCTGACTGCCTGCTAACCTTGTGAGTAACCGAGCACATCTTTTATAATCTGGAACACGAAAAGAGCAAACACATTTAGTAAAGCGTAACAGCACAACACTGAGATGTATTCAAATTAAAGCAACAAACTACTTCTAACATAGAGGCTACGTCTACTTCTACTGCATTGACCTTCATGTTAAATGTGTGTCATGATATGTAGGGCGGTGGCACTTACAGGCTGGTATCGTGCAGTCCCTGGTATTATGATATAGTCTATAAAAGTGTTTGCTGCATTTGGGGCTAAAATAGAGAGGCCCTGAAACAGAAACAAATCCAAACTGGTGTTGATACATAGACGCCAAACGGCATGATCAAGTGCACACAACACTACATAGCACAGCGCAGCACACCGAACAGCTACCGCACATCGCTCACCTGTTAAATGTTTCAGGAACTTTTCTTTTTGCCGCAGATCTCTGGGAAATATCTCTGTTGGAAACGAGAAGTCATCTTTATTGTTCAGTGTATGGCACCTCAGCCAAATCAGTAGTTAAACTAGACATGACCGGGGAAAAAATTATTAGCTTATTAAAGAAAAAAGAGTTTCAGTTAGGGGTGGCGATATGGCAAAAATATAATACTGCAATATTCAGGAAATGTTTATGATACACGATATGTAATGACGTTTATTTTTTCAGACATCTGGTCAATTAGAACAGAGAAAAAAAGAAACTAGTGCTTTTAAAATCCACATGGAACAATAAATAAATAAATAAATGAATGAATAAATAAATAAATAATCTATCAGAAACTATCAGAAGCCAAGAACAGGACTCTCTTTACTTTAGAATAATGGGAATTCTACCAATTCTCTCTTTAGAATAATGGGAATTCTACCAATTCCACACCAGTGTCTGAGGTTTTATATGAGTAGCTGGTAATGATAAGTGACAAATCCACCCAAAAAATGTCTTACATTGCCCCCTGCACTGCATGTACCTCTCCACCATGAAGAGATCAAAATGAATCTATGAATCTGATGTGAAAACAGAAACGCTGGAGGGGCTACCTACCCAGGATTTGATCGTGCTGATAAGACTTGTTCACTTCATTCACTTCCCTCGTGTCTATGGAATAGTTTCTTCTGAGGGGGTGCTGGACGCCGGCCTGGCTTTGGTCCGCGTGTTGCTGCTGCTGCTGCGCTGCTCTGCCAGAGTCCATCAGCAGCTCCAGGAGACTACTACCCTCCCCGCTGCCTTTCCGGCACGAGCCAGCAGTCAGGATGACCAGCAGGAGTCCCACGCAGACTGGGGAGCGCAGTACCCTCATAATGATAAGCGGGCGAAGGCGAGACCCCCCTCACTGCCCTCTAGCCCTGGAAACAAACATCAGGAGTTGAAGAAAAGAGAGGGTTGTTTGGCAAGGATCCAGACCAGGACACCAGGACAAGGATCCAGATCACAGCCACTTAAAGCGCAAGCACGTCTAAGGGACCTCTGAACACTCTCCTCTTTTCTTCTTTTCTTTTTCTTTTGCAGTGGCTCGATATAGCAAAAGGAATGAAAGACATTTAAGTTACGCCCTGGCTATGTTTTTGTTTTTGTTTTTGTTTTTTTGTTTTTTTCTCTTAGTCGCAGCCTGGCATTAAGCAGTGGCATGCAAAAAAGTGGCCGGAACGCAAAGCACTTTCTCACAAACACCTACAGGGGAATACACGTACAACGAACTGAGCGTTAATATAGAAACAACAGCAACAAACTCTTTAATAAAAGCGAGAGCAGCGCGAAACGAGCCCTGCGCGCCTTTGCGCACTTTACGCACGAGTCCTCTCGCAAACTGTGGCGAAAGGAGCCAAATTACCTGGTTTTGTCCTCGGCGCGCGTGTGTCCCGGCTCGTGCGTGGCCTCCCGGGTCCCGTCACTGATTCTAAGACAAAAAGCAGCGCAGAGGCTAGAAGACACTTCGCCCAGCAGGTAGGGCTGCAGCACTGTCTCCTCAGCTCTAGTGCGCCATGCCGGCAGCAGTCTCTCTTTTATATATATTTAAACACGGCTCTGGGTCATCTGTCGACTGAGTTGAGTGGCTAGTGGGAGGAAAATAATGAGAGCCCACTTGCTTGCTTTTTTTTCTTTCCTCTTCTTCTTCTTCTTCTCTCTCTCTCTCTGTCTGTCGCTCGCTCTCTCTCCGGTCGCGTCTCTTGCTGAAGTTTTCTTTCCCCCACTCATCCGGCATGGGTCCCCTCACTTTTTATCCCCCGTCGCAGACGTAAGGACCCGTCCCATGTGGATTGTTCCATAATGTCGTGCATGTCGTTCATAAGAGCTCTCCTTAGGAAACGCATTGTATTATCCTGTATCACCCACCCCTCCACGTTCACCGTCTCATAACGCAAAGAGGAGTTCCTCCATTTCTCCACATGTGCTCCAGGTGAAGTGTATATAAGTATATATATATATATAGTTCCCTCCTCCACTCACGACTTTTCTCACGCAGGAACTCACTTTATAACCCTCCGCAGAACAGAAGCCGCGCCGCTCGACCAAGACGTTTATCTCTTTTCTGATTTTGTGTTCATTTTCCAGCAGTCGTACATGTATTTCCGCGCGTTTACTGGAGAGCCCGAAGCGCAGATATGATTAGACGCGATTAGGGCTAAGCAGCCAGCCGCCTGGCTCTGCGGAGAACTGCAGCACGAAGACAGTTTCCCCCTCAGCAGGGCTACAGCAAGTGTACACTGAGCAGGCCCTGCTCCAGCACTGCTTTCGTTTACTCAAGACCAACTTTACCACTCCCTTTGCGTACAGAAAAAAAAGTTATCACTCATATTTCACTCCCCTCCTCTTTTTTTTCTTTCTTTTTTTTTTTAAAGCTGGACTTTAAAGTTCAAGGCCCACATTTAGCCTACCACCATTGCCTTCGCTCATGCTAATCAGGATTATAAAGCTTTGCAAGCATTATTAAACATGGTGGAGTGGTAGACTTAGCAGGGACAACACAGCACACTGGCTCTTAAGATACACAAGAGTGGCTCAACACTGCCACACAGTGAGTCTATATATAGTCTTAATGAATTATAAATTCAGCTTCAGTCCGGCTTCAGCATTGCTTGGATCTGTTTGGACTAGAGCTGCAGCTTATGTCTAGGCTTCATCACTTGTTTCACTTGACCTGCAACACAATGCATTTAGTCTATCATAATGTATATCCACAAATCAAAATATGTAAAAGCAGCTTTGGAATTAAATGGGAATGCCACCAATTCCACACCAGTGTCTGAGGTTTTATATGAGTAGCTGGTAAATAGTGACAAATCCCCCCACAAAATGTCTTACGTTACCCCCTGCACTGCATGTACCCCTCCAGCATGAATAGATCAAAATGAGTCTATTTGTAAGATAGCATATTTGTAATAACTTTCTGTGAGGAAATTTCTCTAGAACAGATTTTTTCACATAGATTCACTCTAAATGACATCCTAACAATTCATTTATTTAAAATTCTCCTTTAACATGTATTTGGGCTGACACACATTGTTTAATATAACATATAATTATTATTACTTAACTACTCAGCCAGTTTATATAGTAGAGCATAATAACATTACTGAATAATACGTGATTAAAATTAGACTAATAATGCAAAGTAAATGTTTCCACCACTAAAAGATTCATATATATATATTACCAAACAGTCCAACATGTACAAACTGTGTATGCTCTCTGGTCTCAAAGAGGTCACAGCATACCAAACAGTTGATCTGATTACATGAAATCGTATATATCTCGAAATGAACGTCTTTACAAGAGAAGCAAAAATATTCTTAATTTGTAATGAAAGTCAATGTACAAATGTACTATATGTAGCATTTTTTTCTTTATGAAATATAGATGTGTTAAAGGTGCCATAGTGTGCATTTAATGGAAGGTATGTGCCTTTGATTGAGATAAAGAACTTATTTTTAAATAATATATTTATTATGCAGGTTGTAAGTTACAGTACAATGTAGGCGCAACATTATCACTGAAATGTAAGTTTAGTCAATGTAACACGGCTGCACACACATTGTTTAATATAACGTATAATTATTATTACTTAACTCCTTAAATGACCAGGGCGCACAAGCGGGTTGAAAGTTTTACTACACGATTTTATGATCTAAGAATAACTCAGTTTATATAGTAGAGCATAATAACATTACTGAACAGTACGTGATTAAAATAGACTAATAATGCCAAGTAAATGTTTCCACCACTAAAAGATTCATATATTTACCAAACGGTCCAACAAGAATACTAAACGTCTAAATATAGAAGCGGCATGCAAACATGCAGAATATACTTAGACTTAAGTGTGTTTACACAGTTACGTGGGGTTATTATGGGACAATGTGGAAAGCTTAGGCCTTCTTTCGACATTTACAAACTGTGTATGCTCTCTGGTCTCAAAGAGGTCAAAGCATACCAAACAGTTTCTGATTACATAAAATCTCATATCTGGAAATTGGCATCTTGACAAGAGAAGTAAAAATATTCTTAATTTGTAATGGGTCAATGTACAAATATTTAAGGTTTTTTTTCTTTATGAAATATAGATGTGTTAAAGGTGCCATAGTGTGCATTTAATGGAAGGTATGTGCCTTTGATTGGGATGAAGAATGCCTAGATGCGGTTTCACACACCCATTTACACCCTATGATTTGGCACTACAGCGAAACGAGCTGTTTCTCTTTTTTGGTGAGCTCGTAAATAATTTGATGAAGAAGTTTTGCTGGTTTACAGTAAGACAGCGATGATGACACAGAACATGTCGAAGCAGACACAGGCAAGAAAATGATATGAACCTCTATGGACCGTCAAACAATTTAGTATTTTTAGAGTTTGCTAGTAGCTAATGTTAGCTACATTGGCTACTTTCTTTTGATCTTGACGTCAGTAAATTGAGGTTGTTATGCACTAAAACTTGGATAAAATCACACAGCATACTACTAACAGGTTGCAGTTGAGGTTGTGATGCTAATAAAGAGGAGCTAAAATAGTTAATCTGGCTAAGATAGCTAATATAGGAGGCCAACTAAAGTTGTGTCTAAAGAAGAATGTCAGTCTATTGACAGTTCAGTTTCTTGGAAAGGGTATGAACAGTGGCGACGTCACCTTCGCAACTTGGAACAATAGACTTCTATTGAATTTCTATTCAATTTCTATAGTGCTCAGCCATTTTCATTGCTGTTGCACCCCTGTCACTGTTTCACTGGGCTAGAACGTGAGCCGGTGTATGTAAATTTTGGGGTTATTAATATTAATAAGTCAGAGCTGTTATGTAACAGTGTAAGATTTTAGAATCGGCCAATTTCTCCGCCTTCTTTTACAATTATGGGATTTGTATTCGGAACAACAGTGTGTTAATTCTATGTACTAAAATTGCCTTATGCAACTATGACAGCGTTAATACAGTTTTCCAGCATGACACTAAGACTTAAGTGGATGCAAAAAAGTCATCTTTCTCACCTTCTCACTTTCTGTGCCCCCCTCCCTACTGAGTGTAGCAGTACGATTAGTCTTTCTTGTGAATGAACTCTTCCTGCCTCCCCTATTTTATCACCTGTGCTGCAATAGGGGTGATGCTTCACAGGGTAGAATTCTTCAAAGCTGCCCTCTATAATCGAAAAGGTTAAATAAGTCTGACGAGATAAACCACGGGAGCAAGCACACTTAAGATAACAGGCACAAGTAATGGCAGGTTGTGAATGTGTATATAAAGTGTCAGTCTTCTTTTGTGTTGCTCTCTGCATTTTTTGGTTCTGCACCACGTTGCTTGAATGGTTTCTCATAGCTGTTTGCACAGATCAGGGTAGAGGGCAACCATCATCTTTCAATCACAAGATTTAGTTCATACTGAAGTTATTCACGTGTCTATGATTGCTTGCATTTGTATAAGGCCTCAGTTATTTGTGTGTTTATGACTGTAATATTTAATCTGTTGTTAAAGACTGATGGAAAACCTATTGTGCTCCAAAGTTCTTTAAGCTGCACGGAACCTTTTTTTTATTGCTACTACATAGAACCCATTTTGATAAGAGTATATCGTCGCTGTCCAATGAAAAACAGGTTTCTCTAAAATGCCAACTTTACAGGAGAGGCCAAAAACTGTCTTCACTTTCAATGGAAGTCAATGGAACCAGAATTCTTTCCAAGCTATTTTGAAGCATTTCTATTGGTCCATTTATCATGAAATGCTCCCACAATGTGAACAACAGCTTTTAATTGCATTTAATTGATGTAGAAAAAGAGAAATCAACAAAAAATGGAGATGGGCATGTTTTTCATTGGACAGCAACAGCATCTTATTACAATAGTAAGTTATTTTCTTCTATAGACAAAATATATACCTTGCAATAGGTAGACTGATATAGATATACTTCTATACTACTAGAAAAACACTATCACAAAATAACTTACCCGTAACATGATGTCATTCCGTAGTATGTGCCTTGGTTGTGTGCATTCTTATCGCCCCCTATGGGTCCTTAGTGAGTAAGAAGTTTCCTTGGCACCGCCTGCAGGGTTTTCTATTTCCTAATGTGAAATCCACTCATGTAATGAAGCCACACACTGGGTACATACAAACATTAGGACTGGGCTGGACAATGAAAGGTGTTCTCATGGCATCCTCCTCCTTCCACTGTTGCTAATGTTACAAATACTGACAAAGGCAGCCATAACTAGACCAAGCCACTTACATTCCAGCACCAAAACTTCAGTTCAGTAGTTCAGAGGTATGTATGAATATATTTGTGATCCTGAAAAAAAAGTTGCAGCTAGAATCATCTGCTCAACAGGGCTCCAAGTGAACGTGACAGTAAGTGATTTGGGAACAGTGCTTGGAGTGTCCGGGGAGTTTGACGCAGCACAAACAGCCCCACTAAGCCCCCCACGTGTGGCCTTTATCCCCTCCCTCCTCCTCATGACTCTGCCTGCCAGCCAAACTGCCAAGTTCCTCGTTCTCCTCCTCATCTGATGCCCTTTTCTCCACCCATTCTTCCACTAAACCATTCAAGCTTCATATCACCCTTGGCTAACTGGTTAGCATTCATGCTATCTATGCACTCCTTTTATCCTTGCTCCTTGTACAGTGCAGTCCAAGTCAGAGCCTTCAGGTAGACGCTGATCCCAAAATCCACTGATCGTCTTTTAGTCATTAACTCATTAATCTTAGCTCGTGCCAGTTCCCTGTCCACAGCTTTAATCCGACCTGACCTCCTCGCTATAGCTGATACCACTGACAACTTTGACAGCAATTTTTCATAACTTTATCTTATCAGATATGTATATTCATCAGCGTGTCAGACGGCACCACATTTTTAGTGTTGGGCAAGCTAAGCTATCAGCCCTTACATGGACATACCTGTAGATTCCAGTTTTTCCAGACCTTTTGAGGCTTGTTTATGCTGGAACGTTACCTTGGAGCCTATTTGCACCAGGCAGGACTGCTGAGTCGGAGAGTTTATCTTCTTGATTGTGACTCCACAGGCATTGGTTGCTCTAGACTACCACCTGTAGACCTGAGTGCCTCCTCTGCAACTGAAGGCTAAAGAACATACAGCTTTATTTATTTAACTTTACAATAGGCTGACTGAGTGTAATCAAATAGAAATGTTGTAATATATATATTTTAGAATATACTCCATATATCTAGAAATTTATTTTTAGTCTCTGTGAAACCTGTGCTACGTTTGGGTGATATTTGTTCTTCTGATAGACATCAGGTGTCTAATGGACACTTGGAGGTTGATTGTTTCTTGAGAAGGTTGTTGTAATTGAGTTATGGACTTACTTATGCCAGTCTCCAAGCTATCATACCCAACACTGCAGCAGGGGGTACTTCCATCACGGGGGAACTGGGTTAAAGATGACTTGATTTTTTGCTTGACTTGATGAACCTCTAATGCCTCTAATTCCAATTTGTGGTCTTCCTTTTTTACTTTTTGGGGTTTATGAAGGCAGACATTATTAATGGGTGTTATATGTTAAAATTGCCCATAAAACAGGCTGTCTTAATATCTATATCTGTATCTTAATATATATCATTTTAAATCAGACACTTATCAAATAACTACACATAGCCCATCATGCTAATAAATGCTATATATATATATATATATATATATATATATATATATATATATATATATATATATATATATATATATATATATATATATATATTGCTTTGATTAAAATATCTTTATATTAACTTACCTTGAATGTAAAGGATGCTTTTGCTCTGTACTGTGAAGTTACTATTTCTAAGATTTTTTTTTAGCAACAATATTATAATAATATATTTTTTACCCATATGTAGCATAGTGGTTTTCTAACGACTGAAATCAAAATGTGATTGGTTGATTAATTTGCTGTCACTTCCTGATTGTGTTAGTGGTTAATCTTACACGCTAGGCCTTCGGTTCATATCAAGGAGTCCTAAAAAGTGGTCAGGCTTGCTTAGCTATATATACCTGGATAACAGGGAAAAAATTGATCCAGACTGGATAATTTTCTGTTTGGCATTTCAAAAATTGAACTTCTATCCAAAACTTGTAGAATTAAAAAAACAACAAGCATGCTGTTCATATAAAAAAAAAAGAATTTAAAAAAAATACAGACAAGTCATTTTTAGTTCACAGAACTCTAATAAGGCCTTCAGGCTTCCCCTCTGTTGAAATCTGATCTTGGATCCAGAAATTTGATACATAGAATCAGTCAGTAACAGCTACAATGTAATTGCCACCGTATCTCATTTCATTTATTTATAAGTAAAAGAAGCTGCCTATTTAAAGCTGCAAGGTCAGGTCTTCTGCCTGAGGAGTTAGTGATACGTTTAGAGAGCCTCTGTTCCCAAAAGTGAAGTTACCACGTATACCCCCATATATATATATATATATATATATATATATATATATATATATATATATATATATATATATATACACCCCATTCTCACTCCATTCCCACATCAAACAACATAGCACCCACCACCTGCCCATCTTTTTGCCATTTTTTATTCTCATCCTGTGCACAAGCACCCTAGAAAGCCACCTAGAACTCCAGCCCAAGCCTTCTGAGTTCACTTCCGCTGATTTCCGAGTGTGGTCCATGCTTGCAAACCTCTGCTAAACCCTGATAAAGTGCTTTTGCTAAAGTGGCGTGTCTTTGCATTTGGTGTCTTTCATGTGTTCAGTGCCAGAAATTATATTTGCTCTAGTTGTTATGGTTTTGGAAATCATTTTAATTTTTAAATATTATTGTTATAATTGTTGGGGGAAATTCACTGTGTTACAGCAGCAAAGGAATAGCAAGGCACTCAGTACAAAAATATATAAATAAACAGTACAGTATATGCAATATAAATAATAAAAAGTCAAGAACTCTTGATATTGTATTTACAAATAATTGCACGTGGCTTCTTAATTGCACAGAGGGGAGGGAAATACATTGCACATTGCATTACACTGAAAACATATATTTTCTGTAAGTGTGTAGAGTTTAAGTGTGTGTTTATGTAGTCCACTGTGTATATGTGGTCAGCTGGGAGCAGTGCTGGTTGTAGAGTCTGACAGCAGCAGGAAGGAAGGACCTGTGATAACACTCCTTCACACACTTGGAGTGAAGCAGCCTGTTGCTGAAGGAGCTGCCCAGTGCTGCTAGAGTCTTATGCATGGGGTGGGAGTCATTCTCCAGCATGTTGTTCACAAGGCAGAATGGTTACATCAGGTCCACGCCACATCATTAAGAGCTATCTGAGCTCCATTTAAAGAGCACACTTACAGCGTTGTGGATGCCCAAACATTTCTTGCGATCGGCCACCCCAGCCTTCTCCCCCATACTTATACTTTGACTTGTTCTCCTTCTGAGCTCTGTTGTTGATCACAAGAAGGCCAGAACCTAACATCATATCATCTCTAAGTCCCTAGAGTGGCTCTGTTAATGTATTGCTCTGTAAATATTTTTCACTGTGCAGATATGTTTGCGTATGAAGATTGATGTTGATTCTCAGCTTTTTTTCATCATAACACATACAGTAGCAAGATGGCAAGATGTTGTACCTCCTATGACAACCAGCAGCAGTGGCGGAAAGTGAGATGACTTTATGAACTAAACCACGGGCTCATTTCGAGCACCGCAGCCATACGTGCCATCTCATCTAATTGGTTAATGCCGCAAATCTCTTAATGCCAACCAGCATGGGCGCCGTTTTTGTTTGTCTGAGTTGAAACTCGCTTGTCTAAACATTTAAGCTTTTGAGGACCGTGAGATGCCTCCTTTAAAAAGCAGTTGTCTTTTTTTTTTTTTTTGTCTTGGCGAAACAATTCTACAGGTAGAAAGATTGCGAAGAAGGTTTGGAATGTCCCTTACAAAATAGAAGTTTATTCAAGTGTACCATTAGTTTACTTCTTTTAAACTAAAAGGAAGTGAGTATGCTTTCAGTTTACTTTTTATGTACTTCTCAGTGATATACTAAACACGGTTATACTTAAGTATGCTGGGGTTATACTGACAAGTATAGAACAGTCTAAGTATATTTGGCCTTTACTTGTACTTAATTTTTTTATTGAGATAGTAGAAGTAAGTATTCTTGTTCTGCACAAAAACACATCCAGTACAATATTTATTTAAAATTTGATTTATAAAGATTTATAAATATACAAATATGTTTCTTAATCTGAGTGTGTCCACTGGTGAGTAAGTAAATGTTGTTAGATTTGATTTTTAGTAGAAAAAAAACCTTAAACCTAGTCATATACTTCAAAGTACAACAATAATATAAGCAGTACATTATAAGTATTATGTTAAGTTTACTTAAAGAAAACTTATAAGCTAGTAAACTAACAGTAAACTTATAAGTTTACTTTTAGTGTAGTTGCAGTACAAAAGATGTAAACTAGTTGTACACTTGGTTTACTACTCTTACACTTGAAGTGTACTTAAAAGTATACTTTTAAAAACTAGAAAGTGGGCCAATTTAGTCCCAAGAAGTATTAAAATAGTACATATACAAGTGCACTACTAGTACAATGACACTAGTATAGTAACTGCCTAAAGTATACTTAATAAAATGAACTTTAAGTATACTTATTTTCTGTAAGGGGTGCTATGAAATGTAGGCCCGGTCGCTGTGAAAGCAGAGTTCTATTCGTGGCCTGAGGTGGAGATAAATAAGCACTTATGTGTGGTGAATGAACAAGCCAAATCTAACTTTAGCTAAACATCTAAATCCTCCTATGACTCCGTGCTGAGGGCCAGATGGTGAAAAGAACCATGCTCTGCAGTAACAATACTAATGAATAAACAAAATGTCAGAAATTTAAAAAAAGGAAAGTGGATCCTCATAGTTTTTTTGATAATAACTTGTATTAGAGTGTAAGTGTACAGAGCTTTTTGTCTTAGTAAACAGATTTCCATAAATAGCATGTTGGTCCACTTTAAATGACCTGCACTTGAAAATAATGCCAAGTAGCACATGCTCTCATTAGTTACCATCAATAAGGAGCCCCAGCTCGAAAATAGCAGGGAGTCTCCCTCACGGCCTTCTGCTTCCATGAGCACGTGATCTAACGCTTTACGTAGCATAGCCAGACTTGATTACCCCCTAAAACCAAATCCGTGTAGGTGGTTGTGAACAGCATACCATGATCAACATGACTAAATGTGTGAGTGATGCTTGTTGATGTAGGGTTCATTATAAGAACATGGAAATAAAAATATGGATCTTGTGTTATTAGCTGGATGTTGTATTAGCAAGACCATTTAGAGAATCTTGTCTGTAGTTTGCCACCCTACCTGACTTTGATGCTTTGGTGGTCTCGACAGCATAGCATGCAAAGACTGGGCTGAAACAAGTCATTCAGCAGCAGGCAGCATGTGATTTTAATTCATCCGTAGACACAACATTCTCACCTGCTGTGTTTTACCAACAGGGAAGCATACACAATTCAAGGAATCGCTGTAGCCTGAACACGTAATAGTATTAAGACAGGGTGAGAGAGGGAGAGATATTTTTGTAGTGAAGAATAAAAGAAGGAGAATGAAAAAAAATACATCAGTACAAAAAGGGGCTGATACTGAGGCTAGCATGCTAACTAACTGGCCTGTAACATCTCTGACTTGCTTAAAAAGTTCCATTCATGGCCACGGCCTTGACCACTGATAGCGAGTCACTGTAGCGTCGAGTCTGCCACATGAGTGTATGAAAAAATATGCCCACTCTCTGCCAAGCGTTTAAAAGCAAAGAAAGCAAATGGCAAAAATTAAAAAACAACACAAGAGTTAGTGTAGTGCCCAGTGCTTTAGCGCATTAGCGCTGCTTTCCACCACTTAAAGGGAACCTTGGCTGGTAACACTTGTAAGCCTTAATATGGTATCATGACTCTAAATTGTTAAGACATGTTGTAAAAAACTTACAAAAGTAACAGATTTATTTATAAATTTAAGCTTTTATTCTAAATATTGGACATTATACGCGAAGTGCCTGCTGGGTAGATGACGCCAAACGGTTGCAGAGCGCTAAACCTGACTGCAGTTGGAAGGAGTGAATGTTAGTTAGCTAACCTAGCTTAAAGAAAACCATGTACATTGTGTTGCCGTTGGATGTTAATTCCAGTGGAAAGGCTGTGAGAAGACTGATATTAGTCTTCACAGCTTTCCCGAAAATTCTGAGAAGCAGCATGTGGACGAGGAGCGAGAACCGCGCGAAGAAACGTGAACATGCACTGGATTCTCTCGTGGCGTCCCGCCAGCAACGTTTAGCGTTAGCATCAGCTGCTTCTCCCCCGTTTGTGGATCCTGAAGGTGAAAGTACAGTCTTAGTAGTGAACATACTACTTCACTGATAAAGGAGTGTGAAGCTAAGAGACACTCCCGTTCAGTGTATCAAGCTGTTTACTGAGCGTGAATGTTTCCTGCTAGAAAGCGGAGCTCCTTTAACAGAGACTCTCCTTCTCCATCAACACCAACACACAGTTTCACAACAGCTCCAGCACTGTGTCCACTCTCTCCTCCACGCCTCTCTGTTCATCATTATTTTCACTAATGTGGTGTGTGTTTTCGCTGCCGATGTCAGAAATGTTGTGTTCTTGCTCAAACTGTAAAGACTGAACAGTAGCCATGTTTAGCTAGCTAGCTGTGCTCAAGCGTGAAGGCCAAAGTCAAAAGCAAATAAGACTTAAAGACTTAAAGAACAACTGTACAAGACCTGTTTAGATAGACTTTAAATTTTTTTGAGTTGACTGAAACAAGTAAGCTTTTGGGGCCTGTTTCAAGTTGTGATAAGAAAGCATTGAAGAAAGTAAGAAAAGGTGGTACGTACACAACCGAAGCAAAGAACAACTCTTCGAATCATGTCTACATCCATCAGTCAGGCATAGTGGAGCATCAGTGCGAGTCTGGGGACGTCTAACATCTGGAGTTGGTTTTACTGAAGACATTATAAACGCTGATAAGTACAAACCAATTTTTCTTTCAACGCTTTCTGGAAAATGTCTGATCGATAAGAAATGCATTCTATAGGAGGATACTCTTAAACACGTTGCTGACAAGATCAAGATTCCACAAATAAACTGCTGGTGTTCTCAGAAAAATGGACAGTCAATCCCAGAGTCCAGATCTCAACATCACTGAATGTGTTTGAGACTTCTTGGGTCACAGGATGTGAAAAAACTCATTTTAGGGTCACTGTATGGTAAAGAAAGTGCCATACTATAATTTGTTCTATAGTGATTTTATTAATAAATATAAAGATGTAGGTATAGATTGGGTTAATGATTCAAATAAAATTATATATAATGTATTAATTGATAAATTATATGGTAAAATGGTAGTTTATAGAGATCTTGAAGGAGCAGAAAATAACGTGTGTATAAAAAATTAGTTGTGTAAGAAACTATCAGACAAGTTGAGAGATGTTTCTCAAGCTAATAGCAGTAAGACAGCTTCCAGTGAGAGTTGTAGTAAGGGGGAGTTGTTTTTGTGCCCTATGATTGTGTTCGATGGGACTTAATATTGAAATTAATATGAAATCTATAGCGTTTGAAATATTTGATGAAAATCTGAACACAAATAAGCGTGATTTTTTGGGGATGGTTATTGCTATAATAAAGCCAAAACTTTGGAAAACAAGACGTAGGATGACTATAGACCAGCAATTTGTCTGTAGTGAGATGATCTTTAAAAACATTAAAACTAAATTAAAAAGATTGAGGACCTTGAATACTCTATTTATGGACTTGTAGGACTCTTTTAACTTGTAGATCATTTCTGTTATTAAGATTTATGTAATGTTTTTTTTCTATTCTCTGTTCTTTTTGTATGCTGATATGAATTTAATAAAGCTTAAATTAAAAAAAGTAAAGAAAGAAAATTACATGAGTAATTGGTCAACATTGACTGGATAAGAGCTGGAAAGATATTGCAAGGTAGAGCTTGGTTGTCTTTGGATACCAGTGTGATCTTGACTCGGATGAACATCGTTAAAGATCTGATGTTTGTGTGGGGGTGACTAAGAAGGTCATCAGCTTTGTGCCGAGTGGCTGGCGAGTCTGAGGTTCTGGTATATTTGAGAAGAAATTGGGTATAAAAGTTAGTTAGAGATGGAAGAATGCTTTTTATCCTGAAGGCCAATACTTCAATACTTTAAATCTATTGCTCAGATTTCTTATATTAACTTTTTTTATATATAATTTTGTCATTAGTAATCAGTTATGTTACCATTTATATGCTTTTTCTCCTCATATTACACTTTTTTCATGATTTTTATTCTTTTAAAGTACTTTGCAGCATTTCTGGACTGGTACCGTCTGAAATACCAGGGAATAGACCAAAATATCACTTCAGTACCATCTGTGTCTTAGTCAGTTGAGCAGTACTGGAAATCATGAGAGCCTTTAGGTTATGAACTTAAATTAAAATAATCTTTTAAACTATTCTTGCCCTTAAAATCTTAGCTCTATTTTTTCAAAAGCCTCTCAGAACTTGTGGTGCTGAATGAAGGCTGTTCATAAATTGATATAATGGTTACTAAATTGAGATCCAGCATGACTCTCACACATGAATAATTATAAACGCTTCTTCCAAAACACTTGCATTTTGGTAAAAGTTAGCCAATGTAGCCTGTATGATAGATGATGCCTGGTGGAATAAGCGTTTATAAACATTTATGTAGGGCTATGTCAGTTGTAAAGCTGTAGAACAGTGCTACAAAGAATTCCTATAGTCGTCCTATGTAGTGGTGCTAAATGTAGCCCTGCTTGCAGACAGATAGACGGGCGTACAGACACACTGGCAGATAGACACATGTGCACTTTCACATATGCATATCACCGGAAAGCATTAAGAGAATCCGTTCTCACAATCCACAGAAGCACTTCATCAGAAATACTGTTTGATTGAAATGCTTTCACTGGCTGCCATGCATACGCTTGTTGACAGAGGCTGCTGGCTATGTAAATGACCTCAACCATGTCTTAACCACCAAGCCTAACTATAAAAAAATTGTGGATTTGGCTCACTTAACATTGTTTGTACAACCATTTACGGCCATTTATGTGTGCAAATATCTTCATGACATTTCCATGACGGCAATTATGATGCAGTGTTCTCGTGTTAAGCCCGTCATTTTTTCACTTTTTACTGCTCTCACAAACGCGTGAAGTTATAATCGTCATTTTTAAGAAGACAGCATGTAGTTTTTTCTAACTATACCATCTCATGATGTAGCAGTATAAGCCTAAAATAAGTCCTCTAATACTTAAAAACAATGATCTAGCTTCTGATGTGGGTGTGTAGTCCTGTGTCTGCTTGTGTTTTTCATGAATTTGGATTATACGCTCCTGGGTGCTATTAGTTCTTCTTGTTTTTTGCAATTCACCAAATACAAACTGAATCAGCTTTACACATTACCTCCTAGATTCCACAGGGAAAAAAACAACCCAAAAAAAACCATGTGAGTAGAATACATTTCTCAGGGGAGGCCATAACTTACAGTAATTTATTAAACAGCTGATCCCACCGGGAATGTACTTTGTTTCAGGTGCACTACTGTTACTAGCAAAATGGACTATCTTTTCATTTACTTAACATTTCATTTACATTTGTCCTAATAACTCAATATTATTATATTATTATATTATTATAATATAAAGTAAATGCCTAAATGCAAAACCTATTTAGCCTATTTAATCTTTTAGCATACTTGTTCAGAAACCAGGTTTTTACTTCACCTGTACATCACCTTTTCTACTTGCATCTCCAAAATGATAACAAAAACTATTTAACCATTATTAATGTAAAGTCATTAATGTAACTTTTTTCCAAGTAAATTAGAGTCATTTCTTTTGGTCCATTCATCATGAATAGACATACAGTATAATTTACACACAATGTAAAGAGCAGCTTTCACAAATAGGTTATGGATACGAGGGCAGATCTTTAATGAAGACAAAATTCAAAACAGAAAATGCAACACTGAGCCATTAGAGCAATCAGCAGCTGAAATAACGAAACATAGAACACGTGTGCAAAACAGAAACAACCACAGAGCAGCAGCGCCTTGTGTTACAATAAGACCTTGCAAGGCCACGTGTTCGTCAGTGTCCTTTATATTCTTGTCCTTAATTAGCAGGTGTGCGAGGGGGTGTGGTCTGCTCAGTAAACAGGTGAGTCAGAACGAGGCAGAGCGGAAGAAGAAGATCTGACATCACGTTTTTTTGGGGGGTTTTTTTCAAAAAAGGTACAATCAAAAAAGGAAAAAATACAAAATTGGAGATTTAAGGTGCGGCTGTGATTTACAGTATTTTATTTTATACGTATAGTAGTTCCATACATTTTACATTATAGGTCAGGGGTACTTAATTAGAGTCAGTAAGGTCCAGTTAGAGGAGAGTTCCTCAGGCCAAGGTCCGGACTATCATCATTTCTAACTTGTGTTGTGATTCAGTGGTGTATCCTGTTTACTGAAGTAGCCCAGGATCAGCATCTTTTACCATCAGCTACTGAAACACCAACACATCACACATAGCGTTCAGTATATTTCAGTATATTTACTGTTTAAATGTTGAACTGAAACAAGGGCATTAAGTGCATCTTAAAGTGTTTATTTATAGAGAAAGTAAATAAAATGTGTGTCTTCTTGTTAACTCAGCTTCACAGATTAACATGTTGGTTGTACAGAGCGGTGTTCTCCAAAACTAGACGAGCAGGTCCATTCCAGAACCGTTCCTGTTAAACACTCAGTTTTCTCTGTTCACGTTTCTGTTTTTAGAGCTCCTTATTCTTTCTGACTCGCTTTAGTCTCCGGCTGCTGCTCCTCACTTCGTACCTCGCCTGTGTGTGCGCTGCACGCCCCAATGTGCACAGATATGACTGGCTGAGGAGCCTTCTGTGATCTTACAGCGCAGGTGATTGGTCTGTTAGTTCACTGCACCGTAAAGCTAGTAAAGACGAGAAAAGCTCCGCCACTTAAAATAAACACAGTCAAAATTAAATTAGTCTCAATAGTTTATCAGTTTGGGTCCGCATTGGACAACATCTGGGTCCGGATCCGGACCGCGGTCCGCCTATTAGTGACCCCTGTTATAGGTCCAGAAACAAAGCTCTTTCATTGTAGAGAAATGCGGTCTTCAGGAAATGTACTTGTGGCCAGTTTGAGATCGACATTCTAGGTGAGCCCTGCAATCAAGCCACTCTGGACTTGTTGTGGATCCATGAGTTAATTTTATTGATGTATCATTCCTCCCGTTCTAACATCGATTGCAAAAGAGACACGCTACAAAGTGAATCGCATGCATTTGTCAAAATGAAGTGTTAAAAGCTATGAATGGATCTAACCAAACAAACTAGTTTAAAAATATGCAAGTGATATTCTCCTCAGACTTCGGTTTCATACAGCTTGAGTAGCACAGACAGAATTTACAAGCCAACTGTGGACACAAGATGCAGCACAAGAGATTTACAAACCACTAAGGAACTGCTGATCATAAACCAGCCAACAACTGTCTATTATTGCTTTATTAACTTTTAATTAGACTTTTACGAGCCAACACCTGTGGCTACTTGTGGAACTCTGTAGTGTAGTTAGTAATCTCTGAAGTGTAGTTAATAATCACATAATGCTTTTACACATAGAAAGCAATGAAGTTAGTTAAAAGCTCTACTGTTTAACCACAACAAGTCACAAGTCAGTCATTTTTGTGTTTAACTTAACAGGCTTTGGCCGTCACCTCACCTGCTAGTCACTATGTTTTCACTTATAAAGCATGATATGGTACAGATGACGTTGAACATTAAACCAGGAGATGCTGCAAAGAGCCAAACAAAGCTCTTTATGTGGAGAAACACAGGACACACTTGCTATTCTGAATATTAAACGACAGGCTGCGGCACACCTAACAGATCTTTAAGGTACTTGAATTATTCAGTTCACTTTAGTAAATCTACGGTGGCCCAGAAGACTCAACGCACTGCAAAAACAGAAAACACTTTCACCAAAACGACAACATGGGCACTACATTTCACGAGCACGCTGCAAAACCGTCCACAGCACAACGGAAGTGTTTCCGGAGGACACTTAAAGGACGTGGGACCATATACAGTGACGCAATGTAAACAGAACCACACGAAGCCGCGGTAGCTTCTAATAGTGATGGGCAAATGATACTGATGCTTCGGAGCTTGTGTGGAGAAATCCAGAAAGTCCAGAACGTGGTTCGAGTGTTGCCATGATTTATTGTTTCTTAATAAAATTTAAAGTCACCATCAAACCACAATCACTGTCCCATCTCTTAAAACCACTGCAACAGTTTTAACATCAATTTCTCACATACTATTGGATTTATTTACTGACTGAAGTCATACTGGCATGTTTTGTGAAATTAACAGACCCACACAATCAAACACAAGTCACATGAGCAAATGTATGAACCACAGAAAATTAAATTAAGGTGTTTTATGTATATACCTTGCTGACAACATTGCTAGAGGCCATCGCAAATAGTTGAAATGACAGTAAAAGCTTTGGCCAGCAGGGGGGTTCGTGTGCACATGAAGCTTCATGTAATGAACCTTATTTTGAACCATCTGCAGGGAAAGGCCATCACTAGGGTCTAATGAGAAGTAAGTCTGGATAGTTAGCACATATATCCAAATTTACTTCTCATTAGACGCTACCATGGTTCCGCGTGCTTCTGTTTACATTCCGTCGTTGTATATGGTCCCACGTCCTTTAAGTGTCCTCCAGAAACACTTCCGTTGTGTTGTAGACGGTTTTGCAGCGTGTTGGGTCTTTCTCGGCCACGGTATTTAATCTAGTCATTATTAATTACCAAAACAGTTTTTTTGTTGAAAATTGTGAATCCAATTGATTCAATATCAGCTTAAAGGTTCCTCCTGAAGGCCACTGGCTATCAGGTCTAGCAGCCACAGGGATACCTGAAAGCAATCCAGGTGCTCCCCTCAACACAGTGGTTGTGATTCTATATATATCACATCTATGTGTGACCCAGTCATGTGCCAGTGTGTCTATTGGCCTGGGTGGATTCAGCAGCGAGAGCTATACATACCAATGGAGCAATGCTAATATCTACGCCAAATTAGTCCAAGCAGCCAAGCAGGTGAGCAGTTCACAGTGAGGCTAAGTGAGGAAGAAGACGTTATGGAACCATCTTGGTGACTGTTTGAAAACCATGGCTGAGTTGTCTGATTATATTATAGGATATGAAAGTGCCGAGAGAAAGAGACAACATATAACAGCAGTGTTTAAATCTTGTATATATCATGGTATACATATATAGCAAATAAAACCATTTGAGATGTTAAGTTCACCTATTTTTTATTGTGCAAAATATTAAAACCAAACTGAACATAATATAAACAAACCAATGTCAGTGGTAAATATTGTATTCTATGTTTTTCCATTCCACCTTGAATGGAGCAGCAGTAAGTTTAAGGCACCTGTTCAGGCACTGGCTGCTAGTGAAGTGGGACATTTGAATAAAAAGCTGATTTCAGCTTCATCATTTAATCTTTTCTTATGTGTTTTTCATACAATCATGCCAGACACTACTGAAATTCTGAAAATAATACGATCTTTTATGCTTCAATATGAGCTGGTTCATGTCTTGTTGCACAGACTTTGCCCTGACCATGGCATCGTCTGATGCTGCTAGTGGAAAATGGAAACAGAATACTAACAATCGATCTATTGTCCATGTTAGGCTAGGACTAACCTCAAATGACTTTAGGTCTTCTACCACAGAACCAAAGTGAACTCCTTGATATGGACTGAAGGAATAGATAGTAGGAGATCAAGAGTTTCCTGCGTTTTTTCATTTTTATTTGGAACGTAACTGAAACATCCATGATCATCTTAGCAGTTCAGCAAAACAAGATAACATTTTATGGCAGCATAAAAACAGCACAGCCATGTTTGGAGCTATATAGAACCATTATCAAATCTGAGGAACCATGCAAAGGTCCATTAAGCATGTCATCGTTCTAAACAGAATCATAGCTTTTGCAGCCTTAAAGTATCATCTTTTTAACATTTGTAGACAGGACTGAATATTCTGGGCTGGTTTAGGTGCTTTTTTCATGGTTCGTGGTCAAGCATGACATGCTCCAGAAGAGCCAGTGCATTGTTCACTACGGGGTGGATCTCTGTGCATATACAAACCAGTCGTTCAAGTAGGGGGTGTAATCTTCTTGCCTCTGGAATTCAGTGGCCCCGGCGCAGCACAGGGTCAGGAGTAAGCTGAAGGGGAAAACAAACCAACAATACTTTCTCTGATCAGGGGTGATGGGCAAAAGAAAATAAGCATCCTTCTTTAGCTCTGTGCATGTTAATCATGAAAACACAGCCAAAGAGCAGACATGGGCCACATGTGAAATGGCAGAAGCTTTAGGAAGACGTCGAGCCTGTGAGTATCTAATATTGGGTGAATTCCACCAGCATATTTTGTAAATCAACAAATATATGTAATAAAACTTTATTGGGTCCTTTCATGAAACTATGATCGGTACCTGTTATTACCACTGTGAAACCCATCAGTCAAAGGCTTCCTCTAAAAATCGTGTGGCTGCATTGACATGGTTAGATTTTGGTAGGACTGGGGGGAGGCTGATGAAGACCAGCTTTAATACCTGGCTGAGAAAAAGCATCAGGTTAACTGGTTGATGGGATGTTCTTTTTTGGCCTTAAGACCACCCTATCAAACTCCTGTAAACCTAAAGCTTTTTCTCAGCAAAGTATGATGGCTGGCTGAGATCTTGCGAGTGGGGGAAGCCTCTAGTTAGTGAGGAATAAGCTTTGCAGGAGTTGTGTTACAACATGTATGCAGGGGGAGCTGAAACTGGAAGAATTGGTATTGTAAAGGACAAGGTTTTGTATTACTTGCAGCAGAAGGTTTAGATTCTGTTTGTAGTGCCAAGTTGGAACTTTATGCAATCCGCATGATAAATTATCCACCTCATGCTCTGTGGCTGTAGACAGGTATTTTTGTGCAAGGCCTCGTTTGGCACTGCAAAGAATCTTGACTCTAGACTAGCAAAACAAGTCGGCCTCGGATGACCTGAAGTAGACTTGTAATTGTCAATTGGCTCTTATGGCAGCTTGCAC
Source organism: Megaleporinus macrocephalus (assembly GCA_021613375.1). Taxonomy (NCBI): domain Eukaryota; kingdom Metazoa; phylum Chordata; class Actinopteri; order Characiformes; family Anostomidae; genus Megaleporinus; species Megaleporinus macrocephalus. Next base: position 41,048,536 of record CM038712.1, read on the forward strand.
AATTTGCAATATGTTGAATGTGGAAAAAGCTGAGCATAACTGTTTGCGGTGCTTTAAAAAAAAAACAGAGCTCCTAAGTGATAAATATGTCCAGTCTGAGGTTAATTAATTCATATTTGTTTTCATTTTTCTACTAATGAATTAAAGCAAATCGAAATTGGATTTTAGTGAAATTAAGCCAAATCAATGCCACTGTTATCGGACCAAGAATAAGTATTTCTACAAATCTTAATCCTCTCGCATGGGTATTACTAGCACTAGTGCACACCAAGTGTTGGAGTTTCAAAGAAAAAAATCAACTCCGAAAACTCTGATACTTCGATAAACAGCAACCTTTGTCAAACCCTAACATGAATCTTACATTCGTTTTGTAGTGGTGTGTTCAAAGCATACTCAGGCACTTTGTCATCTTTTAATATTTCCCTTTGATATGATTGTGTGCTTGCCTAAATGAAAAAGGGGAATTCCTTTTGATGATTCTTTAATGATGGAGGATCCGCTCTAAGGTTTATTCAGGCACAATCTGATGGGATATCCTCGTGACGTCAATGCAGACACGCAGAATAAAATTAAGATCACTAAAATGAAGGACAGACTACACTGTGAATGCACTTTCACAAATAAAATAATATTAGGAACGTCATGCTTTAGGGAAATGTCCCTAAAGAAAGTCAGCCTATTTTTTCCCAGCCTTGTGGCTTATCAAGCTGGATTCACAGAAACTCAACCAGCACTGTAGTACCCTTCACTATAAAGCAGGTGTATACTCATTACAGACTCAACTTCTGTCCAGAGAAGATGAGAAAACTAAGTTAAAATCAGTGAAAGATGTTACTTATGTTATCGCCGCTGCAAGCAAATAAAGATATTACAGTTAAGTCAAACAGCTGATGTGTGAAGGAAAACCAATGCAGCAAGCTTTATAACCTAAACATAGTGTAGGCGAAAAGCATATTGACAAATGAAAAATGTCTATTTTTGTCTTATCTGTAATGACTCGATGCATTGAAGTAACATTATATAGTTCCTTTGACAATTTTTACTAAATCCATGCTGGTAGTTTTGTGTCAGCCAGCACCAGAGTGGACGATATCGTGGCCAGATTCACACATTTGCGCTATATTTGATTCACCAATGCCTTGAGGCTGTAGTTAGCTTTCTATTTGACTTTCTGTTCCACTTTTTATAGTGCAGCAGGCACACATTCATAAACATCTGAACAAAACGTTTAAGGTGGAACAGGCTTCAGATGGTCTCTGCCTGCTGTATGAGTGATTTTGGGGCTCTAGGCAAAAAACAGGAATTTTCCAGAATGGGGTGCCTATACTGAAAATATGTATATATAATTTGTTTGTATTAGGTGAACCTATCTCATTACATTAGCGGGTAATTTTGCTTGTTTTAAGAAATATGCTTAAAGCAAGTTATATTTTCTGCCTTTTCACACAATTTACTGCGATAAGGGAGCAGTTATCTTTGGTTACTCTATATTAGAACTTCCGGTGGGACAGCAGATCCATTGATATGAGTTAAAACCACAGAGGTAATAAACATACAGTATGAGTAGTATAATATACTCAGTTAGAGAGTGTCCCAGTCACTGGCAGGAGAGGAGTAATGTCTTTTTGCTTGAACAGCGGTGGAGCGAACACTTTGGTGGGGTCAGGTTGTCTCATCCATACTTCTTTTTACTTCTTTTATCTCATCCCATTTAACTTTAATGGATTAGTTAAAAGTAGCTGACTGGAAGTTCTAACACAGAGAAAAGAAAGAAACACTTGATAGTGGGCATCTATCATTCACATAACAAGATAGAAAGGTCCACTATAATTACGATTGGGGAGTGGGCTCACGTTGAATTTACTAAAAGTGGAAATAACAGCTGTTTTTATAATGCCTATGCATGTACAGTGATCAGCCATAACATGTAAACCACCTACTAGTATCTACACTAAGAGAAATCATTATCAACATATGCACTTCTTGTAACCTTGTATTTGTGGAGACTTACCAAATGTTTTTTTTGCTATTACCATCTCATACCCTCTCTATTCAGAGAGTTGATCACCCCCCATCCTTTGTATTTAAATGACCATTTGTCTCCTGCCTCTAAGGTGATACCAATCACCCCTCCCAAGGTGGCAACATACCAACCCCCCTCCGTTTTGACCATTTTCTTACCTCCTACTTGAACTGGAGTTAGTGGATTAGACTCAGAGATGGACTGGACTTCCAGAGACTGAACTGGCAACAGACTGATGACCTAAGTAAGCTGTGCCCGGGTATGCTTGTGCATGCACATGATCAAGACTGCTTTCCGACAAATAATGTGCAAATGTGTGCCAATGTGTGCAAATAAACTTAAGATTACGCTGAAGGTCTCTAAAAACACTCTACACTTTTATCTATATATCATCGCTGTCCAATGAAAACCACCACCTTATATTTACACACATTGTCCATTTTAACTTTGACGGTGTTTATTTTAGGCGTGTCTATTAGAGTGGACAGTGAGTGGACACAGTATTTAAAAACTTCAGCAGCAGAACAGGGTATAAGGGGGCTGTTGTGAAGTCGTTTGATAATAGTTCTCACACTATTTCTTAAATATATATCTTAAAATGTAGAGTTAAATTGAGTGATGGAGCCTTATACATAACTATTAACCAAATTCTGCTTACCATTTCCTACTGTCCCCGTTTCCCATCGGTTCCTTTGAATTTGCACCTTTTCGCTCCCTCGCATTCATTGGTAGACATGCGCAGATGGGTTCGCTTTATTTTTTTTAATTAAGGGGGGAAAATAGCCTCTTTGTGTGGCAAATGCTACTTGTACCCAGGTGCAAATAGGCACTCCAATTTTATCTCAATTTATATACCATAGCATTTGTTCAAAGCTTATTAGACAGATGGCCTGCAGAGCTCGCTGGAAGGTCAGGCCTTTTGTGACCCTGGCCATTCAGGGAGTTGCATATAGGGCTTCACACAAACCCTGGACTTAACCTGGAAACCTCTATTCGAGAACCACTGTCCACCCAGAGAATTACGACTGACCTTGTATACCACATGGGCCTGAAGGAGCAGGAAGGCGGGCCTATAAAAGACAATGCAGTCGGAGACATGATTGAGACCAGGGCTTGAGAGCTCAGAGAACGTCGCTTTTACTCTGCACTCTGAACTGCTCTCCCTTTTCATTCTGACAGCAAAAACGTTACGACAGGGCTAACAAAGTATACAGAGAATCAGATGGACTACAGTCTGTAAGTGTAGATCTACAAAGTGCTCCTGTATTGTAATTGGAGCTGATAATGAGTGTGAAGGAGAAGGAGATGGTTTTAATGTTATGGCTGAATGGTATAGGTGCACTTTGTAGTTCTATAATTACAGACTGTAGTTCATATGTTCTTCTATGCATGTGTTAGCCTCCTTTTACCCTGTTCATCAAAGTTTAAGACCTCACTCACTTCAGATGTAATGTTATTTACAGTTTGAGCATTCTTGTGCCTATAAATATGAATTTATTTTATTCAACTAACAAGTAACTGGCCCAAAACACTATTGGACGTTCTCCTGACTCTCCTGATTTCGCACTCCAATACTGTTTTTATTGTTAAAGTAGCCAAAATCATATGTTAATATTACACGGAATAACTTAGGAATGACATAAGTGCTGCATTATCAGTTTTGGCTACTTTGTGAGTTGGAGATGCTTCTCCTATCTACGCCTTTCTGAGGTGAAAATTGATGCGCAATGGCTCACATCTATAACTCATGGAGATAACTTTTTTTAATTTTCATTATTTTTTTATGTGTTTATTTGCGTAGAAATAGCCAGGGACTCAAACCTTCTCACGTAAATATGACTGCAGAGCCAAGGTCAACACATTTTTGGAGGGATTGCAACTGACTGGAGAATATAGGCTGTCAGACCAGCTCCAAACACCATCCGTCCCCCCGTTAAGATAACAGTTTATCACATCACCACCAGCCAAAAGGCTGTGTCGAGGAGCACGTTCCATGTACAGCTGAGCAACTGAGTCAATATGTACAATAACCTGAGGAGCGTCAGGAAACTTTCCACCGCTCTTCAAAGTGTCCAAACAGCGTGAAGTTGATTAGGACGAAGTGTGCCTGTCCCAGCTTCACCCACTTGCACGCTAGAACTCCATCTCATTGTGTAGTTTAGGTTTGGGTAGTTTTGGGGAATGTGTTGTTGTTATGATGTGCGTCCCAAGGGGCTGTTGCCATGGCGAGGTTATGTTTTTGCCACTTAGTAACCTTACAAATGCTGTAGGTCGTGTAAGCAAAACAGTTATTTTTAGCGTTTTAGCAAATGCCGCCATTGTTTGTGCTGCATCCTCAGATCTTTTATTTGGGAATGATATGCGGTGCTCGTAGGACAGTGGCATCTGAAAGGAAGCTATTAAATCTGGAGTTCTGACTGTGTACATCTTTTTGTATCTGACTGTGTACTACCTTTTTGTATATATTCTTTTTTACTATTGGAGTTTTTTATTCTTCTTATATACCTTTTTGTTTTTTGTACTGTGTTTTGTTACTGTGTAACTGCTACTGGCTGCTAAATTTCCTTCGGGATCAATAAAGTATCTATCTATCTATCTATCTATCTATCTATCTATCTACAGCAGTTACGTCTGTGAAATTGTGCTTTAATTTGTAATAATGAGAATAAATAAGGCTGTTTATTTATTCCCTTTTCTAGAAAGCAGCATGTGCGGGTTCATTTTCTGGACTATTTGATAGCACTGTTGCTGTCATGCTATAATTATTTTATTTCTAAGCTTCTCTTGATTTTCACTGAACAGCCTCCAAATGAAAACTACAGGTCTTTACTGATAGAAGAGGAAATGAATGAATTCACATGTTTTGTCTGGCAGTTTGGTAATGTGCATGTCTCTTTCAAGACCAAATAACGTAATGTAAGAATGGAAGACAGTTTAAAGAAAAATCAGCACCTGTCCAGCAAATCTAAAACTGTCTGGACACTCCCAAAGAAAGGAAACTGTGAGGGAATGAAACATACTAACCATGTCTTACTTACTGAGCATGACAAGTGTAAATTTGTTTATTGTACATTTCTGGGTTTGTGGGTTTTCTTTTTATTGGTGAGTAACCGTGGCTGTTTTTTTCTCATGTATGAGTAATTTGGACACTCTCCTCCTGCAGACCGAAAGGTCATCTCCTGATAACTCCCCAGAAGTTGTCAGGGATGACATGCATTATACTAGGCCATGATTCAAACCCATTCTCACTCCCCAGGCAGCACAGAGGCTACCCCCTCCCAAGATGTCCTGATGTTCTTCATCACCTTTCATTTTGCAAGTCAGTGGACATGAACATGAACCCTTGCTTTAGTCAGAACATGCTACATGAAGTATAATATACAGTGGTGTGAAAAAGTGTTTGCCCCCTTCCTGATTTCCTGATTTTTTGCATGTTTGTCACACTTAAAACTCTTGAATCTTGAATCTTAAATGTTTCGGAACACCAAACCAATTTAAATATTAGTCAAAGACAACACAGGTAAACACAAAATGCTATTTTTAAATAAAGGTGTTTATTATTAAGGGAGAAAAAAATCCAAACCTACTTGGCCCTGTGTGAAAAAGTGATTGCCCCCTTGTTAAAATATACCATCACTGTGGTTTCTGACACCTGAGTACATTGTCTCTAGCCACACCTAGGCCTGATTATTGCCACACCTGTTTTCAATCAAGACATCACTTAAATAGGACCTGCCTGACAAAGTGAAGTCCACCAAAAGATCCTTAAAAGCTAGAAATCATGTCGAGATCCAAAGAAATTCAGAAACAATTGAGCAAGAAGGTAATTGAGATCTATCAGTCTGGAAAGGGTTATAAAGCCATTTCCTAAGCTTTGGGAATCCAGCAAACCACCGTGAGAGCCATTGTCCACAAATGGCGAAGACATGGAATAGTGGTGAACCTTCCCAGGAGTGGCCGGCCGCCCAAAATTACCGTAAGAGCGCAGCGATGACTCATCCAAGAGGTCACAAAAGACTCGAAGGAGAAGAAGGAGAATGTCCGACCATCTGTTCGTGACCTCAAGCTGAAACGAACTTGGGTTCTGCAGCAGGACAATGATCCAAAACACACCAGCAAGTACACTTTTGAATGGCTGAAGAAAAACAAAATGAAGACTTTGAAGTGGCCTAGTCAAAGTCCTGACCTGAATCCGATTGAGATGCTGTGGCATGACCTTAAAAAGGTCGTTCATGCTCGAAAACCCTCCAATGTGGCTGAATTACAACAATACTGCAAAGATGAGTGAATTCCTCCACAACGCTGTAAAAGACTCATTGCAAGTTATCACAAATGCTTGGTTGCAGTTGTTGCTGCTAAGGGTGGCCCGACCAGCTATTAGCTTTAGGGGGCAATCACTTTTTTATACAGGGTCATGTAGGTTTGGATTTTTTTTCTCCCTTAATAATAAACACCTTCATTTAAAATTAGCATTTTGTGTTTACCTGTGTTGTCTTTGACTAATATTTAAATTGGTTTGATGTTCCGAAACATTTAAGTGTGACAAACATGCAAAAAATCAGGAAATCAGGAAGGCAAACACTTTTTCACACCACTGTAATATAATAATCTTATAATATTAGTTCTCTGGTCCCTCTTTGGGAAATCAATGAATCAATACTTGTTCTGTCACTTTTTTTGTAAATTTGAAGTCATAGTCGTGAAAAGCACTTCAGAGTAATTCATGTTAATATATCTTGTGTGGGCCAGCATGAAAAAAGGAGTTTTAGCATGTATGAAATGTATGCACTCATTTTGTCTCATAGATCACACAGATTGCTCTCAATGGTCTTTAAATGAGACAGGTGCAAAACATATACTTGGTTAGAAATCCTCCCATTTATTGTTACACAACAACCGTTATGTTTCCAAAGTCAGTGCCACCCAATACTAACTTAAAATTTATCTTCCTGCATGCATTACCCACTATACATCTAGGAATGATTCACTCTAGGATGACAATAAATCATTGAGACTGAGCCAGTGCTGTGCTGTAGCCTTTTAAACAGTTTATTTTAGGCCAATTACATAAAACATTTAAACAGGAATTTACTAATACTATTTTTATTAATGTATAGAGCACTTTTCTAACTGGTGGCAGCTCCAAATCCTTTTTAAGAGGTTGCAAGACTTTTCAGGATGTTCTGGATTGCATCTATCCACATGCACCGTAAACACCATATGGTTAAGTATCCTGTTGATGACTTGAAATAGGCTCTACAGGTAGTCGGATATGCCAACCACTAGATTGCTTTTAAATGAGTTCAGAATGAAAACATTAGCTTGTGGTGCTCAAGCCTATCCCAGCGCTCACTGGTGGGAAACAGCCTGGACAGGCTGCCAGTCCATCACTGGGCAGACTCACAGATATACACATTCACTCACACACTCTCATCTAGGGGCAACTCACCTGACTGCATGTGTTTGGACTGTGGGAGGAAGCCCACACAGACATGGGGAGAACATGCCAGCTGTACACAGAAAAGACCCTGGTTGCCGCGCCAGAGAAACAATCTGCTGTAAGATGACTGTGCCACTATGCTGCCCCTAGAATTAATACTGAGGTTAAAAAACTAAAAAAACAAATCTTACTTGAGTTTACCAAGCTTTATTGTGAAAGAAACAAGAACTTTATTTCTGAACGAATTTCATAATTTATTAGATAAATACTCTCTGAAAATATCTACTTTTTAAGGTACATCATATTTGAACATACAACCTTGTGGTAGCCCACCGAACCACTACCTCCGCCTACTACATATTGATATCATTTTTATTATTCAAATTTATTTTGGGATTATCCAGTGGGCAATAAACTAAAGTAACATTTAAACTGCATGTGGGATTCCACAACTTTATCATAAGTCCCATTAATTCTGTATTGGATCATTATACTGACTGAGTGAAATCGGCCAATGGCTGAGTAGAAAAAACATTTGTAAACTTCAAGTGACTTGAAAATCCTGAATTGCTTAAAAGAATAGGCACCTCAGAAACACATCAGCTAGGAGGTAATGTTAGCATATGCAAATCATTTTACTTTTCACTGTTTGTCTGGGGGTTTGTATGTGTTTGCAGCATGTAAACAAAGATTGAAACTGTCATCAAAGGAATTAAAGTGAAATAAAATGCAGTACGTAAAGTAATAAAATAAAAAAAGCATTTGACTGTTATATTGCTTGATAACCACAGCCCACTTTTAATAAGTGACATTGTTTCTTTTAAAGACTTTAGGTTGACTGCCTCTGCTGTGTAAATGCAAGCCATGTGTTTTCTGATCTGAATTTTATTGAGGGGGGGATAACATTGTTCAGTACCCTGCTAAAACAAACAGAGCATAACATGCATATCAACTTCCCTTGCTGCTGACCATAATACCTGTATCTTAAACACAGCATATGCTGTAGTAAGTAGTTTAGATAAGCTGTGTTTGCTAACAGAATAACTACAGTGGAACAAGTGAGTGAGATGTGACAGTGAGTGACTGAACTCAAAGATCATTTCAATCTTCTCTGGTTAAATATCATATATAAAATACAGAAGTAAATGTGTTAAATATGCCAGTAAATGAGTGGAATATATCGGTAAATTAACTTAGTGAAATCGGCCAATGGCTGAGGAGAAAAAACATTTGTAAACTTCAGGTGACTTGAAAATCCTGAATTGCCTAAAAAAATAGGCACTTCAGCCACACATCAGCTAGAAGGTAATGTTAGCATATGCAGATCATTTCTTCACTGTTTGTCTGAGGGTTTGTATGTATTTGCAGCATGTAAACAAAGATTGAAACTGTCATCAAATGAATGAAAGTAAAATAAAATAAAGTAAATTATGTAAAATTAAATAAAAAAACATTTGACTGTTATGTTGCTTGATAACCACAGCCCACTTTTAACAAGCGACATTGTTTGGGAGAAAGCTGTTTATTGTGATTGTTAGTAAAACATTTTGTTAGAAATCCATCCATCATCTGCCGCTTTATCCTGCTAGTCGGGGTCACGGGGGGCTGTAACCAATCCCAGCGTCATCAGGCAAAGGCGGGGTACACCATGGACAGTTCGCCAGTCCATCACATGGCCAACACTCACACCTACGGGCAGTTTAAAGTGACCAATCAACCTAACCACATGTGTTTGGACATGTGGGAGGAAACCGGAGTACCCAGAGGAAACCCACTCAAGCACGGAGAGAACATACACATTCCACCCAGAACCACCTGTACCAGGAATTGAACCCAGACCGTCTTGCTGTGAGACGACAGTGCTGACTACTACACCTCCATACTAACCACTACACCACCGTGCTGACCACTACACCACCATACTAACCACTACACCTCCATACTAACCACTACACCACCATACTAACCACTACACCACCATACTAACCACTACACCACCATACTAACCACTACACCACCGTGCTGACCACTACACCACCATACTAACCACTACACCTCCATAATAACCACTACACCTCCATACTAACCACTACACCACCGTACTAACCACTACACCACCATACTAACCACTACACCTCCATACTAACCACTACGCCACCGTACTAACCACTACACCACCATAATAACCACTACACCACCATACTAACCACTACACCACCATACTAACCACTACACCACCGTACTAACCACTACACCACCATACTAACACTACACCACCATACTAACCACTTCACCACCGTACTAACCACTACACCACCATACTAACACTATACCACCGTACTAACTACTACATCACCGTACTAACCACTACACCACTATACTAACCACTACACCACCGTACTAACCACTACACCACAATAATAACCACTACACCACCGTACTAACCACTACACCACCGTACTAACCACTACACCACCATACTAACCACTACACCACCGTACTAACCACTACACCACTGTACTAACCACTACACCACCATACTAACCACTACACCACCTTACTAACCACTACACCACCGTACTAACCACTACACCACCTTACTAACCACTACACCACCATACTAACCACTACACCACCTTACTAACCACTACACCACCATACTAACCACTACACCACCGTACTAACCACTACACCACCTTACTAACCACTACACCACCATACTAACCACTACACCACCTTACTAACCACTACACCACCGTACTAACCACTACACCACCTTACTAACCACTACACCACCATACTAACCACTACACCACCTTACTAACCACTACACCACCATACTAACCACTACACCACCGTACTAACCACTACACCACCATACTAACCACTACACCACCTTACTAACCACTACACCACCATACTAACCACTACACATCCTTACTAACCACTACACCACTGTACTAACCACTACACCACCTTACTAACCACTACACCACCATACTAACCACTACACCACCATACTAACCACTACACCACCGTGCCGTCCGCTTCGTTAGTAATATATTCCATTATTTATTAAGCGTTGATGTTGCAACAACAGCCCTTAACTGTAGTAGAATCACTGTAATGCATGTCCTCTTGTGCCTTATTGCTTCTACATTTGCATTTTTTACAGCAAATGGTTCATCTTTCTATTTAGGTAGCCCTTCGACTGTATCGCATTATTTACAGTGAGGCTCAATTCAGACTAATCAAAATTTGCGTTGTGTTTGTGTAATGAAATGATATGCATATGGGGCCAAACACATTCTAGGAAAGATAATCCCGTTAGACTGTTATTAATCACTAACGTCACATGAAAATCAAGCGTGTAACAGGTTGTAATCCAGAGGCTGATGAGAGTGCGCAAGAAAATGTGTCCGCTCTTAACGTCACATTAAATCTGGCCTTGCGTTGAATCAAAGTGGCTCCCTGTGCCTCCTCCTCTCCCTCACTCCCCCAGAAGCCTAAATCCTGCACGGGGGAAGGCAGGGGCGGACATGGGGAAATCCTTCTCCGAGATCAAAGCTAAAGAAGAAACACAAGGGCCTTAATGACATATCAGGCAGGGATCCCCACAGCTCTCTCCTCGCTTCGAACACTCCGGCGAAGATCAGGCTCGTGCTCACTCCAGTGCAGCAGGTAGAGAAGTTCTGGGCACGGACCCCATGTTCCTGTAATCAGAAGGATCTGAGAAGCCAACTGGAGAGATCCTCCACTCTGGTCAAAGAGGAAGCCATCCATCATGATTTTCTAGCTGGCGGACCGAGAGTGGAAATAGAGCCGGCGTAGTGGCTGCTTGTGTATTTGGATAGTGTGTGCTCAGATGTAACTATGATTACATGCAGACAGGAAATACTGTGGTAGGCCAGATATGATTTAGAGGATTAGTTAAAAGGAGCAGTGCCATCATGTGAGATCTGTTTCAGTTTACATAAATTTTCGGGTAACCGATCAAGTATTAATTGGTTCCTTCTTTTCTTTACTTGTAAACACTCTACCTTGAGGTCATTTCATAGACTACTAGGCCTGTATTTGTTAATGGGGTGTAATTTGCTTAAATTACTTGTTACCTTAGATGTTATTCCGGATTCGCTGCACAGTGCAACAATTATTACAACCTGGTCCAGCCTGGATTAGTGTGAGAGGAACTTTTGTGGGATGTTTGTGCTGAAGCTACACAGTTAAAGGAATCAAGTGTTTTACATCCATTATACAAGATAAATGTAGGATTCATTAAGAATAAACAGTACTTCAGATGTATCCTTTTACTCTTTTTCTACTTCATTTCAATGTAATCAAGCAGGAATTTAATATGCAGTCTTGGATAAAGTACACATCTTCAGTACTTGAAGGCAGAGACACCATTTGCTAAGAAGTTGCATTAGATTTTCAAAAGCATTTGCTCTAAAATGTTTTATCAAATGCTTCATCATTCTGCTAAACAACAGTGGCTGTAGGCATGGAAAAAGGAACATTCCTGTTTGCTAACTCTCCACCGAGGGCTTTGGGGATTTGAAGACCTTTGCGGAGGGAAAGGTGTAGTGCGTGCACATTGGTTTTAGTTCACAACTTGATGGGAAGACCTTGCTAAATAACACATGTTGAGTGAAGACTTTTTCATTCTATTCTGTAAAAGAATGTCTTTTGTTTGGTTTAAGTGGATAAATGGTATGGATTGAATCCCAGTCCCAAGTTGGGACGGTGTGAAATTCTAACAAAAACAGAAAGCAGTGATTATGCAATTGTGTTTGACTGGTATTAAATTGAAAACAGTACAAAAGCTCATGAACTTCATTGTTTTGTAAATAGAAATGCATTCTAAATTTGATGTATGCCACTGGTTTACATCACCTCTTCTTTTAACTGTACTTAATAATTAAAATTGGGGACTGAAGACACAAACTGATCCAGTTTTTGAAAGAGTTTTTCTGTTTTTCTGTTATATAAATCTTTCGAGCACAACAACGTGACACATATTTTTAATAGAGGACAATTCTGAACAGCAGACTGGCATGTCTAGTACCCACATCTCTGATTATGCAGCCATGCTATTGTAATTTGGGCAGAATGTGTCGTGAGTTGTGTTGATATGAGTATAGATGGCTCAAAAAAGTGCTTTCACAGATGTACAGGCTTCCCACTGGTACATACATGACAGACCCTGGAACTTCAGGCTGGCAACAATCTAGATCAGCGGTTACTAATAGGCGGACCGCGGTCCAGGTTTGGACCCAGACGTTGTCCAATGCGGACCCAAACAGTGGGTGTGTCTCAAACCCTACTGAGTGTCTAAGTAGGCTGTCTAGGTAGGCAGCTGTTTAAGTAGCAGGGTTCTGTCTGACATCTCTCCTCATAAAACAGATTACTGAGACGCTCTAGTTAGAGAGAGACTGTGTCACGGCTTGTTACCGCCCACTGCAGCACACGACCGGTGGTTTAGCTGGTTGCTAAGATACCGTCCGGCATCCAAAACAATAGCCCGAGTCCTTTATTTCTTCGGCCCTGACAACGCAATGTCCATTATTTACATAAGTAGTCTGAAAAGTTGGCTTATCAAAGCACAGTAGACGTGTCCAATGTGTGACAGTAGTCAGCAGTGTTGCTGGGCGTGGTTGATATATGACTTCCACTGTGCATAGTGCGCTGTTCACTCTTTTGCAGCAGAGAACACTGTGTATAGATTACTGTTTGGTCAAGTATTCCAGAGCCCTTGTAGTGATATCCACCACAGAAGCAAGCCGTTTTGTAGTGCAGTGTTTTCTGAGGGGTCTAATGTTGCAGGAAGGCAGATTTTTTTTTTCAATTTCCTTATTCTGACGATATTATGCACTGTTGAGAGTGAAATACCAAATATAATTATTTTCTATTGGATTTTTTGCCTATTTTACCTACTGTCACAACGTTTTTGGAATTGGGTTTGAAGTAAACCTAGATTTTAAGAGAGCATCCCAATTTTTGGTGATTCCAGTAAGCGTAGTACCCAAATCTTATATTGCATCACTTCAGAATGTGAAACAATGCTCCTCTGTTTTTTATTTTCTGCTGTGTGGTGACTATCTGTCTAGCTATCTATCTATTTAGCTGAAGCTCAGCCAGATGTGTTTATTCAGGCAGAATGTTAAACTCTGCAGAGCTGTGGCCCAGAAGGAGCACAATTTGACAACTCAGTCTGTCTCAGCGAAGTAAAGCCATGCCCACCAAGAGGAATCATCTGCTCAACCAATGAAAAACAACTATTCACACCTAGTCTGATTTTTAAAAAGGCATGCTAAGTTTTAAATAGACAGACTGCGACGCTATGTATTGCTTTAAACTGAGCTTTGATTCATTAAACAGATTCATTCAAATCAGGCTGACCAATTACAGCTCCATTACCATGGTTGCAGCACTAAGAAGCCTGCGTCAGGATGCTGGGAGAATCATCTCGCTTGCATCAAAGCACAACCGCTTATAGGACAGCACACTGATTATAAGCATGCTGCAGTTAAAGCTGGTGCACGGCTATGAATGAGGGTGAGTAACGTAACAGTGACTGTATATAATCATAGTTCATTCACTTCTTCATAATGAGAGGAGCAACAAACAGAAGCAGATCCTCATATTCCACCACTGACCTACAGAAATACCTGCACAATCACTCGTTCAGCTTCAACGCCTGTGAGAAAAGGTGTTGATGTGTTTTCTGGATAATAGGATGGACACATCCTATTATCTGTTATGTATTTTATGTACAGTATAGGTGGAGCACTCTCAAAGCTCTCAGGCCTTTGACTCTATTTTTGAACATTTATAGTTTTCAGTAGTTCAGTCATACAAATATATACATCATGCTGCCGCTGCTGCTCAACGCTGTGCAGTTTGTTCTGTTGTAGCTTCATGAAGACCCAAACCAAAATTTGCTCACAAGATTTAATGGGGTGAAGGTCCCGGACCTCACCCTACAAAAACTGGATGCTGCTTTTGTGTTTCTATTGCCTACCCCCTCTCACAATTAAACATTTTTTTTGTTTTTATACCTTATTAAGGAACATTTAGCAACATTTAGTTGCTGCTCACCCAAAGATGACTTCCTAACAGCATCTCTGTCTCAGACTATGATATTATATGAACATTCAGTTTTCTACCTAATTAACCATATTGATAATTAACCTCAGTGGTTTATCTTTTACACACTCAAACTGTCCTAACTAAAAGTTTTCCCTAGACATCTACAAATCTTTGGACACATCAATTAATATAATTAATAATTTCTTCGTCTTTTTGCCAGTGTTTCATATCAGACATTCTTTTTCAAAGCAAAATTCCCTCAGAATGAATGTGTTGCTGAAGATATAGTGGTGGAGGAGGAATTCCATTCTCCACATTCATTTCTGCAGTGTCTGGTTGGATTAGCTAACATGGAGGCCATTTGATCTATGGCTCTGTGCTAGGCAACCAAAGGCCGGGAAAGGTAACAGCCTGAAATAACATGCCCTAAACACTCAAAACATTCTTTCAGGAGTTAGTCTTTGTAAAACACAAGCAACTCCTCGGATAAACATTTGTTGCATTAGAAATTAGGTAGAACATTTTTTAAAATAAAGGTACCAAAGGGGTTCTTCACAGGACATTTCTTTAAAAATGTCTTTTCAGTGGATAGTAGGATAGTGCATCTTTTCTATACACAATTATTTCAAATGCTTTTCTTTGTGCTTGTAAATATGAGTGGGTAACACATTACCCTCTTAATATGAAACTTTCATCTCATGTGGTAAAACATCTATTTAAAGTATGCATTAAATATAACAAATGTTACACAGTCTCCATTGTTCTGTAAATCACTTCAGGAATGTTTATTTAGACTTTTTTAGACTTTTAATAATAATAATAATGTCTGCATAATTCCATGTTTGAAAGTTTGATGTGAACTGGTGCAGATCATGTTATTTGATTTGCTACCACTACATTACACTCTCTTGTAAACTTCTTATGATAGATAAATGTAGGCAGGTATGTGTGTAAATGTATGTATGTGTGTGTATATATATATATATATATATATATATATATATATATATATATATATATATATATATATATATATATACACTTGTACTTACATCTAAATTATCTGCATGTATGTATGTTTATATATTTTTTTTATTTGGGTTTTTGCGAATGGGTATGTATGTAGTTATGTGCATATTTGTATGCATATACAATTTACTAGCAAATTACTTGACCTCATTCTGCATGTCAAGTCACTTTATACTCATCAAGTAATTTGATTCTCTTTTCATTATGGGGTATTCTGTTCTGACTAGTAATATATATATATATATATATATATATATATATATATATATATATATATATATATATATATATATATATATATATATATATATTATAATAGTCTCAGGAGAGGCTACTGCTAACTGGTCTGTATATCTATGGGGTATATATGTATATGGTTAATAGTCTTAGGAGAGGCTACTTTTCTCTACCCTTGTTTCTTGGGGACTGTAGTGCATGAGCTACTGGTTGCTTTCTATCTATCTATCTATCTATCTATCTATCTATCTATCTATCTATCTATCTATCTATCTATCTATCTATCTATCTATCTGTCTGTCTGTCTGTCTGTCTGTCTATCTGATGTCTACAACACAAAAAATAGTCATTTAATGTATTGGTTAATTACTTATATGTGTTTATGACACTGATGAGAGTAAAAAAGTAGTAAATCTAAAAAAATAAAAGTTGTAGTTATTATTTTGCCCCATATTGCCCTGCATGCACCTTTTCATCATGAAGGTATTTCAAATATACGTTTTAGCTGTAAACCTTTTCAAAAGCATAAAACAACGTCTTAGGTCTTAGGCTTCAGCCAATGTATTTGCAACCATTTCTGACTCAATAAGTGTATACAGAAGTAAGCATTTTACTTCAAACCTCTCTGAATGACTCTGTTCACACATTAACCACTTAATTCTAGAGACATTGAGAAAAAAATAAGTGGAATTCCCCTTTAAAAGGCATGACACATTGCATAGTTTGTTGTTATAGTTTACAGAAGTCTCTGAAATATCATTCCGTCATGCTACGCCATCACTAGTCAGCCTGTATTTCTCTTGGCAAACTCTCAGTGGGGGGATGGGAATAAAGAAACTTTTGCTAAGGATACAGAACCTTTTTGGTCTCATTAATGTGTCTTCTGGGTCACCAGTGCCATCTGTCCCTCAGCTTCACTTTACTGGAAGGGATGCAGAACTCTGGCCTGGTAACTGAGCCCAACCCAGTCCCTGTGTGGCACGGTGCCAGGTTAGAAGATACAGACCCACATCCAAGGTGCTGCTCTGAGCCTGGGCCGGTTCCAAGTGCTGCTTACCATCCCATATCATCACCTACCCAGCAGCCCAGACAGCAGGCCAAAACAAAGCCTGGTCTTTGATGCGGTGCAAGTATATTTGTGTTTATATAGCCCTCTCAAGCATTAACACCTGATCAGATAACTCCTTGATGCACCAGTTCTGTGTTGCTGGTATTTTATGGATACTTGATGTTCTTTCCATGTTCTGGAATAGCAAGCATTCCTGCACTATTTAATCTCTGTATCCATCAACATGACTGCAAATGTGGATATGTGCAAATGAAACTGAACGTCCATGACCTTCGACCCCTTAGACAGCACTGTATTAAAAACAGGTATGCTTCTTTGATACGTAGATAAATGTTGTCACCAAGCACAGCTAATCATTGCTTCCCTAAATGCAAGTTGAAAGTGTATTTTATTATCAACTCTGTAACGAGTCCTTCACCATTTAGCAGTTTTATACTCGAGACATTAGCATTTATGCTAGCGTATCTTTTAGCCTCGGGCTATTGTTTTGGATGCAGGCTAGAAACTTAGTGGTGGCGTGCTGCAGTGGGCGGGAACAAGCCGAGACGCAGTCTCTCTCTAACTAGAGCGTCTCAGTAATCTGTTTTATGAGGAGAGATGAGGAGAGAACACTGCTACTTACACAGCTGCTACCTAGACAGCCTACTTACACACTCACTAGGATTTGAGACAGACCCAATGTCTTTAGATTTATGGACTGATGCACAGTGGAACCTTTTAAAATTGGGTTCCAACCCTAACCCTAACCCTAACTTGTCAAATTGTTGATGTAATTAATAGATGTTAATTATGATGTAAATAATGGATGTTGTGTGCTGTGGCGCTAAGAAAACCATCCAGATTGTTACCAGTGTAAAGTATAGATAGCAGGGTCTATCACGGTATGGGGGGCCTTCAGTAAGGTTTATTAGAGGAGTTACTAATTTATTACAGGTCAAGCTGAATTTACTCATTACTGCTTTTCCTTTCTGTTTTATTTTAACATATATTGGGTGTACCTCTTGTTCTTTTTTTATTTGACTTATTGACTGACTGCCTAACTGGTCGATTGATGGACTTTAAACTTGTAATTGTTGCTAACACCATGGGAAAAGGGGTTTACCCCCTAAACTCTAAGGGGTGGCCTCATGCTTCAGTTCCTCACTTAAATAACTACATAACTTACAGATTAATTTCTTAGTCGTACACAAATAATTAAGAGAGTTACTCAATATTAAGTTTAATGAGTGGTGAAACACAGTAAACAAAGCTACTACTTCCACTTTAATTTCAAAAGAACTAAAAAGAATGCTACACAAAGTGAAAGTCAACTGTAATTACAAATAAAGGGAGGTCATGGCACTGATCTTGGGACCTTGATTGATTAGGTCATTAGGAGTTTCTCATGACTACGCTCAGGTCAGTTGCTGGGTGGCTTCCACAAGGTGATGCAAGGCTAATCTCCTATAAGCCATCACAAAGTGTTTGATGTTTCAAACTGACTCCAGGCTGATCCTCTTTAGCCACCCATTCAGGGAGGGATAAGACAGACACGCATGTCTTAAGCAAGCCTATAATTCTGTACTTAAAACACCCACACAAGGATTTCCCTCCACACAGCAGCCATACAATGTTAACATATTTTTTTAAAGAAGCTGTGGATACGTTTGTATAAGTATTTTTTTCGATAATAGTTAATAAACAAAAGAACATATTTATTACAGCTGAGTGATTTTTAGTAAATGTTGAAGATGATGAATGAAGTTCTATGTTGGGTCACAGACTTTTAGGGATGAAGACCCTATTACTGGTTGGTTACTCATATGTTATCCTGCACAAGAAAAAAAAAATATAAATCTACAAAAAAAATGTTAGAAAAATTTAACCAATGAAAATGAATTGGATGACAGCATTGAAAAACACATTATTTAAAAAATAAAAGGTTAAAATTTTGTTTTCCACAGAGATTTGTGTGTAAGTACGTGTAGTTTTGACCATCGACCTGAATCCAACCAGAACGGAAATATGCAGACCTTTTCCAACCCTCAGAGTTTCTAACAACACAGACACCTTCTAATTTCCTCTGTTATGATTCATTATAACAACAAATTGAAACAGCAAACTCTCAACCCCTTTTTATGTCTTGCTTATCCAACTCTCAGTAAATGTCCTGTTATAAAATGTGTTAATGAGCTGGTATTCATTCCAGATGTAAATAATGTAAGCCTGTAATTTATCAGTGCCAGAAACATAAAATTACCTTTTTGGGTCCTCTCACTTCTCGCACACTAAGTAATTTATTTAAGTCTATGAAGAACATGAGTCTGAGGTAATATTCCTCGTAGTTTACTGGGCTGCTATAAACCTTATTGAATTAGTTTGCTGTTCATGTTGCCTAGTTATAAACTGACTGGGAAATGCTATAAAACGTTTAATGGCATTTATTGGCTTCCAGAAGCAAACAGCCTTATTTATAACTTATTTTTAAATGTCAGATATCCGGATTTGTTTCCTTGCTTTGAAAACTGCTTCCATTCAGCCCAGCAATTCACAAGACCATAAACATTTTTTAATTTCTAAGGAGTAGTAGAAGTTACATTAGATGTGTGTAAGGTATTTTAAAAGGCTGCAGTGGCCCACCCATGTAGTTCATGTTAAGGCTCAGAAATCTGTAACTTTTCTTAATGGTGTTCCACATGGTTCTGCTCTTGGCCCTCTATTCTTTGTCCTATATCCATGCTTTGGCTATATGCAAATAGGAACGCTATATATAGAGTGCTTTTAAATGTTAAGAAAAACTAAAAATATAACATTGTCTATATGTTATATTGTTTTAGATCATACTGTATACTCATCACAGTACAGTAAAAAATAATGCTGTGACACTGTAATAATCCAGACCTCTATATCAGTTATCAGACTGTATCATATTGTATTTTTATTTCACAGATTTATCTGTATAACTGTACTGTCAACTATATATAATAATGACTATATATATATATATATATATATATATATATATATATATATATATATATATATAGAGAGAGAGAGAGAGAGAGAGAGAGAGAGAGAGAGAGAGAGAGAGAGAGATGGGCGTTTTTTAGGCCGATTCCGATTGCCGATTACCTTTCAGCGCGATCGGCCGATAGCCGATACCAATCAAGAGCGGGGCTGTTAGACACGTCAGGGCTACATAATATTAGCATAAGCAAGTCATAAAAGCTCATGTGAAACAGTATAATATTGTAACTAAATTAGAAGTTGGTCTATGTGGGAGTAAACCGCTTGATACAGCTCCAGAAGAGCCACATCTGAAAAGTATCTCTACTAGGAACAGCAGAGCGTGGATCCAGGTGGAACATTAAGCAGCAGAATGAACGTCTTCTACAGTCGAGAAGATCTGCTTATCTAGAAGTATAAACTCAATCACTCTGGCTGTGGTTCTTTAGCTCTCTGGCTGTTTCTGCTGCTGTTCTGTTCGTACCAGTCAGATCTGGTCTGCACGGTGTTCCTGGTTAGTAGTTTTGTGTTAGCTGTGCGTCCTAGCTCTGCTGTTTACTGATACTCACTGTATTCAGCTTCGTGGTGTACTGAAGCACTGTATCTGATTAGTAGTGTTAAATGTCTTTATCTTGGTTTCACAAGGAGAGACGCTGATGTTACTAATTTTACAGATGTTACAAACTGCCCTGGATAAGTCTGAGTCACATACGGTAACAAACTGCCAGACGGACAATGTCACTTGCAGTGAACGCCATAAACTGTTCTCGCGAGGCCGCTGCTTTAGTCAGTCTGACGAAAATGAAAGGGATGAAAAATGCAAAATATGGCGACAGCTAATCTTAGACATATCTCCCAAAACCATTAGAGCATAAAACATCGAGACAAATATCGGTGATCAATATGATACAGTAACTTTGAGTAGCCAATTACTTGACAATTAAGTAATTAAGTATTGTAAACCTTAATATGTTTTAGTTTGCATGTCCATTCTGTTTAGAACCATATCTTTTAAAGAGATTTATTTATATTCCTAATAAAGAGAAACTATACAACCTTTATTGGTTCATGCAAACATGGAAGCAAAAGTCTCATGGGATGTGCCAGACTCACAGTAAAAGAGACTTTAAATATTGTATAGACTTGTGGATGTTGGTTTTAATGTGTACACTGCAGTCTTTGTGTGTAGCATCAGGTCAAAGTGCGTGGCTATTGATGACATGCGTAATATCTTGGCTGTTCAGTTTGGATTCTCCTCTGCCGCCATATTAAACAAAGAGCTTGTGTTCCCATGTCTGTGGTTCCCATGTCTTATTCTTATTCTTTACCAAGATGTCACAATATGATGAAAATAGAGTTGTAAACAAGCTCAGTTTAAGTTATTTTTGGAACAGCAGTTTGCCAAGTGAGCATGATGAGAAATGTATGCTCTTTCATGGAATCTGAAACTACCACAAGAGTACTTGGTAAAAAATCACAATACACATTTATTCGAAGGCATTGGAACATGATGTCACCAAGTGAAACCATTGGTAATTTGTTAGTATTGGATGAGAAGTCTGGCTAAAGTTTTGAGTAATTATAAGGATCTTCATAAAGGTTATTTACACCAGACATACTGAAATAAGACCACATTACTTTTCTGGTGTATTATTATTGCCTGTTAATAATTATTTTGAAGTATAAGTATAGTTTGCTACAAAACATGGTTAGATGTGCTTCTTTGGTTGGGGACATCAGTTCCAAAGTTTGTTTAAGTGTGGATTTCTAAGACATATTCATTTGACTATTATTTCCAGATATTTGTACTTATTGTGCTGAGGAACCTACAGAATCAATATGTGGTCCTATCTGGCTTGCAGGGAGCAAAGAGCATGTTTGTGGTTTGTGTGTTCAACACCGTATTAGAGTGACTTCATCCTCATGCGGGCATTTATATTATAAACGAGTCAGTTAAGATGTGAGATTGAGCGTAATTGTGACTGCATAACCATTACAGTTAACTGCTGGAGTTCCGTGTAAAATCTTAAGGTCAACCTCTGCACTCATTCGAGATCTATAAGAGGTGCGTTTCTGTTCCAAAGTCTCTTCTGTAATGACGCAAAATACAAAATCAATCTATTAATCTATTATTAAAGTTGAAAATGTATGATTTATGGATTTAAGATGGGAATCAGTTTTGTGAATCTAAGCAAATGTGTTAACCAAAGGTGGGACTTGTTATCAGTGTTGAAATATGTGAATTTCCAACAGGGTTTTTTTTTCATCTAACCACAGCATCTGTTTGTTTGGTGTGTATTGATTAAATAGTTGCTGGATTAACATTGGACAGTCACAGTGAATTTGCTAAATCTTGTGCAGCCCGAGTCCATGTTACAACATCAGCACAGCAAGGCTGTGGTTGCCGCAGAGCAAAGCGATAAATTTAAAGCTACAACTCGTGTCCATCGAAGTTTATAACACATGCTTGCCATAATCACAGGCATAGATTTATACTTGGGCATTTACTGTTGCAAATGAGTGCAACCAAAATGTGAACTATAGAAACATACAGGCAAATAACCCACAGATAAATTTAAATCATCCACTAATATAAGACGCTAGGACTCATGATAAAATTATGATGTGTTTTTGTTTTTTTCAAGATTCAAGAGTTTTATTGTCATGCACAGCAGAAACAGACAGTTATACTGTACAATGAAATTCTTACTGTGCTGTTCCTCCATTCAACAGTAGATAAAGATAACAAAATGAAATAAAAATATATAAAATATATAAAGTATAATAATATATTGTAAGTTGAAGTAAATAGTAAGTAAGTTCAGAGTATAACATCAGGGCAAACAGGTAGGGCCAGCTGTCTAGACATAAGTTAGACAGCAGTTAACATAAAGTTAGAATCATTGTTTCCTTTATTATTTTGTTTGACAATCAAGGGATGAGTTACTCTAACACTGGATTAGGAGCATCAGTATCTCCATACCAAGGCTAGCAATCAGAATCTTATGGCTGTATACACCGGACTGACACATCCAGGCCTGAAACACGTCCCCACTGCTATTTAGAAATCTACGTTTATCTTATTAAGTCTCCAGGTACACACACTGCTAGTGAAATATTCTACTTTTGAGATATTTTGTATTGAATTTTATGTGAAACTAGTAGTGTGCTAGCTAACATTAGCAGTGGGCTATTACATCTGACCTGGAAATGTTACTCAGACCCACTGGGAATGTAACTAGAACAGAACCAGAATTTGTTGTTAGTAGATCCAACCACACAGCAATTCCTCAGCATAGCGTCATTAATGTATATCAGTTAGTTTAGAGTACAAATTTAGAATATGTTGCAACTTCTCTGTTTTGTTAATGTGGGACTGTTTTCCCCCAAAATAGTAGTAATGAGAACTTACTGTGGATGATGTCTTGCCAATCTGATAGATAGTGTATTTGCAGAATGTGTGCTGTGTAATGTAGTGACAGAACAGTGATCAATACAAATATAAAAATAATATAAATGCAAAAATGTAATTAGACCAAAGAAATCATCATGAAAAAAATCTTTAGCCAAGCCTTAGTGTTTTATTAGCCCACTCAACTTTTGAATTGAATCGCAACAGCACTCTTAAAAATAAAGATTCCTAAATATTTGGATGTATGTTTCTAAGAAAAACTTTAAATTAGTATAGAACCTGTTTTTTCACACTGTCACGTCTCATTTAGATAAATGTTTCTAGAATCATTCATTCATATGTTCTTTAGGGAACCAGAAGTGGTTCTTCTACAGTCACACATATTTTGGTATGCATGTTAGTGGACAAATATTAATGTAGTGACGTTATTATACTGTCATCAGTGATCAGATGAGGCTTTTCTTCCGGCTCTGTGGGAGTTTGTCCTTTGAATACTGTGTTGCAGGTTTCCAGACAATTCATGGGTAACTCTCACTTTGAGATTAACTTGAGTAAAACAAGCCCACTCCTGATTGGTGGCCACCCGGGCAAATGTCAGCTGTTGAGAATGATGTATCTGAGGGCAGGAGACAGTGTGGGCGTAGCGAGATCCTTTCACCTCTCACAGAATGAGTTATGAGGTGCCTGGCCGGTGACTCAGCCCACAAGAGTAGAGACACGCGCTGGCAGAGGAACCCACACAATCATCCATTCAGCTCTTATGATCAATAAGTTGGCGCAAGCTCTTTCTCATGTGGTGTCATGAAAACAGAGCAGTGAATGGACAACACTTCTTCAACTAGCTGGTCTCTACTACAAAAACTAAAGTAGTTTAGAGTAGATTGCTTTATTCCTTTTATCTCTTATATTGTCTGTAGACTCTGTCTTAGCTAGACTGCCCAGCTAGTCAGGAAAAATTCACTATATTCATATTTTTCTACTGTATTTATACTTTAAATATGAATGTTGCATGGTTAAGGTTGTTTGACTTGCAGCACTGATTAAAAAATGTCAGCAGTTGTATTCGTATCCTGCTGCTGTATGCTGTAAGATCATAATTAAGAGATAAGTGTAAAAGAACACCACCACAATGTTGTATTTGTTGAACAATGTCGAGGGAATCACTCTGTTCAATGAGCTCTAAGTTTCCGAGTTGGACAGTGTCAACAAATAAGTATTAATAGCTGCTGATACTAGTCTTGTAAACTAGTTTTATTTCATTTACTCAGCAGCCACACAGAAATACTGCAGGCTAAAGTCATCCACACATGAAGATACAAATATAAGCATTTTGTGAGGATTCAGAGGCAATTCAAGACCGTCGTTCCATTCGCAAGGCTTTTAATGCTTTAGAGCAGTGAAAAAACAACACAAGAGAGCTCGCTAAGGCGAGAGAGTCCACTGAAACCGGTGCAGGAGGGCTTAGTTCGTGGAGTCCGTGGTGACGCTGACCTCACTCCTCGGTGTCTGCAGCCGGAAGGCTCAGCCGACTGGAGGTGAGCGTGAAGGCCGGAGCAGTGGTCTGCTGGTTCTCTCGGGTTCCAGGGAGGTTGGTCGGACCCCGCTGTGGAAAGGCCAAGCTTGGTGAACCTGGGAACAGACTTTGAGAGCACACCAGCCCAGAGACCACGGACAGGTAGGATCTGATCCTCACAGTCTCAGATAGCTGAGACATTATGCATCTCATAAGTATTCTCTGGTTACCATTTACTTGCAGTAATGAAACATAAAATCACTCTTGTTTCAGACCAAAACAACTTACACACAAGTTACTTCATATTCAAGACCTCCAAAGTGGTACGTATGAACATTTGAAGAGGGCCTGAAGGCAACATCAGTCCCCTATTTATTGGGGTCACCAATATAAAATCACATTTTCACATTACCATGCAATGGGTCTTCTTTCTGAAAAGATCATATAATTAATTTTACTGTAAAATGTTGTAGTGATAAGCATCCAAATCACCATCCATCACAGATGTGAGTAAAATTGGATCATAAGCCAATAATAAACATTTATTTAAAAAAAACCTAGACCAATAAGATATATGGGTCCAAAATGTTACATTGTACTAATACAAAATTAATCTGCAGCTTAGCATATTTCACCCAAATTGTGTGACTGCATTGTCTATAACAACAAAAGATCAGATCAGTTTCAGTAAATACCCAACAATAAAAGACTAGCTTGAGCGTTTCATTGTACAGTATTAGTGCATTCAAATATATAGTGCAATACAACAGTGTACAAAGCGTGAGCATGTAAAGGGAAGAGTAACCACCCTACAGGAAGCAGCAGAAGGGTGGTCACTCTCCCCTTTACATCAACGGGGCTGAAGTGGAGAGAGTCAGCAGTGTTAAGTTCCTCGGCGTTCACCTCTCTGATGACCTCACCTGGTCCCTCCACACCAATACGATTGTGAGATGTGCCCATCAGCGTCTCTTCTTCCTGCGCAGGCTCAAGAAGTTTGGACTGCCTCCTGATCTCCTCACCAGCTTCTATAGATGCACTATAGAGAGCATCCTAACGGGCTGCATCACTGTCTGGTACGGCAGCTGCACTGCCTGTGATCGCAAGGCCCTAAAAGGAGTGGTGAGGACAGCAGAATACATTGTAGGCAACAAACTACCAGCCTTACAGGACATCTACCAGTCCCGCTGCCTGAGGAACAAACTACCAGCCTTACAGGACATCTACCAGTCCCGCTGCCTGAGGAACAAACTACCAGCCTTACAGGACATCTACCAGTCCCGCTGCCTGAGGGACAAACTACCAGCCTTACAGGACATCTACCAGTCCCGCTGCCTGAGGAACAAACTACCAGCCTTACAGGACATCTACCAGTCCTGCTGCCTGAGGAACAAACTACCAGCCTTACAGGACATCTACCAGTCCCGCTGCCTGAGGAACAAACTACCAGCCTTACAGGACATCTACCAGTCCCACTACCTGAGGAACAAACTACCAGCCTTACAGGACATCTACCAGTCCCGCTGCCTGAGGAACAAACTACCAGCCTTACAGGACATCTACCAGTCCCGCTGCCTGAGGAACAAACTACCAGCCTTACAGGACATCTACCAGTCCCGCTGCCTGAGGGACAAACTACCAGCCTTACAGGACATCTACCAGTCCCCCTGCCTGAGGAACAAACTACCAGCCTTACAGGACATCTAACAGTCCCCCTGCCTGAGGGACAAACTACCAGCCTTACAGGACATCTACCAGTCCCGCTGCCTGAGGAAAATCCAGAAGATCAGGTCAGACAGCGGTCACCCAGCACACGGCCTGTTCACCATACTGCCATCAGGCAGGAGATTCCGCAGCATCCAGGCCAAAACAGCCAGCTACTGAACAGCTTCTACCCACAGACTGTCAGGCTCCTGAACAAACTGTGAGGCTGAGAGACCCCAATATCGTTCACTCGGCCCCTGCTATATTATATTATGTTACACTTTTATATTATTTATTCTGATATCGCTGCTTTGGACAATATCACTAAGTCACTTTAAATAGATATGTCTTCTTAGATAACCTGCCTATACAAAAGTTTTTACAGATGTCCTCCTGTATATGTTATGTATATATCTTGTGTATGTTTTGTATAGTCCTTTATATATTTCAGTTATAACTATATGTATATTTTCTAGCTTATTTTTACTTTAAAATTGTCTATTTATTGTATGTTTGCACTGTTTTATATATATAATGCTGCCCTGCTGCAGAGTTGTATCTGAGCCTCACCCCAAGCATTTCAATGCATGTTATGTCCTGACATGATGTGCAAATGACAAATAAACTTGAAACTGAACTGCATGCTTGTTAAATTACATGTTTTGCTAAATTTATAAAGAAATGAAAAGAAGTGAACACACTTCTTCACATTTTAATACTCAAATGCCATGATTTGAAACACGCCTTGCACATTTACAGTGCAGTTCAATCCACAGCGTTGCAAAATGAATTTCACAGCACTTGCCTATTTGCACTGGCTGTGCATGTGTCTTCCATCAGCTGCTGGCAGAGTCAGAGTCTTCCTCCTGTTTCCAGGTCATGTTGTTAGACTGGAGTCGTATTGTCTGCGTTGCATGGTAACATAGTGACATTGTGAAACACTGTGGCTATCCTTGACTGCTGGGAACAATGTCTTTTAATCAGTCTCCAGTGTGTGTTTGTTGACACGGACTGATTATTTGATTGCAAAGTTGAAAAAGTAACTTCAGATGTTCTCAGAGATTCATACAAAACCGTTAAGCCCACATGTGTCTTAGTCGATCTATTAACGTGACTGAGGTTTGAGGAGAATCATTTTTTTGAGTTTTGTTTAATACTGCCTACTGATTGTCCTAATTTCTCTACTGTCACACAGCAGATGCCCATCGCAGGCCAGGAACCTACATTTTTAACCCCTCAACCCGCACAGCTTGCACAAATTTATGGCGGCTTAATTAAAAATAAATACAGAGCCGCCTTTTAAATACCACATATATCACACAGCATCAGTTAAGGGATGTAAAGTGGCAGGTAATTGGGAACTGATGTATAAATCTAGCTTTTGGGAGGTCTAATAAATAACAGAGAGCCGGAGGAACACCTTTGCTATTACAACCAAAAATAGAAGCAGACACATCCATTTCACAGTCTGTTGGCAGACCTTCATATTAAATGGCTTTGTTCTTGCCATGAATTACTTTGATGACAAGCAGAGAGTCTCAATAGTTCAGCTGTATTAGTGAAGAAGATTTGTGTTGTTACTTAGTCAAGCATGTAACAGGTCTTTCAGTGATCAGTTAGATCATTTTGGTCTAGAGTGAAACATAAGCTTAGATATTATGTAATGCTACTTTTAAAACAAAACTCTTTTAAAACTTTGCAGGAGAAGAAAAAACATACTTAATTTTTAGTGTGCACCAAAGTAACCAAATATATTTTATTTTGGGTGGGCCATTTTTTTTGGTCCATTTATTAATAATTAACTAAAAACTGTTATGTTTTTTATTAATAATATAAAACCATTTAAACAACCCAAAAAATTATGAAATATATTATAAATTAATATATATAAAATATATGATATATTATAAATTACAATTAATTTACTTATTTATTTATTTATATATATATATATAAATCTGATTGGCTGAGTCACATTTAAAGTTGTTGTAAAACACACAATGCATGCACATGGGCCACCAAGTTTACAGATGAAGTAAGATCGCTTTGTTGTGCCTTACTAATAGATACAAGGACAAACTAAAGCCCGCTGCACACCACCAGACTAGATGCACTGCAATAGACCACAATACACATCAAGATCTATTCATTTACATTTCACTCATATAATGAAATGATCAGCATTAGTTAATATTAATTTAATAAATTAATTAAATTAATATTAATATTAATCTCTTATGTGTAACGCTGTTAGCTTGATGCCAACACAGCACAGGAAAGTGTACTAACGAAAATTATTTTTGCTGTGGTGAACTTTAGGTACTTATAAAGTAAAGGTTTCTGCTTTAGCACCACTGTATACTATTACAACGTTTTCATTAGTATGTGTAAAAAGTTAATGACTGCAGTATATAACCTTGTGTGACTTGTTCTGCTTCAGACCATTTTGCTTGGTAACCATACCGTATCCTATACTTACTACCTCTCGGTCCTCTTGGAAATAGTTTAATGTGATTATTATTTATAATAAAGTGATAGTTTTGTATGACATCATTTTTCATCACTGATCCATAGGGACCAATATGTCCAATATGATAAGCTAATATGACGGAGGTGTAGAATACTCCAGTGTTTTTCAGCCATGGTTGTGGAGGCCCACTGGTCTGCACATGTTTGTGTTTTCCCTGATGCCAACACACCTGATCCCACTAATCAGCCCATAAAGAGCCCTTGCCGAGTTGAAGTGGACATGCTGAAGCACGGAAAACACTAACATTCCTTAAGAACTAACTAACAACAAACTGTGAATGAAGCTCAAGCAAAATTAGCATCCAGAATGCCTCATGTAGATAGTTACAGTGTAATATATAACATTTAAATAAATCTTGACCACAGAATAAAACAACCATCTAGCCTATAATGTATACTTCAGTGGGGAACCGTCATGGCCCTCTACGCCCTCTCAGAGGGCCTAAAATATTCTTAACACACACACACACACACACACACACACACACACACAGATATATATATATATATATATATATATATATATATATATATAATTTTATTTGATCTACTTACAGTTTGACATTCAACATCTAAACAGTTACAAAATTATAGACAAATAAATTATTCAAACGTGTCTATTCAATCTGTGTTGGAGTGTGAGGGGTTAAGTGGAAGCCTGTGAGCCTGTGTCTCCCCCTATAAGGACTGTGATGCCACCGCAGAATGTTGGTGATTGGTGGTCCCGCTGTTCATGTACAGAGGGGGCCAGGCAGTTACAATTCAGCGCCATACCAATTTCAAATGACAGTAAAACTGACCAATCATATCTTCCCTCTAAGTGGGCGGGCTGATCATTTCCGAATTTCTTGATGATGAGTGGGTGAGTTTCACTCGTGAGCGTAAATGTGAAACTCGCCAGCACAGAAAGAGGAACCGCACATGCCATTTTCATAAATTCATTAATGTGATGTCATACTCTCGGGCGCGTCATCTACATATTCCTCTAAAGCGCAAATGGAGCTGTGTGACGTTCGGTTATTTAAGAAGTTGTGTATGTTGTACAGATGTTATTGTTTGTTGCATTTCTGTCGTCTCATTTTTTGTTTCTTGACTTCCAGTTTATTAGAAGAGAAAAAAGTTGTTGTTTTTTTTCAGACAGTGGTTGGGGGCGCAAGGCTTAAGTGTCACGGTTCGCTACTGGTATACTGTATAACTTAACTGTATATTGTGTAACTTATAATCACTGAATAAAATAGTAACAGTTCTTTATTAGACATTGCAAACTTTTAAATTGTGGCATATTTACATAGTAAGTACATTTGCATCCCCCGGTGTGTTTTGTGGTAATTTTCTCTGTAGCTGCCTCTAATAGTCCACGGTACCATTATTTAAAATTTATTTTACATTTTTTTTGACTGTTCAAGAATGTATAATACAATGCATAACATACAGGAAGATGAAGGAAGGGGTAGTAAAAAAATAAAATAAAATAAAATAAAATAAAATAAAAATAAAACTGAATTGGCAGCAAGGTTGTTAGTACCAGCTAAATTGACCATAACAGTGTTAAGATAATTGTTTTAAAGGCTGGGTTATACCAGGTCAGGAATTAACAGTACTTTTTTTGGCTTTGTTGATGTGCACTACATTCAGGTAAGGCTATATAATAAAAGTATATCACAGTAAAATATTATACAAATCAGTATGCAATATGGTTTTCCTTGTAAAAACAAATGTCTGCTATCAGTAGATTCTGTGATAGATTTTTGAGGTGACAAAGAGATTGGACTGCAATGTTTAGGGCTGAACACAGTATCTTTATTAAAGTCAAGGAACACATTTTTTGCATGAAATGTCTGAATTTTATATAATGCTCAATGCTGTGAAATCTAAAAATGAACTGTCCTGACGGTGCATGTGAAGAAAGAGTTGAATGTTGAGAGGTCATTTACCTCCTAGGCTGTTATTGAAAGAGCTCTCTGTGGAGCTGTCGGAAAGAACTGTAGGAGTGCACAATAGTTTCTTTGCCTTATCTAATGGAACACAGATGCACCTGGCAACTCATAACGAGAGCATTTTCTTATCTTGTAATTGAGGGGTCAAAGCCTCTTATTAAGTGGTTGTGACGCCCTTAAGGGGAGTGAATGTCCTGGATACACTCATAAACTTGTATCTCTTTCAAGCAATAGATCACACTGCAACCATGTATTCTAGACCAACACCCTCTAATAAATGAAAATGAAGGTTTGATTTCCTGGTAGCTCGATTTGCATTCGATATTTTCCTCTACAGCTCTCTGGATGGGTCTCTTGGTGTGGTTTTTTTTTTTTTTTTTTTTTGGAAAAATGCACATACCAAAAAGGAGTTGATGGTATACAAATATTACAAATAAAGAAATAAACACTGGTATGATGTTATGTCATGATATAGATTTTACCATGTGCATATTTTAAGAGAAATATTTACTGATTTTATTATACACCAGAACAGCAGAAGGTTTAGGTGATGCTGGGCTTCTGTGTGAAAATATCTAATATTTTATTAATTTTATTGCATATGAATTGTATTAAATATTGAAAATAAGTGTTACCTAATTGTTACATTTCTCTGTAATGCTCGCCTAGTTGTATTAAGTCTTTTTGTAAATATGTATTGTTATTTGTCTTCTTAATTCTTTATATCTATTACATTCCTTACATTTTACCATGTCATGAGATATGAATATGGCAATATTTGATCGGTATTGTGATATCATAGATACTTCTAGAGCCCTGATCAATGTTTCATTATAAACAGAGCACAGTTAGTGCTGTTTAAAATGATTTAGTGCAGCACATTATGAATGTATTATTTAATATATACTCTGTTGAATCTGTATACTCTTTATATTAAACCTAAATGTTTTAATGCAAATTGTTTTTTGTAATGTGAAATTGTTATTTTTGCCATATTGCCCATTCCTAGATATATGAATCCAAGAATATCCCCAAGATAAATTAACAGAAACTTCAATAGCATTAACAGCAAATTACAGCAAGTTAAATTAACAAAATCAGCACGAGAATGTAAAGAAATAACCTTTTTGATGTTCTGACAAAGGTGCCTATGTATTGTGTAGCAGAGATGTCTTCTGGTTGTCCTCTTTTTTGATACTACTTTATACTTTAGGAGGCGATAGTGAGCCATTGTAGTGTCGAGTCGAATCAGTCCAACATTAGAGGATGAAGAAATAGCTCTGGCCTGACCTAAGTTGTGTCCGAAATCACCTAGTAGTCAGTAGGTACTAGATTAGAGTCAGTACGTACTGCTCGAGCATCAGACTAGTAGCTAATTTCAGTAGGAGAGTTTTAGTAGCCACACAATCTCGGATGTACTACATCTGCCATCTAACCAGCGTCCAATCACTATCGTAAAAGTCCTACTATTCATTTAAAAGCCTCGTTTACTGACAGATTTAGATCTTTTAGTGACACTGATCTGTGTTTTTATCTGATTATGTATCAGACGGTGTGGAGCTGTAGATCAGAGAAGATGAAACGGGAGGAATGTAATCATTGTTTATCTCAGCAGTAGCGCTAACTGCTGTAGCGGCAGTTCACTGGCCGTAGCTACGTACACACAGCCAACTTACCTCCGCGGCTCCAGCTGAATTATGGGATAGCACAGTGTGCTGCGGTTGCATACATAAAAATGGCTGCCAATTCAGGAGGTCATCTGGGTACCGTTTGCCTACTACTCTATACCTACTGAGTATTCAGACATACTAGCCTCGCTCGCCTACTGATTTCCTACTGAGGCAAGTAGGCGATTTCAGACGCACCTCAAGTTTACTCTTGTCAACCATGTTAAAGGTCCTGCTAGATCATTTAGGAATGCATGGATGGCTGAAGCTCTTGCCAAGCGACCTTTATAATGACCATTATTGCACTGCAAGAATCCACAATTGGCAGCAAACAAAAGTAAAATGAACAGATGCAAAACAATAGTTAACACTAATGTTGCTTTCCACCAATTAAGTCACTCTTGACGAGAAAGAGATGAAGTTTGATGATGAACTTGGAACATGTCTTCTAGACTTGCAAGAACCAAAGATGGCGGAGAAGGCACTCTGCATTTTCTGGTGATAGGTTGCCCTCTTTTGTTTGGGGTATGAATTTGACATGTTGCTCCTTTAAATAATTCTTAGAAATGTAACTGTTGTTTACTAACGTGGGCTATAATTTATGTTGGTTACCCCAAAATTAAATCTGTGAAATATTAGCAATTAGCAGATTACACTATGTGCTTACACTAATTGTATAGCTAAACAAGAGTCAGAAATGATCTCTATGGCTTCCTAAGTGGTTAATATTATGTTCCTCGAGGGATGAACGCCAGCAGGCAGGAAGCGCCAGTGTGGCTTGATGTAATGGCTGGAAATAGTGGCGGGGAAATCCCTGGCTGGTGTCTACTATGAGCTTCTATGTATCCACATGAATAAATAAATGAACACTTTACGGCCTAGAAAACATCAAAAACACAGGAGGAGGGATGCATGATGCAAACGCAGGACTGCGGAGGTGGAATATCTCTCACGCACACAGTCACATCTGTGTGTACTTACTGTGAATTAAATGTGGATCTACTCTTTCATTGGCCCAACGAATGAAAGTAACACAGAGAAAAGTAGGCAGTTGAAACCTTTTACACATTAAAATGCAGCTCAGTGTGCTTTTCAACAAAAATACACAAACAGGAAATAAAAGAAACTAAAGTAGTGATTGAGTAAATTACTAATTTTCTAAAAAAAAAAAAGTAAACGTGAAAAAAGCTGTATTAAACAAATGCACTAATCATTTCTGCAGTCATTTGAGGTGTAGCAAAAAGAGGCTACGCTAACATGAATCACTCTTTCAGTAAATTAAACACCACCTAGTCACCAGTCCTCATTGAAAGATCTCACTAGCTCTCACCTCAGCAAATTACAGCATTCAGCTGTCACGTGCGTGTATAGTGATTGCAGGGCCGTCCTGGTGCGGATGTGGGCAACACCTGTGTTTAACGTGGGCCAGTGTTCATTCAAGGCAAGTGAGGCTATCATGACAGTTACCAAGTTTCATTAGACTTTGAATGAGAGTTTCTCTTTTAATAAACTGGGGGATTCCTTGACTGGATGCTTGGTCATTGTCAAGTCATCACATCACTTACACAATCTCTTACATAAACTGAGATTAGGGCTGTCACTGTTAACACTTCAAAAAAGAAAATTAAACTGGTCAAAATTGAGGCACCAGTCATATATCAGGAATCAGCTCGAGCTAATATCAACAGAAAATGCTGGAGCGAATATCAGAAGGATAAAAAAACAAATGAATCTGATCACACCTTATGTGATGTGATGTTGTTAGCTTTTGTTTCAGTAGTTTTAGAGCAGGGGGATTGAATTAGAGTTCAGTAAGGTCCAGTCAGAGGGAATTTCCTCAGGCCAAGGTCTGGACCGTGTTTGTGTTATGATTCAGACTTAGAGTAGCCTAGTAGTTCTATTAGCATTTTATGTCATCAGCAACTGACAAACAAAGCAAATTACAAATACCGTGCAGTATATTTCAACTATATTTATTGTTTTAAATGGG
Organism: Megaleporinus macrocephalus; assembly: GCA_021613375.1. Taxonomy (NCBI): domain Eukaryota; kingdom Metazoa; phylum Chordata; class Actinopteri; order Characiformes; family Anostomidae; genus Megaleporinus; species Megaleporinus macrocephalus. The sequence continues at coordinate 41,083,157 of CM038712.1, forward strand.
AAACTGAAAGAATTATTTACAGAACTTAAATTAAAAAGGTCTACATTTTGAAAAAAGTGTTTATATATAAAAAAAAAAGTAAATAAAACGTGCAGCTTCTTGTTAACCCTGTTTCACATCATAACCTGTTGGTTTGGAGCTGCCTGTGGGAAGAATAAACATATGTCTCTCCATTACTGGCTGAAAAGCAGTTTTCGCCATTGACTTTTCTTTTTTCTCGTTTTACTCTTCGGCTGCTGCTTCTCGCTTCATACCTCGTCTGTGTGCGTGCCGCACTCCCGAATCTGCACAGATCTGATTGGCTGAGGAGCGCCTTTGGTGAACTTACAACACACCGATTAGTCTGTCAATTTATTGCACCTCAAAGCCCGTATACCGTAAAGACAAGAAAAGCTCCGCCACTTAAAATAAACACTGTCAAAATTAAGCCCCAATTAATTAGTTCTCAATAGTTTATCGGTTTGGGTCCGCACTGAAGACGTCTGGGTCCGGACCCGGACCATGGTCCGCCTATTAGTGACCTCTGTTTTAGAAGCTCGTCTTAAGTGAAGTGCTTACTAGCACTTACTAGCTCATACATACCTGCCCAATTAATTGTCAATGATTAGTCAGCAGTTTTGTACCTTTTAAATTCTTCCACTAGCCTCTCTTACAGGACAGCAAGACGGATGGAGCAGTGTGTAACCAATAGCCAGTGAGGTTGCACGTTGCAATCTACAGAACCCCACCACCCACGTCCCTTCCTGGAGAAACTATGCTGGCCATCAGGTTTTCTGCCATTGCCTTAGTGTCTATGTGATATTTGGTTTAGCTTCTTTGACAGTGAGGACTCACCATCCTTTGGTTTTTTGGGCTGTTTGTACGAGTACGAGTATAAGTACAACTACGATTCTCCACTTGACCAAACGAAATGATTTGCCAGCAATGGTTCTGCTCATTGAGCAGCCCTATCAAGCATAATCATATCATTAGTGTAGCATTTGTATTGCTTTAGTGTTTTATTGCATTTCATTGGGTTCTTAATGTTAATTCAGAATTAGACTCACTTTAATTTTACTGCTTACACACTGATAAGCTTATGTAGGCCATTCGAATTATTCTTTTAACACTGATAAAGCGTCCGTTTTGAATTTTCCTCTTCAACCTTGAAGTGGAGCCCAATGCATTATAGTGAGTGCTGCACCATTTAAGGTGGAATAGGAAAATACAAATAAGAATCAAAAAAGAAGCTTTGTACTTTTAATGCGGGTAGTATTTTCTGATGAGGAGTAATAACCCTACCTGCAACTGTTAATGAACAATGGTAGGACATTTAGACAATGATTCTTCTTTGTGTGTCTTCCACTCAATGTTATATCACAGGGGTCACTAATAGGCGGACCGCGATCCAGGTCCAGACCCAGACATTGTTGAATGCGGGCCCGAACCAATAAACTATTGAGAATGATTTAATTTTGACTGTGTTTATTTTAAGCCTCTGAGCTTTTCTTGTCTTTATGGTATACGGGCTTTACAGCACAGTAACCTCACAGACCAATCATGTGCACTGTAAGATCACCGAAGGCTCCTCAGCCAATCAGATCTGTGCAGATTCAGGAGTGCGGCACGCGCACACAGGTGAGGTACGAAGCAAGAAGCAGCAGCCGGAGACTAAAGCGAGTCAGAAAGAATAAGGAGCTCTAAAAACAGAAACGTGAACAGAGAGAACTGAGTGTTTAACAGGAACGGTTCTGGAATGAACCTGCTCGTCTAGTTTTGGAGAACACCGCTCTGTACAACCAACATGTTAATCTGTGAAGCTGAGTTAACAAGAAGACACACGTTTTACTTACTTTCTTTTTTTATTTTTATTTACTTTTTTATTTACTAACAATTTAAAATGCACTTTTTTCAAAACCATTGTTTTTTATGTAGCCCTTGTTCTTACTTGAAGTGAGTAAAAACATTTATTAGAAGTTTATAAATAAGTCATTCAGTTCAGCATTTAAACAGTAAATATACTGAAATATACTGAACGGTATGTGTGATGTGTTGGTGTTTCAGTAGCTGATGGTATAAGATGCTGATACTAGGCTACTTCAGTAAACAGGATACTCCACTGAATCATAACACAAGTTAAAAATGATGACGGTCCAGACCGTGGCCAGAGAAAATCTCCTCTAACTTAAATAACTCAGCTATAGCACCACCAAATATATTTTTTTCTACAGGCAGGTCATTTTGACGAGCCCATTATAAGCGAAAACACAACAACTTGTAAATCTTACATACTGCTACTTTAAGTATTATCATTTATATAATTTTTATTATTATTATTTCTAAATAATATGCTGGAATCTCCAAAAGGCTCTGTATGCTCTGTTATTTTTCAATGAAGTCTATTTTGTTTGTATTTATGTCACTATTTACTTAATAATCATCAAAGTAATAAGTATTCAAATAATAAAATGTGGCTTTTAGTCAAACTGAAGGTGGGAAAATGCAACAACAACAAAAAACAAGGGCTCACCTTTTTTCCCCATTAGTGGCTTTATTTAAAACCCTCTTATAGTAGATACAGTTACCACGTTTAAAATGACTCTCTGCTACAATACAGTCCTGCACTGTATGTATAATGTTCAGAGCAACAGAAACAGAATCTACAAATAGAAACAGAATATACAAGTGATATCATATATTCACCACTATCACACAAGTTCATTCATATTTTGTGTCTCAGTGAAGGTTCATGTTCTGACACAATACTGCCACCCAATGGTGAATAAATATCAGCACTAATACTTTTTTTAAAATAATCTGTCCTCCAAATGTATACTATTATTCTAGACATGCCTGCATATAGGTGCACATGATTAAAAACTTTTAACTTTAAAGTTAAAATTAGTAATTAAATTGCTCATTGCTCAATAACACAGTGTTTGTAAACAAAAATACTGATTGTAGTTTTCTTTTTTTCAATTACGACTTTGTTCATCAAACAAGAAATAGACCTCAAATGATAACAACAGAGTTAAAAGTTCATTAAAAAAACTAAAACCACAATAGCCACATTATACATAGCAATAATATCTGGGTTAATATTCCAAACACCTACTTTTCACTTTCCCTTACCTTCTGTCATTAACCTCCTATTTACATGAACCTGTAGAGATTGTCATGAACCACACAGTGTTCATTCATGTTCTTAATTTATACAACATCCTCAGACCCTCAACAAAACATACTGTATCCCTCATACTGTATTAAATTTAACTTGAATCAGAAATTGTATCTCATTTTTCTGTCATAACGCGACACACTTCTGAGTGAAACTGCATCAAAGAAAAGGTTCGAGCTAGCTGACCATTTCTCCGGATAGCTGAACGTGGTCCCATTAAATATACATAAAAAACAATGAACTCTATTATGTGTGGATGGCAAAAACATAACACCGCACCTCTCTGCGATTTAAGTGGAGATTAAATAAAAATTGTGGTTAATGTTTGGCGTTTGGTATTATGGCATTATTTACCTCCTAGGACCGATCCGTCTTTATCAGTGGATTAAAGTACTTGTACAGATTAGGTCATTAGCCCCAGACAGAAGGTCGTATACTTAGTCATCAAGATTTTAACTGATTACAGAACACAGTGGTTGTGACTGTGTTTTAGATTAGGCAGCAATGAGGTCATGATGAACTTCTTCGAACAGATAATAGAGATAAGGCCTCTTTTAGTTTCAGAGACCACTCACAACTGGACTGGTTTGCACACAGAAAGAGTGATAGGATCGTTTTTCAAGCCAATCTTATTTGTGAATATTTTTTATATTGTTGCTGTTCAAAGAAAATCATGTATCTCAAAAAAGGCAACTGAGAAACTTTCAATGTAAGTTACTGGAACAAGAATTTTCCAAGCTATTATTTCATCATTCATCATAAAATCTTCGCACAATGTGAGTGACAGTTGTTACATTCAAATGATGTAAACAAAATGAAACAAAACAAAAAAATTTTTTACAAAAATGGAGATTTTTCTTTGTATAGCGATGATATACAATAGATTTGATAGGTTGAGAATTTCTGACAGAAAAGCTTGTACACCTTCTCCTGAATAAGTCACTGGTGTCCAAGATCCTAAACAAAGCCTTTTAAGATCAAAAAGCCTTCTGGCACTGCTATTGCAGAGTCCATGACGTGAGCAAAGCCTCACTCATGAGAGAACTAGTTCATGAAGTTCATTTAGTTCATGCACAGCAGACTTATAACAGGCTTCATGGTCAGTAAAATCCTAGAAGCCTAACTAGAACCATAATTCAGATCGCTTCTGTATCGGCATCAGCTGTACCAGAAATATACATACATTCCTCTCACTGGCAGACGCTGTACCTTCGTTTAAACTCACATAAAAAACTCACAAAAAAAAAAACATGAACAGAGGTTGGCCTACAGTTCTCAGTGTGATCAGAACCCAGCAGCATCAGGTGTTCTATCCCCTCATGCTCTTTGACTCGTCCTCTGGACATGGGGCACCAGCGTAGCAGCCGCGCTCAGAGGCCCAGAGTAAGCTGTGCTGAAACTCTGGAGTCCAACCACCAGACACTTCCAGCTGTAGCGAAGAGCTTTCCCAACGTTCTGAGAAGAGGAGAAAGAAAGAATCATCACTTTCTGTAACAAAGTTAATTAAAGAACATTTTAGGTTCTCACATAAACCATCGGTAATTCACTGTGATGAGCAGGAAAAACATTTCCGCTCTACAGAGAGAAGTACACCCATCTACTGTGCAGTCAACTCAAATGTATAAACAATACAATGTTCCAAAAATAAATAAAAAAAATAACACATTGTTTTTTGACTTATTTAATAGTAATTTTTTTAATTAAAGTTTCATTTAACCAGGCAATTATTAACAATTAGCATTATTTAATAATAATATTGATCATTAATAGTTATAAGATTTTTTTTTTTGAATTACCATTTTAGAATTTATTGCTGTAATAATACAGTAGCAATTGCTTAGTTTTAAGAAAATATCATAAAGCTGATTGAGCTGAGGTGGCTGATACGGCAACAACATAATATTGCAAAACTTCAAGAAACTTTTATTTATTTTTAATATATTACATTATTTATTGTTTCAGAAATCTGATCAGTTTGAAGAGAAAAAAAGCCAACAGGGCTACATTTTAATAAAACTATCAAAGACTGTGAACACAATGATTTTATTTAATATTTGTTTATACAGTCTTGCGCTAAATCCAGTTAATCAGGATTTAATTTTACTCTTTATAATAAAGCAGGCAGCTGGTCAGCGTACAGTGTACTGTAGTATAATCATAATCATATCAAATCATAAAAACGATATATATATATATATATATATATATATATATATATATATATATATATATATATATATATATATATATATATATATATCCTACTACCCAGACCTAACATAAAGTAGTCTACTGCTTGTTCCACTGTATTGGAAATGTTATATAAAAGAGTGTGGGTGACCTGAAGGGGGATGTGGTTACCTAACCTCAGGTCTTCTTCCAGATCCACAGACTTGCGCACCACATTACATTACATTACATTACATTACATTACCACTACATTAATATAACATATGACCAGTAAGGGTCAGAGATGCCGCAGAACAGAAAGTAAAGTAAGAGGAAAAGGTGTCGTGTTAATCTCTGATTGTTATATTACCGGCCAAAGGTGAATGTAAATCCACATACTTTCCTGAACTTTTTGTATTTCTCCTGTTTCTTCTTAGCGCTCTCCTCTTCTTTCTCTGTGTCGACTGTCTGGTCCTCCTCTAGAGGTTCGTATTTGTCGGGCAGCAGAGCTATGTGCACTTGTTTAGCTGTCTTTTCTTTCCGGACACTCTTCTGTTTGGAGTTTGGTGGCTCTCTCTCTCCACTCCTCCTCGGCCTCTCACTCTCTTCCCAGCGGGGCTCGTCAGTGCAGTCGATTATTTTTGATTTGTCCTCCTTTTTGTGATTTTTATTCTTCTTTTTGGGTTTGCGAAGCCTCCGTTGGGACATTGTTGTGGGTTTAAACTGCGCTCCGGACACCGTGTCCGTACGGCAGGTGAACTTTCCTCAGTTGGAGCGCATGCGCAGTGCAGAGTACTTCTCTACCCAAACACTCAGTAACAGAAAAACGAGACGCCGTGAGAAAACAGTGGGCCTCGTTCACCAGCACCGTCCTAAATGTCTTTTCTTCAGTTTCTTCTGTAGAAAGGTGTAACACATTATATTAGGTTCAACAGATATTCTTAAATTCACAGAATTATCCACAATTAAGAAGAAATCTCTTCCTCAGGACGGTTAACGGTTAGGAAATGAGGCAGAATAAAAGAAACGGTTGCCCAGCAAACACACAACGTTGTTAAAAGGTGGTGTTTTTTTATGTTGTCTAAACAACATTGTCACAATTTCACTGTCAAATAACGTTGTTTTAGGTATTATGATCATCTGTTGACAACTTAGCCAAATACCATGCAGATATATGTGGATATATATATATGAAATAGAAGGTTCTGGCAACATACTGAAAACATACCACTATGTTCTCACAGCGTCAGATAACATTGTCACAGTTTTATGAGGAATTACATTTCAACGTCGTGACAACATTGTGGGCACCAAAACAACAAATTGTAACCATGTTTGTAGGCTAGAATAGATTCCAGTTTGGAATATTCGGTCGATATTCACTGCTTAATTTGTCAGGAAAGTCTATTTAAGAGTAAAGACACTGTTGATGTAAATGTCATGCAGGTCAGATACCACTGTTTGTATTTTCTCATACATTTAAACCGCCAAATCCTGGATCTCTTGTTAAAGTCTGAAGTTTATTAACACAAGCTTTTTGTCCCTCAAAGTGCTGTCAGACCACCAAAAAGAATGAGGTAAACACAACCACCACCACCACAATATTAGCACAAGTTCTACCCAGAAAAGTTCAGAAAGGCTTTTCTGGCTACTGTTGTCCATTAAATCAACTTCTGTCCAAACGTGCAATCACTATAAGCTAGACAACTCACTGGCATAGTCTTGCCTTATTGTGGGAAATGCTACCTGGACACTTACACATCCAGTACATAACAAGAGATGTTCGTATGTTTTTTAAAGTATATTAAGTAAGATACTTAATGTTTTTATTTATTTGGAGAGGGGATGCGTTTAGGTTGTGTTGTCTTATGTAAGGAAGCCAGGTTTAGCAAAATACTTTGGAAATGTAGTGATGGCAGAATACTGAACTTAGTGTTTCAAATGTGTTCATTAGTGTATACTGTTATAATATATAAAAAATAAGATATTCAGAATACATGAGTACATATTGATAAGTAACACTGTTACTGGTTGTTTTCTTTCACTTAATTATTCTGTTACTGTGTTGCATGAAAAAAATATTAATTACATTTTAGTAGTCCCAATATTCTTTACTTTTTTCCTCAACACCTGCTGCTGCTCCCATAGCCCCCTGCGCAAGCAAAGTTCAAGATCTCTGCAATGCTGCATTAAATAACTGGCCATCACATTGATTTATCAGTCCACTCAGGCTTTAGCAGACCTCAGTAACACAGAGATTAGTAACTGATCACATTGAGTTATTGGTCTACTCAGACTTTAGCAGAAACATCAGTGTTTGTAAAGTTGTTAATTAGTTGATTTTCCTAGTTTCTGTTAAAAAAGTCACTATTTGTCACTATATGTCACTATTTTGTTCCAATTATAAAAAAATAAGTTAGTATTTTAGCATAGTAGCATAGTTTGCTGTTATTTTGAGATATTAAATCAGGACAAGAAGAAAAAATCCATACACCAGACTGTGGTCTTAGACTGATATTTTATCAGAAATGATCTTCCTCATCACAAGAAGTGGTGGCAGGATTAAATGATATATTGAAAGTCTGATTGAGTGTTTAGGTTTACTTTAATTACCCATATTTATTCTTTTTCACTGCCCCCCTTAACAACTCACTCATCAAAAATAGCATTAATTAAGACTATAGTATATAGCCTGAAAAAAGGGTACAATTATTTTTGCAACACCAATTGTTACTCCCATATGATGATGATAAAAAAAAAATATTATTGAGATCATAGTTTACTAAATGGCCAATAACAAAACTGTAAAGTTGTTTCTATGGTTGCGGCCGCTTAGTGCATACTTTTACATCAGGTAATATTAGGTCCATTGAGATTACAGCAGATAACATTTCAGAACTGCACGTAATGGTAATGCTAGCATGCTTAATCACCTTTTATGACGGACCAAAGTTTGTTTGGAGTCAGAGAGAACTTGGGCAAAGTTCAGCATGTTGTGCAGGGCAGGCATGTTCGCAGTGTGTATGTGTAAGTCCTGGGTGGGGTTTGGGACAATCCAGCACTAACAAGAAACTAAAACTAGATCTCTAAATAAAGATACTACACCCATAGTCATTCTGCATCCCTCTTCCACCAAGTCAAATATAATACATTAATGTGTTATTTGTCCTATTCATAAAAAATAGAAAAGAATGAACATATTTAGGCTGAAGTGGCTGGCATACCTATGTCATCCAAAACACTGAGTCACTGTGTTACTTTTAAACCAGTGCTAGTTTTGTCATCTAAACAGTGGCTTGAAAATCCCTTAAGCATATTTGATTATAAGGAACATGCTTTGCGGGACTGTTTACTGAACAAACATCCACTTTTTTGGAATGGCAGTGCCAGAGAGCATTACGTAGTTGTCCCACAAACCCAAATATTGTGCTTTGTTGTGAAAGACTTTTAGTTCATGTCTTTCTTGCAACGGTGATGGTATTACTGATGTCCAGGCAGAGTAACAGACATGTTAAGGAATGTATTGAGTTCATAAAATACTTCATTGTCTTGATGTTAGGAGATGTTTCAATGTGTAAATAGAAATCTAGAGTTTAACATCTATAAATAACTTCCTTTGTTTAAAATTATTTGCACAAATTGTGGCACAGCATTATATTAAAGCGGCTGCTCATTTTCCATCCAAAGTTCGCTTTTTTAGTGTGTGCTGGAGCTAATATAAATATAAAGATAATATATCTATTTAGTAAATCTATAGTATTATTTGGAGGGGGTTAGTTTTACTTGGAACGTAGGCCAGTATAATTATTACTGGTGTCTCTCGGTAATGGTAGTCCCAGACAAACATTTAATTAACCTCAGGCCTTAATTGCCTCAGTAATGTACAGGTCAATGTACACAGTTCCACACTAAGAAAGATACTGGGCAAAGCGGCACCCATAAGAGTGTTGCAAGGCACAAAACACTGCTGACCAAAAACACAGAGGGTCATCCACATTTGCCAAAAAACATCTGTATGACCCCCAAGACTTTGGGACATTATCCTGTGGACTGATGACCGAAGTCAAGGGCATCTGGAATAATGTTAACCCTGCACTCCACTATAAGAACATCATAGCAACAGTCAAACGTGTTGATAGTATGATGGTCCTAAAGGAGAATATCCGACAATTAGTTTGGTTAGGCAGCAGGACAATGATCCAAAGCACACAAATAAGTTCACCTTTAAATGGCTCAAAAGAAAAAAAATAAGGTTTTGGAATGGCTGAATCAAAATCCTTGATTCAGCCACTCTTCGAGATGCAAGACCCTAAATGGGCAGATCATTCTCGTCTGCTCATTCTCGTCTGCAAGTTCATTCATTAGCCAAATTAAAACAGTCCTGCAAAGAAGAGCGGACCAAATTTCTTGTCAAGATATTCCAAATGTTTGATTGCAATTGTACTAGGTTTAGGGGGTGATTCCTTTTTCTATAGGGTTTGAATAAATGATCATTTAACAGCTCTGTTTTATGTTTACTTGTCTTGTTTTTGTTATACATTAAATTAATTGATGATGATCTGAAATATATAAATGTGACAAATTAGCAAACACATAAATGTCAACATAAAGTTCAACAGTTAAAATTAATACAAACATGTTTGTATTAGCAATCAGAAACAGATATGTAGATAAATTGTCATAATGAGAAACTGTAAAAATTAACTCCACCATTGTTTTAATACACCATATAGAGCACTTGTTGATCTACTAAATGAAATTAGCAGTATATTAATATTTTTGAGACATAAATACTCATAGTCAGGTTTTAAAGCTATTTTGTGAGATTGGTCCAGCTAATCATTTTGCAAATTCATTTTTTGGTGTGATGGCAAAGTGAAAAATAAGCAGTGACTCCTACCACTGCACTATATATTAAGCTTTCTTATCCTATGGAAATGATTAATCAACATTACATATGTTCTTTACTTATTTAAAGTTATATTAAAGATGCCATTGAATAGAAAACATTACATTACCATAATTAAATAGGGAGAGTATGTAGAATTGACGTATCATGACCCTTAAACACTGTTATTGTTCCTTGAAAAATACAAATCCCTCATTCGCAAAAGGTAGCGTTACTAGCAAGCTCCAAGTAGCTAACATTAGTATGGCTAACTGAATAGTATAAAGTTCTAGTTTATTACATGGAGCTTTATTTTTTTATTTTTTCTTTCCATATATGTTTTATCATGTTGCTTTTGTGTGTTCATCGCAGTGTCTCAGCAAATCAGAGTAGAGCTCATCAAATTATTCATTAGTTCACCAGAGAGGAAAAACAGCTTGTTTTAAACCACTTCTGGGTATTTTTCACCTCAACCACAGTCACATACCCCCTATGTAGACATTAAAGAACAATTAAAAATGGCAAATAAATACATTCTACAGCACCATTATAAAATGCTGCATTTATCCATCAGACTTTGGCCATAGGGGCAGCCGGGATACAGGTTATGTATTTTATCTTAAAGACCTGAATCAGACTGTTCACTTATCAGTTCAGATAGACAATGGCATACATTACATTTCCCATACTTTACTTGACCTGCCATGATAAATGTTCTCTAACCCTTAAATTTCTTTAATTATTTATGTATCAAATACATGCTAGATGTGTGCAAGGTAGACTTAATTCTTCGGGAAATATAAGGCCTGCATTATGTCTTTCTAACAACAAAATCCTGAGGCCAAAAGTCTTTATTCAGCTGAAGATTTCAGGACTGCCATTATTACACAACAGTGGTCATTCAGTGCTTTTGTTGTTTTATTTTAGATTTTTTTAGTGGGTATTACACAAAAATGTACTCTTAGACAGAAAGAATCAACACACCCGTATATCAGGAAGTTGTGACAGATATTTCAAATAGAAATACAGAAATCAATAGTTCCTTCCAGATAAGTGGGTCTTAAGGTTCACCCTGCCAAATATCCATATATCCTTACCCACTGCCCCTGAAGTAAACAAAACGACCCCTCTCCACCTCACAAATCCAATGTTCCTTTTTAAATAGAATCGCTAAATTATACCCTGTCCCATTGGTAGAAAGGAAATCAGAACTATACTGCATCATCATCGTCCCTGTGCTCCTAGTAGACAATTATATAGTTTAATATTTCAAATTTAATGCGGAAAAAACAGCCACCATGGTTCTCTGAACTTTGGATGCTGAGGGACTTTGGCAAGCTGGAGATATCGTTCTGCTGCCTGTGCTCTGATTGGAGGATACCTTGATGGGTTGGGGAGGTTTATAAAACCTCAGCTGGTGTTGTGAGATCCAGACACTTAAGCGGGGATTTGTTGAATAAGAAAGAAGGAGAACAACTTGAGCTTTGCTGGTGTCCATCATGGGGGACACAAAGCTCTTTCTGGTTCTTCTTCTCAGCGCTTATGCATTGGCTGGTAAGCTAGACATCTAACTGTTGATTTTAGACAATATTTTCTTGGTTTAAGGATTAAAGTGCTAAAACCATAAAGGACATAAATAAAGACATGATGTGTGCTTTGAAAAACAAGCTTTTCCTTCTCAACAGGATTTTTTTTTTAATGCAAATGTTTCCAGTTTAGAGATGTCAACTTTTTTTATGAAAGTGAAAATGTTATGCTACATATCATTGTCAAAACATGTATCTCCAAAATAACTTTACAGGAAAGTTAAAAAAAACTTCTTAACATTTAATGTAAGTGTTAATACATTTTATTTCTAGCAATTGTTGAAGAGAAATGTAGAACCAACACTTTGTACTTCTAAATGGCTCATAAAATATCCACTGCAATTCATGTTACCTTTTACTCTGTTACATTATTTTGATTTATTCTGGTGAGGTTCTATTTTTACAGCCAAAAGAAATGGTTTTAAACACCAAGCACAATGCTATAAATGTCGTCTTCAAGCCATCTTCAAGATGGTAACATTACATGAGAAGAAAAGAAGCATTCTTATATTTTAACTTTTACAATTAATGTAGAGAAATTTTATATTTAAGTACATTTGGACTATTTATAAAAAAGCAAACAAAGAAAAACTATAAAAATTGACATGTAAGGTTTTGTTCCAACAAAATATCTCAGAAAGCACATTGAAATAACTATTGGGGATGTTCTGATCATGTTTGAGAAGGTGATATTTTTTCTATGTTCCTGTAGATACAAGCTTGGAAGTAAGAGACGAAGAGACAGAAGCACAGCCATTATTATGTCCACGTAAGTTACCATCTAAGACCCCGTTGTTATTGCCCAAATGTTATCTAAAGGTTCCCGAAAAACAGCTTAGTTGTTTGCGTTATTGCTCTCATATCTGTGGCCACTCAAGTTTGGATGTTCAATCCGGAAAGGTTTATCAGCTGTTGAAGATAGTGACACTGAACCCTGGTACTGTGTTTATGAGGCAAGAGTATTGATGAATCTGTTGACTCATAGAGGTGCCACTCTGTCAGCCAATCGTCCAAAGGTCTCTGGTTCAAGTGATGATTTGGAACAGTCTGTGAAATAGGGTCAGAAAACTCATAAACATGATAGAGTGCTGTAAAAATTAGTGATTTATTTACAATATGCGATAGAAACATTATAAATGTGCTCTTGTTTTTTTCACTTTATTCAGTGTGTTATACAAATCATTTCTCACTGTTCTGTTTGTTCTTCTTCAAATCTAGTTGCAGCTCGATACAAGACCTTCAGAAAATATACTTATGAATACACAGCTGAGAGCACAAATGGAGTGGCTGGAACAGCTAACATCAAAAACGGGCCAAAAATATCCTGCAAGGTACGAAAATGATTACAAAATATTGAAAAAACAGTGTCTATTAACTCACAAACAACAATCACATATACCCACCTATTCAGTTATAAGGCACATTACAGGGCAACCAATCAGAACAAAGATCATTTACATATATCAGTCCTGTAGACACAGTAACAAAAACAGCCTGTTTAAATGATAAAGAGAAAGTGACTTTTCAGTATAGGGACAACATTATACAATATCTAATATAAAAATATTCATATAAATGACTAAACTTCCTAAAATGAACATATGCTTGAGTATCTGTAGATACTCCTAGTTAGAAGGTCAGTTCCTACTTCTCATTTCTCCCATCCTTTACCTGCAGGTGGAACTTGAGGTTCCTCAGACATGCAGCTACATCCTGCGCACCACCGGCTGTACTCTGAGCGAAGTGACCGTCATTGATGCTCAGGGTCAGCCAGTGTACAAATCAGCTCCTGGAACAGAGAACTTCCAAGCAGCCATGGAGAAGTAAGTGCAGAATATCTTTGTACACAAATAGAAAGGATTTTTACAGATACATCATTGTACCCCTGGGCAAGTTTTGTTAAGATGACACTTAAATATGACATTTTTCTGTACATTTTAATGCACAGGTCCTATTTATTTGCTGTGTTTAACATATTGAAAAAAGAAAAAAACATGAAATACAGTTTTGGTCAGGCTACATTTGCTTTATTCTTTTACACAGTATGTTAAATTCAGTAAATAAACAGTAATTATGCATAGAATGTGTGGACTTGTGATTGCTCACCAACACTGTTCCTGGTGATCTACGTTAATGCAGGTTTCACTTGCAATCTAAATCTAAAACACCAGGTTCAGCTTATCGAGAACCTCTGAAAACAGTATTTGGAGGGCTCTGGTGGCAGCAATTACAGTTGTAGTTTAAGCCTGCCAGTACATAGGTGCCCTGGAGCAGGGTTGGTGACCACTGCTGAACTTCTTTAAATTAATTTTAAAAATGTATTCACTTAGAAAATCAACAAAACATTCTATTGGACAAGGGCTGCACAAACTTTTACATGTGTCTGTAGATGACTTATTTTAGAGATGCTATATTGCACCCATCAAAACTAAACTAAAACACAAGGTGCCAGTTTTCTTGACATGGGTTAAGTCTAGTCTTGAACTAAATTGCAGTGCCAAAGTTAATCAACAGTAAAAATCCTCGTCTAGACCTGAGATTCTTCAAAATCTAAAATATATTTAGGACTATAATTTATTTACTATATTTGTTCCAGCATGTGATACTGCCAAGACAAGATTGATGAGAGTGATTATACTTGACCAGTAAAATAAATTCTTATTGTAATGCAGGAACCCCTTGAACTTCGTGGTGCAGCAGGTGACCAACGTTTCCATCTACCCTGAAAAGGACGAGCCTGAGAACATAGTGAACATCAAGAGAGGAATCATTTCTGCTCTTCTGGTGCCAGTCCTAGAAGAGGAGTACAATAAGGAAATGGTAAAATACAAAATACTGTATTCGTCTGTATATCTTTCAACGTTGTCCACCTGATATTCACATATAAACTGCAGCCTGTTGTCTCTTTGTGTAATATTTAATATATAAGGCTTAATGCCAGCTTGTTCTTTACTACTACTTTATGAGGGTCTCATTTTCCTTTTGTCTTAAAGACTACCATACATGGCCTGTGCAGTACTGACCTCACCGTCAACTCAAGGAAGGACATTGATGTTGATGTCACTGTGGTCAGAGATCTGTCAAAGTGCAGCGACTTTTCTCCTCACAAACTGCCCACCAGCCCTCTGGCCCTCCTGCCAGGCCTGGTGAGACAACTTCAATGAAGAATGACACATTTTTGACACTAGTTTATTTGTTATGCATGGATGAAGGGATATTAACTATTTCAATGTATTTTAAGCTGAGTATTGGGTTTTATCTTTAAAAGTAGATGCAATTCATAACAAATTATTTTTTTTCTTTACAGAATGGACTTGTTTCCAAGCTCATCAGCAGCAGCCAGACCTGCAACTATCAGTTTGATGACAAGAAGAAGCACATGACTGAGGCCCAGTGCACAGAGAAACATCTCTTCCTTCCATTCTCTCACGAGTAAGTGATGTGCTTTAATAGTGCTTCTGCTGATATCATTTTGTTTTATAATCAAATGCTGTACAGATGACCACCATTATTTATAAATATATTGCCTGTATATTATTATACAGTTATTTTTACTTTGTATCTCCTGAGTTTTATTTACATCACCATGAAACATCAGGGAGTTTCGTCTCCTGTCCCCCTTCCCCCATTACCAATAACCTTGGCTAATTCATACTGATACTGTGTTTCACTTAGAGATACATTCCAATATGGAAGAAAATATAATTTATAGTTCTTGTTGACTTTGAATAACTTTTTTTCTAAAACATCATAAATACCTTTGCAGTCTAGTTTGTAGTGTGATATTGTAATTATGTTTAAATCTATATTGCAGGGATACACAATGATATTCAAATCATATAAATATTATTTCCTATTTGTTGTAATTAGTTATTTTTTTTAACTAATGCTTTGTTACTGTGCATTTATATCTTTACAGACATAAATGCTATAGTTTTCGTTAATTCTAATCCAGGAAGATGAGAGTCTCAATGACTAGCTATAATCAATAGTTTGCAGTGTATGTATGCAGTATTAAGATTGGCAGATATGTACATGAAAACTTTAGATATCACCATATATTCATAATTCCCATACTGATGAATCCCTATTTAATATATTAAATTATTATTGTATAATTTTTAAATGGTACTATATGCCATTTTAGGCACAATGTCGACACTTTCTTTTTCTGTATAGTTTTCTGTGTTTGTAATGTCACTGACTCTCACTGATTCTTATTTCTAGGGAACAGTATGGCATTGTTTCTGAGGTGAAACAGAGTTTGACCCTTAAAGGATCAGTGAAGACTAATGACAGAAACTTCAACAACGATGGTACGTAACCTCAAAAAGCAAAGCAAATAGAACGTATCAGACAGTAAAACATTTCTGACTATATTGCTCCCTCTGCTGTCTCTTTGAACAGGCACAGTTGAGAGAAAGCTTTTCCCAGAAGAAGTGGAAGACAAATTTTTCACCCAGACAAAGGAGGACGCTCTTACCACCATGAAGACCCTCAATGATCTGACTCTCTCTGGAAGAAACCAGGAGAGGGCCCGTCTTTTCCAGAAGCTGGTTTCTCAGATCCGTGGCATGAAGAATGAGACGTTGTCAGCAGCTGTCGAGGAGATGATGGAGGTTTCCAACTGGCTGACCTGGCAGGCTCTGTTCCAGTGTGGAACCAGTGAGTGCACCAGTGCCGTTCTACAGATCCTCAGAGGCTTTGAGGGACCAGCCAAAGAAGTGGATGCTGTAGTGTATGCTTTGGGCCTTCTGCCACAGGCAAGCCCAGAGCGCCTCAGAGACATGCTCAGCATGGCCCAGCACAATCCCAGCAAGGCCATCATGTACGCCCTTGCCAACACAGTGAAAAAGTGAGTGAATGTTGTTCCTCATTAATTTACACATGCAGGTGTTTGTAAATAGCAGTGAAGCTAATGTGTCTTTTGCTACAGATTCCCTCAGAAAGATGCTTTGACAATACCTGAGGTGAGGGAGGTTGCCGAGTTCATGGAGTTCATGTTGGGTGACTGCTCAGGCGACGAGGACAAAACCTTTCTCACGTTAAGGGTATTGCATCCTAAATTGATATCATATCAGAAAATATCATATCATTAAAGCATCATTGATGTTTCATTGGTGCCAGGATTAAACAATAAAAGCATTTTTAATGTTTATATAAGATAGTATAATTAAGTATAATTAAGATAATGCTTTTGAATTAAAAGGAGAGTATTTGTTTTGCAGGTCATTGGTGTCATGGGAAAATACATGCAGGGCTTTCCATCTCTAAAATCCTCTCTGCTGAGCTGCATGCGCCAGAGTGATGCTTCTTTGTCCGTCCAGAAATCAGCCATCCAGGCTTTCAGACTGATGGAAATCGATCCAGACGTAAGCCAAACCTTATTACAACTTGTAGCTCACAGTTTTAGTTCATTAACACATTAACAGTGTTATTAAAACTTTCTGCATTAATTGGAAATCTCAGCCATGGTGAAATCCACTAATGTAAAGCCTGAGTAATGTTAACTATCTGACTTTCTTCTGCACAAAAATCTTAATAATAACAGTACATATTAAGGTATCTGTCCCAAATCCTGTGTAGTTTTTTCTAAAAGGTGTCCCACCTTCAAGATACATAATCAGAAGAAGGACTTTCTAGTCTTTAAACTTCCACACTAGACTATTATGGCCCCACTGTAGGAGGCGAATAGGCATCTTTGCGATAGATATATAGAGATTTATTCTTCATTTTGGCCAAAGTGTCCTTTGATATTTTGGTCATCATCATAAGCTCTACATAACGTTGATCATTTTTGTGTTCTTTTTTTAAAAGTGTAATACTTTTTACAGGTTTATTATCTTCCATCTGCATCATCTTTTGTATTATTGTCATTGATTCCAGGTGTCAAGCACCCTGATGGAGCAGTACAAGGACACAGAAGCACCTACTCAGAAACGTATTGCTGCTTATTTGATGTTAATGAGGAACCCTGAGGTAGCAGATGAGGTGCTGAAGACATTGAGGGATGAGCGGGACTTGCAGGTCAAGAGCTTCGTTGTATCTCACATCACTAACCTGCTGGACTCTGCGGACCCAAAACTTCAAACGTATGTTCAACCGTTATCCTCAATTCTAAAAAAAGAAGAAGAAATACATTGTGTTTAGAGCATGACTACTTTGTAGAAACTATCCTACTGTAAGGTTTGTTTTTATTATTATCTTCCACTCTTTAGTAGAAAGTATAATTAAAAACATTGTTCATTTTTTTTAAATTTATATTGAAACTTATATTGTAGAAGGGTAACTTTAACACTATTTACTCTTCATGTCATACAGAGCAAAGGACTCCATCAGAAATGCCTTGGAGACTGATGAGAGCCTTTCTGCTATGGACTTCACTAAATTTTCTCGCAATTACAAGATTGAGGTGCCCCGGACTGGCTCAGTAGAGAGCAATGTGATTTTTGACTCTGTCAACTACATGCCCAGGGAAGTCATGTTAGCAACCACTCTTGATGCCTTCAGCACAGAGATACTGGAGGTAATGTGACATCTGATTTTTATAAGCTTATGTACTGCAAAACTACACAGACAGCAGCACATACTACTGTTTTCTCCTTCTTAAATTTTTTTTTGCTTAAATTACTTTGTAATTGCTTGTAGATCGGTGTGGAGGGTGAAGGTTTTGAGCCAGCCATTGAGGCCCTGTTTGGCGAAAATGGTTTCTTCCCTGATACCATCTCGAAGGCAGTGTACTGGGCCAACAACCAGATGCCACCCAAAGTAGGACGAGTTCTGGAAAATTGGATTGAACCCTTAAAAAACAACAGGATGAAGAGAGAGGTATGCTAGGAACAACATAACCATCACTGTTGTAACAAAACATCCACGAAACAAATTATTTTGGAATTGGAAAAAAAAGATTTACCTTTTAATTTAGAATGTATTCCACACATTAAACTCACATTAAACAGGGCTTTGGTGTTTATGAACAGCATATGTCACTGTTTGCAAGATGAGGTAAAAATGAAGTAAATTACATTGCAGTGAGGCCTTAAACTTTAGTGTGCGACAACACTGTAATTATGCTATTACTTAGTCTTCCTTTACTTGGGAAGATACAATAGTGTTAAAATGGAACAAATGTCTTTCACTTTAATTCACAGCACCTTGTGTGAATGCAATGTCATTTACACCATAAATTATCTATGTTCTTGTGATTCCTGATAACATGTTTATAAATATTTAAGTATTAATAGAAAAATATGCTATTGTGTGTTTATGGTTGTGTTACGAGTCCCTATATGTAGCTTTCAAATAAAGTACCAAAAATCCAAAATGTTAAAAATCTGCAGGTCACCCAGAACGTCTTCAAGCAGATTAAGGAGAACTTTGGCAAGCTCAGCGAAGGCCTCAGATATCTTCAAGAGAGTAAAGATGCCCCCAAAGCCATGGCTTACCTCCGCCTTATGGGAACAGAGCTGGGATACATGAAGACCAGTGAACTCAACAGCATTATTGAAAATATCATCAAGTACTCAGAGCTGTTCTTCACCACCTTGCCTGTAGAGGTAAGCAATAATAGATAACTGAATATTTTGCAGTACTGCACTATGAAGTTATTTTTAAATGTCATATAAAACATTTCCTCATCTTTTTCTCTCATGTCCGCAGTTTTTGAAGAAACTGTCATCTGGAATAGATAAAGAAGTTTTTGCACACTACATGTTCTTGGACAAAGCCTTCACGCTTCCCACTGGTGCTGGCCTTCCTCTGAAGTTCTCTTTGGCTGGAGTTTTTGCCCCTGGTGCTGCAGGAGGACTGACATTTGACCGCAGCATGGTAACTATCACACCAAACGCTTTGTCTCTTCATATATGAGTATATGAATTTAACCAACTTAATCTAAGGCTTAAAGTTATCTGTATTTATCTGTAGGCATAACTGAAAAAAAGGGAACCCATACCAACATGATTTCATGAATGCATGCATTTTTGTGGCTACAAATGACTTTCATTTGAAGTAAAAAACAAATGTTTGCTATTATAAATTACATGTATATGATTATCGTCAAAAATGACCATTAGATTAATTGAATACTAATGTAAGTTATAGTACTAGCCCTAAAACAAATCAGACTGAATAGTACCACGAAAATAAAAATTGCCTCCTTTTCTATCCTTTATATATTTGGTTGTTTTGCATATTGATAAAACAGAACTTTAAAGAGAAAGTTTTGTGTTTAATTGTAGTATTTTCTGTCATTCACAGCAACAGCTCTCGTTCAGGCCATCTGCCGGAGTGGAATTTGTTACACAAATGGGAGTCTACATTCCTGAGTTTGTTGACACTGGTATTAAGATGCACACTAATATGTACCATGAGAGTGGTCTCAGTGCTAAAGTCACAATAAGCGGCAGCCAAGTCAAGCTTTCCATCCCTGCACCAAAGGACAACACTCAACTGATCAGCATCAGGTAAGCTAGTTTCAAAGAATTGATGTAAAATTTATTTAGCACACAAAAACCGTCTTTGAACCGTGGTGTAGTCTGCAAGCCGGGACAATGATTTCACTGGTTGTATACCAGAAAAATGTGAAAAACTTGCCAAAGGTTCTTTGGAGTGATGTTATAAGAGAACCACTAGGTTCCTTAAAAACATTTCTATAGACGGCTTTTAACAAAAATACTTTTATGTTTACGACATTGGACTAAACTTCATGTTTATCGTTTCTATCAAACATTTCATTTAGATTCCGCTCCATGCTTTTTTTTTACACCAACAGGTAAAAAGAAAAAGAGTACAATTAAGGCATAAAAGTTTATTTATTTGTTACTCTGATCTCAAAAAAAAAAAGATTTACTCCCAGACTCAATCATACTCTTGCATGATATTGGTAGAGATACTGGGTTTTAAAAGATTCTAATTATCTTGTGAGGAAAATGGAACAGCCTTGTCAATGTAAATAATATAGAGACTCATTTTATAATTTAGTGCAACAGATTCTAGAGCAGTTACGTTATAGAACACACAAAGAAACAACACTGTACTGTAGAATGCAAAACTAATGATTTTGTTTGTTCTCTCTTCGTTGAAAAAACAGCAATGAACTGCTTTCACTGACCTCCACTATGACCAGGAAAGTGTCCCCTATTGTGGAGGACAGGACTGACTCCACAGAGTGCAATCCCATCTTCCCCGGACTAAAGTACTGCACAGTAGTTCGCTATTCCAATGCCAGCTCAACCAACAGTGCCCCCTACTACCCCTTAACTGGGGAAACTAGGTGAGGAATATAAGAGCGGTGGGGTTGGATGTACTGGCAGCGTTACTTTTAAAACAAGAGAACGAGATACAATAAGATATTTCGAGTAAGAGTTTTCTTTAACATTAAGTGATATCATGATGTACATTGACTAAATAGACCACTTTCTCCCAGGTTTGCTTTGGAGCTTCAGCCTACTGGAGATGTATCAGAATACACAGCAACCATGGCCTACGAGCTCCTGAGGGAGGGCAAAGAAGGTCGCCATAAGGTTGACTCCCTGGTGCTTTCTCTTAAGGCAGAGGGTAAGTCATTCAAGATTCTTTGTCACTGTTATCTATTAATGTAGGCCATTTATACAAATCCATAAACGTCAATACTAAAATTTCACTTCCTTCAGGTTCTGCACCTACAACAGCAACTACCACTTTTAAATACAACCGTAACAAGAAAATCTTCACCAGCGAGCTTCAAATACCTGACTACGATGTGGAGGCTGGTTTTAAACTGGAAGTCCTCGATGGCACAGGAAAGGGGAAAAATATGTATGGAATCACAATTGATGTGTCCAACAAAAAGGCTGTCCAGCTGTCATTAGTTGGACGTGGCAGGTAGAGTATAAGCTGCTATCATTTCGAAGAACACTCTAATGCTTAAATGCACTCGGACATTCTAAGTTGTACATGATGCTGATGCAAGTCTGGTCAACAGATATTTTATTAATCCACGAGTTCAATGATATATTAACATGAAACCAACTGGTTACAGCATATATATATTTCAATCACAATACACTGTTAAAAATGTTGAATGCGTTAAACACTGAGAAACCCATCTCTTTCACATCCTTTAAATGAAAGGGCACTTATGCTTTTGATATTTATCATTGCAGTATATATATATATATATATATATATATATATATATATATATATATATATATATATATATATATATATAATATAATTATATGCTGTAAGATTGCAATGCTATGTATGAAATTCTTTGAGTGATTTTAATTAATCTGTGTCTAAACAGATTGGAGTCCATGGAAAATGGTGAATTGGAACTAGAGGTGGCCATTCCTGCTCTACAGATGGATGCTTCTGCAACTGCCAATTTAAAGAATGCAGATGGTCTTGTTCTACAACTTGAAACAGGCTTTAAGTGCCCTGAGACCACCTCTCTACAGAAAGCTGTCCTTAGATATGGTAGTAATATCCCATATGTCATTTCTTCACAATGTGTGAATTGATCTTTGTGAGTCTTGATCTTTTATGTGTTGTTTTGCAGATGAGAACAAAGTTGAAGTGGAGATTAAGTCAGATATGAACTCTGAAGTAACAAAGCGCATGCCAAGCATGGGTGACTACCACAGCCAGTTCATGGGATTTATTGACGACATCCTTGACCAGAAGGTAGCCAAAACTGACATGAAACTCCGTCATATTGTCTTGAAAGGTATAGAGGTAAGTGTTTTACAACTAACATTATCCAATTAGTTTCATATCTTTGACCAATTTATTCATTTTTTAAGCCAATTCAGATATGATAGAATTTCAAATATACACCTACCATACACTTAAAAAACTGTAATACATTCATTACTTCAATTGACTTAACACATTTTACTTAGAATTGTCGCAGTGTTATGATATATACCATTTTGTTGCTATTTGTTAACAAAGCTTTTTTCCTGACCCTCAGGCTGGTAACATTTGGCTTGACAAGTTTGGAGAAGACATTCCATACGTGAAGACTCTCAGGAACAAGAGATACATTCCAGAATTCTCCATGCCCAGTATACCAGAAAATGTGTACCTCAAATCGTGAGTGATTTATTTTGTTTCATTAAGTAACAATGTTTCATTAGGAAATATCAGTTTTAGAAAATGTAAAAAAATATCTGCTTTTATGTTAAAATAGAATTTTATTGATAATTTATGAATTTTAGGTACTGATTAAGTAATACAATAATTAAATGCTATTAACTAGGGCCTGACATATGTGTCAGTTTACCTGTAAAATTGGCCAGTATTAGCAAACTTCAGTGTTATTGGTATCAGCTGATGATTGATTGATTGTTGTTGTTTTTTTAAGAAAATTAAACATGCAGAGTACCCTAGCCACTAAGGCAAAAATATAATTATATAAAACTGTGAAATGAGAACTGGTAATCCCATCAGTCAGTAAAGCATTATGTAAAACTAATGCATAAATAAAATTATTGTGTAGTATTAAGGTAAATAATAACTAAAATAAAATAACATTGGCCAGTATTATTAGTTATTAGAAACTGTAGCACCCTTAAAGTTACAGTATCAGTATCAGCTACAACTTTTTTATATTGATTGGGTTCTACTGTGAACTTTTAAAGTTGTTTACATTTGCTTACATTCAGTTTGGCCATTTTTTTTTCTTTTAGTGATGCGCTCTTCCGGTACCAATTCAACAAGGACAAGCTATCGTTCTCCTTGCCTCTTCCTTTTGGTGGGATTTCATCTGAAGATCTTAACATTCCCTCTGCTGTAACACTTCCACATATTCATGTGCCACACCTTGGACTCATTAAATCTGAAACTATGCACAAGATCCCCTCCTTCACAATCCCCCACACACTGGACTTCTCCTTGCCTCAGCTTGGTGTAGCAGAGGTGTCTGCTAAGGTGAACAGCAACTTCTATGACTGGGAAGGCTCAGTCTCAGGGGGCAACTATACTCTTGATGTTCCAAGCTACATTGCTAAATACAAAGTCATTGCCACCTGTCCTTTGGAACCCCTTGGATATAAAGTTGAAGGTATTTTTGATTCACTCATTCTCAAATATCAAAATATACCAACACAATAAGAACGAAAACATACTTATAATAATATTTATTAATAATATTGAAATAAATGTAAAACCAACAAGATATTATTTGTGGTCATTATAAAGAAATAAGAATAAATTTAAAAAGTAGTATTTTATAGTAGTTTATATTTGAAAAAAAAATTGGGGACATTTTATAAATTGAGTTTCTACGTGGCCTCTCGCTGATGTTTTATGACATGTTGATACTCTCTGAGCAGTCTATGTTCAGATGAAACATACAACATACATACAACCAAGAGGTCATACTCAGCAAAAAAATTAAAATGATAAATATTAAATATATATAAAACAAATAAAACATATTTAGGCTAACATAACATTTTTTGCAAATTAACAGTAATTGTGCATTTAAATGTATGTTCTTTGTAGAGGATGTGTACTAATTCTCTCTTAGTAAACCAGCATGTGATTTGACCAATGGTGCCCAAACCTTTACATGTGACTGTAACATAAATATTGTGTATCATGTCTCTTTTTTCTCATATAGGTACTGCCCTGGTCTATGGCACCGTGGATGACCACATTAAGTATGTTGTGAATGGGTCCTTCAGCCACAGTTTCCTTGATGCCAGCTTTAGTGCTTCTGAAAGCATGACTATCGCCAAAAGCATGACCGATGACACAGAGAACAGCAAAGGAACAGCAGTTTACAAGTTTGAAGTAACCAGCCCATTTGGTCTACAGACCTCCCTGTATTATTCTTCTCAGGCAACATTGACAGACCTAAATCTTGCTGGAGATGCAAATGTGGATGGCGTCTTAAAAATAGGTCCTTGGTATGCAAACTCAGCATATACCCTATCCTACACTGTGAACCCACTTGAAGAAACAGGAAAAGGAGAATCCATTTTGAGGTTTGACTCTTCAATCGTCCAGGGAAAAAATGTGATCAAGGGAGAATACATGAGTGATGAGCTCTCAATTGTATCCAGAACAACTACTGAAAATAAGGCATTGAATCATGTTGGTGAATTGAGGTACAAGGACGGTCAGTTGTCTTTGAAGTCCAATGCTGGTGCTGTAGCACTAGGGAAAACCCTCCGTTGTCAAAGTGAGCTTGATTTGACAGGGGAAGAAGCTAACTTTAGAGTCGAGACCCAGGCAGATGATGCGAACAACCGAGTATACTCCCTGCTTACTGGAGCTCTAAATGGCAATGGACTTGAAGTAAACGTTGATGGTTCCTTAACGTTTGAAGAACACAGAGGATCTCACAAAGGTACACTTACCTTGGGAATGAATGGCCTGACCACAAGCTGTACAACAACTCTTCAGTGCAGCTCTATGACTTTTGAAAACATCTTCAATGCTGGAATCGATGGAACCGGAGCCTCCATGTCTCTTATGTCTAAAGGATTATCTCAGGACAGCAGGGGAGAGCTTAGTGTGGAGGGCAAGATCTCTGAAAGTGAAGTTCATCTGAACAGTGTTTTTAAAGGCAATGCTTTTGATGGTGATGCAAGAAACACAATGAATTTGGGTCTGAATAAGCAAGGTCTGACTTTCTCCAACACAATGATGGGTACGTTACAAAAGATGAGGACAGAGAGCACCCATACCTTGACTGTTACTCTGTGGACAATGGCATTCCGCTCTAAAATGGATAATTTCTTCTGTGATGGTGCATCATATAACCATGATGTCAAGATTAACATGAGGCCTTTTTCTGCAACAGTGTTCACCAACAATAAACTTGAGATGTTCGACATCAGTGTCAGTAATGATGGCCACATTAAGGTTGAGCCGTTTAAGCTGGATGCATCTGGAAGTGTTACTGGGAAATACGGGGATCAGGATACCATCAAGAGTACTTGTGGAATCAGTTTTTCTGACATGGCTGGTTCAGTAAAATGTGATTCAACTGCAGAGGTCTTGGACTCTCAGATCTGGCACAACTACGGACTGGAATTTGCTGGACTGTCTTCTGTTCTTAACAGTGAGATCCGATTAAATTCGAAGGCTTTGCGTGTTGAGAATGTCATCCGTGCAATGGCTATGCCATTTAGCCTCACTGTTGATGCCATTCTAAATGGTGATGGCTCAGTGAAGTTCTATGGTAAGCATACCGGACAACTCTACAGCAAGTTTCTCTTGAAAGCAGAGCCTTTTGCAATCGCTGAGTCCCATGATTGGAGAGCCTCTGCCACACACATGTTGCCAAACGGAGATTCAGCTGAAACTCACATTGAAAACAAGTTTGATGGCTTGTTGATACCCAATGAGCAGTCATTGTTCTGGAGATTCAAGTCCAAGCTGAATAACCATGCATACAACCAAGAGGTCAGCATTTACAACAAGGAAGCAGATATGGGAATGCAGCTTTCTGGAGTGCTCCAGACAAACTTGTTCAGCAAAGCTGCTGAAGCTAGTGACATCTCATTGGGCAACGAAGAATTCAGTGTCTCTGGGTTCCTAAAGTATGACAAAAACACTGACTGCCACATTATTAGTTTGCCCTTCGTTGAGAGCCTTCCAGTTGCCTTTGAAAAAATGAAAACTACAATCGTAAATGTTCTTGAGTCATTCCAGCAGTATCTCAATGGTTTGGACATCAACGATTTGGCCAGACAGTTCAGAGAGAACTTGGATGAAATTCCACAAATGGTTAGTGACTTCATAGAGGAAATTGACCTGGAGAACAAATTTAACATGGCTAAGGATAAAGTGATCTCTTTGGTACAAGATTATGCTGTCACATTACATGATCTGGAAGCATCTCTGGAGCAGCTTAAGACAGCCTCAGAAAAAACCCTAATTGACTTGGCAGTCAAGATAAGGGACCTAAAGGCTCAAATCCGATCTTTTGTTGAAAGTGGATCCTGGGCTGACATTCTGACAAAAATTGGAGATGAACTCAAGGCTTTTGATGAAAGATATGACATTACCAGAACAATCACAAAAGTCATCAGTGCCATTGAAGATGTAATTCGACAGATTGATCTGCAAAAACTGCAGGATGGCAGCGTGGCTTGGCTGAAAGAACTTGATGCCAAGTATGAAATAAAGGCAAAAATTCAGGAGAAAATCAGCGAATTGAAACAAGTAATAGAGACCTTTGACATCAAGATGTTAGTTCAGGATGTGATAGACTATTTAAACTCATTCGATTTGGCTCAGTATGTGGAACAGCTGTCTGATTACATTCCCTCTGAAGATATTGAGCAGGTGCTTGATTCAATGAAGGACATCATCGTCAACTGGATTGAGGAATATGAAATTGTGGAAAAAATGAACTACGTCTACTCAAAAATAGGTGAACTATTTCAAAGATATGAAATTGAAAAGAAGATGGAAGTCTTCCTAGAGCAGACCAAGATCCTCAGCAGGCAATACAAAATCCGAGAGACAGTGGAGGCAATGGTGGATGCTTTCAAATCTATTCCATTTGAATACTTTTCAGACAAGGCCCTGCAACTACTAGACACCATTGTTAGTCAGTTAAAATTAATCAACATCAAGCAAAACATTGATGATCTTAATGACTATATTCTAATGATCATCACGAAACTCAAGGCCTTTGATTACAGTGAATTTGTTGATGAAGCTAATAAGCAAATCAGCAAGGTAACCAATTATGTTAATGAACAAATAAAGGTCTATGAAATCCCAGAGAAGATTGAGGCATCTAGGACGTTTTTAAGAGAGATGCAGGCCTCTATTTATAACTATTTAGAGCAAATGAAAAACACTAAAGTAGCAGAGCTTTACAGAATGATTAAGGGTGTAATCGACACCACTGCTTATAAGGATATTAAACTGAAGATCCAGGACACCCTTGAAGATATGAGGCAAAGAATCAGTGACATGGACATCAGAGATGAAATCCTTGTTTACTTACAAAGGGCAAGTGAATCTTACACTAATATGATCGGCTACATCTCATTACAGTTACAGGACCTGATTGAGGAAATTCGCAAGCTGTCCAAAGATGAAAAAATACTTCAAGCAATCAATCAAATCAGGCAAGCTGTGGAGGAAGTCGTCAATTATCTGAAGAATTCACAAATTGAAATGCAAGCTTTTACTCTTCCATTCACAACACTTGAGATTCCTGCTTTCCAGATAAGCATGGCAAGGCTTCAAGATATTACTATTCCATCAGAGATAATAGTACCAGCATTCACAATTCTGGACGTCATCCATGTTCCATCTATCACCATTGACTTTGAGGTCATTAAGAACAGGATCATTGAAGTCATCGATCAAATTCGAGAGTTTAAAATGCCGGATCTGGATCCTGAGACCACCTTTGGGGATTTAAGAGTTCTTTATCTGTTTGACCTGCCTGACTTCACTCTCCCAGAGATCAGACTTGTAGAACTCAAGTTCCCAGAAATCAAAATACCCAAGCTAAATTTGGAGAAGTTTGAGATCACAATGTTGGCGATTCCTGAAGTCAAGCTGCCCCAGATTCCATTTGAGCCATGTATCCCTGCTTTTGGCAAGCTGTATGGAGAATTCAAGTTCAGTTCTCCATACTACACAAGTATGACAGAGGCAGCAATTCAAAATACAACAACTAACATCTTAGAGCCACAGTTGAAAGCTACCCTCACTTCTCAAGCAAAGTCAACTCTTGAGGTCCTTGGCTACTCTTTGGATGCAATGCTTCAAATTAAAGCCCCCAAAAAGAAGATGATCATCAGTGAGACAGTAAAAGTCAGTCACATAGCTTTTACTGTTGATCACGAGGGTTCTCTTACTTTCAGCAATCCATCAGTTGAAGCGTTGGCAAAGACAACCACTAAGGCCACAACCCAAATGTACAAAGCTGATTTAGTAAACAATATGAGAGTTGCTCTAAAGAATGGAATATCTGTGACTATGGATACAACTTATGACCATAAGTTGGATATCCACTCCATGGACATCTCAAGTCAGGCCATGATTAAAAAAACAGCTGAGGCTCGGTTTGAGTCTGGAACCATTTCTATGACTGTTGAAAATGCGGCCAATGGAAAATGGTCCCTAAAAGACTATTCTGATGAAGGCGTACACAAGAGCAATCTGGAATTCAGTGTGAACACTGGCACAGCAAAGCTCACTTTTTATGGTGAAACAAACAGCAACAGCCTCAAAATGAAACATTCAGTCAATGCTGAATCAGTCATCCTGAGCCACATTACCATTGACGCCAGCGCAGAGACAGAGACTCCTTTCGTGAAGACAAGTGTGATCAAACTGACAGGAAAGGCTCAAATGGAGGGTCTCAAAGTTGAACTTTCAGCCTCCCACAATGCAGAACTCACTGGAAGAGTCAGTGGAACATTATCCAATTCTTGTGCCTTTTTGGCCCAACCATTTGAGATAAACCTAGATTGCAAAAATAAGGCAGGCTCCAAAATCCTCTTGCCTCTAAAACTAACAGGGAAGGTTGATCTGCAGCATGATTATAAGATGGCTCTGAGTTCTGAAAACCAGCATGCCTCTTGGGTGGGTTTGGTTCGATTTAACCAGTATAAATATAACCACAACGTCACTTTGGACAACAATGAAAAAGACGCAGGAATCTATGTGTCTGTTGATGGAGAGGCTAATCTTGACTTTCTGACTGTGCCCCTAACTGTTCCAGAAATGGACGTGCCATACCTTGATAGGAAAACACCAATGATCAAAGAATATTCTTTGTGGGAGGATTTGGGTTTGAAAGAGCTCCTGGTCACTCCTCGGCAGTCCTTTGACATTGACTTCAATCTTCAGTATCAAAAAAATCCTGACAAGCACACTTTTGATTTAGATCTCGAGCCTATCTATAACTCCATTTCTGAAAATGCCAAATTCTTAGGTGCACACTTCGAACTTGGAAGAGACAAAGTCCTTGATGTTCTAACAAATTCTTATAACCAAGCCAGGACTCAGTTTGACAAATTCAAAATTGATACATCCAACCAGCCCCCAAGATACTTCACTGTCCCTGGATACACTGTACCAATCCTGCATATTGAAGTATCAGCCTTTAGAGCTGAGTTGCCTGCATTTGGCTTTTTCATCCCCAAGGAGGTCAGCACACCAAGTTTCAAGGTTCCAGTGATGGGCTTCTCAGTGCCGTCCTATACGCTTGTTCTTCCATCTCTGGGGTTGCCTGTTTTGCATGTACCTGAGACACTCAGGGAGTTGACGTTACCTACAGTCACATTGCCAGATATTCAGAACAACATCATGATACCTGCTCTTGGAAACGTGACCTATGATTTCTCATTCAAGTCACCAGTGATTAGTGTGAGTTCCAATGGTGGTATCTACAATCAGTCTGACTTTGTGGTCAAAGTGGGAGCATCCTCTACCTCTGTGTTTGAATTCCTCAAAGGCAAACTAGATGGAACAACCAGCATTACTAAGAAGAGAGGTCTGAAGGTGGCCACAACCCTGTCATTTGAACACAAGAATGCAGAATACACTCATGAAAGCACTATCAGCCTTACAAGGAGGAACATGGAGGCTTCTGTAGCAAATGCTATGAAAATCAACCTGCCTGTTTTCACACTGGACTTAAATCAGGTACTAGATGGAAATACCAAGACCAAGCCCAATCTCGCCTCCAAAGTAAAACTGCAATATACATACGATCTCCCATCCTTACAAAGTCAAGGAAATGGAATTCTACATCATAATCTTGCGCTTGAAACACTATCATCTTACTTTTCTCTGGAGAATTCCTTGAGGGCCAAGACTTATGGAACAATACTGGAAACAGGACGTTTTTCAAAGTCTTTAGAAAATGAAGCGACTCTATACCTAAATGCCAATGGTCTACGTTCCACAGTAAAAATTGACATAAACTCTGACGCTGAATACATGAAGACTGAAATCTGGAATGTAGACATGGCTGAGACCTTTGCTCTCGAGGCTTCTCTTAGACGTGTTTATGCCACAATGGATTACACAAGCAAAAATAACATGAACATTGCATCTTACTCAACTAATGGGAAGCACTCTGTACAGGGAAACATTGAGTTTGTTCCACTGACAACACTGTCTGCCAAACTTAATATGGATATATCACAGGCATCTGACCTTGGTCTTGCAAGCATAGTTGAGAACGTAGATATTGCAGTAACCGCAGACAAACAGGAGTTCACGTGGAGTGGCAAAGAGCAGTTACCATCAATTATACATTCTAGCGATCTGATGATGTTGAATAATGCATCGGAGATACGCATGGAGATATCAGAATCTGTTGAAGGTCGCCTTGCTTTTCTGAAGTCCATCAAATTGCCTGTCTATCAGAAATCACTGTGGGATGTGATGAAATTTGATGATGCAACTAGCACTGATCAATTACAATTCCTGAATGTTTCTACTCAATTGGTATATACCAAGAATATGGATGGAACCCTGTTTGCACTGCCTGCCACAGTATTTGAAAACGGAGTTACTTTTGACATTCCAGAAATCACACTAGCAGTACCTGATTGGGTGAAGCAGATCCCACAGATGATAAGAGAAGTGGATCAGCGATTTGAACAGGTTGACGTGCCTGATTACATTTCTCTTCCACCAGTCATCACCATACCAACTTTCGATGTACCTCTCACCACTCTTCGTGTGCCATCCTTCACATTGGATCTGCAAACTCTGAAAATCCCAAATATGATTAGCACAACTGCTTTCGATATAACTCTGCCAGGTTTGCCAGTAGTCAGCGTCCCCCGTTTTGAAATTGACATGGAATACATGAAGGACAAAATGGCTCTTCTGCTTCTCAAGCTACCTCAATATGAAATCACCATCTCTCCCTTTACCTTGCCCAAAACCTTCACCATTGGTGAGCACACCATCAACCTGGATGAAGTCACAAAAGCAATCTATCATTTTGAGATGCCAACTATAACCATCCCTGAACAGAAAATTGAGATCCCAGAGATATCACTCCACCTGCCCACCAGCATATTCATCCCGTCCTTTGGTGCCCTCTCCACTGCTGTGAAAGTTTCCTCCCCGATTTACAACAATACATGGACTGCAATAATGGAGAACAAGAAGCCAGGATTTGGTTACACACTGAAGTCCTCCTGCACATCCACCATGACCTTCCTAGCATATGACCTGGATGGTAAGTTGTACTGTGATTGAAATTGCTCAATGTTTTTACATAAATATAAATGGTAGCACTGGTTAATGATGGTTATGCATGTTTCTAATTTAGCTTCTACCAAAGTTTTGCTTCACAATGGAGCTGTGAGTCTGGAAGGAAAGTGCATCTTCACCCACGAAGATGTAAAAGTGAACTTGAAGCATGACCTCCGACAGAATTTGAGGTAATATGTTTGTTCATGTCTGTCAATGACACAAAAATCACATCATCCAATGTCAAATGCAGACAGATGATTTCCTGTAATATTAAAGTGTCTTGACTACAGCATACTATAAAATATAGCCTGTGAAGTTGTCATCACTTAAAAATTGATAGCAACTTTTAGGACAAAGTCTGTCATGACAGCATATGACATGTTATGTTGAATGGTTCAAGTGTTACCTTAAATGACACTTAAATTTTTTATTTTTTTCACAGAATAAAACGGGAGGAACCCTTGGCTTCAAGGTAGATGTTGCCAATCATTTCTTTAGAAAATATCTAACTTATTTAATGCTTGCTATACTTAGCTTAGCTTAATCTTTATATTTGCTTCTGTGTTATGGTAAGAAATCCTTAGAAAACTTAAAAAAATGAAAACCAAACCAAAAAAATGTTCTCCACAAGGAAGGACAGGTACATTTTGAGCTTTATAGGAGTGTTGCTTTGCCTTAATGACACCATGTCCCTGTTAATTTCACAGACCATCAAGCCACACTCTGGATATTGATGTCAACAGCCTGACCTTTGCTGATATGAGCTTCCGTTATGCCTCCAACAACAATGGTATTACATCTTCAGTATCTTCACCTTCAACTGGCTTTCTTGGATTTCAGTTCACAAGGAGGTCACCATCTCAATATTACATGAAACTCTTCAGCAGATACTTGGTAAGGAAATTATGTCATGTACCTAAGAATAAGTATACATTTTAAAATAATAAAATAGTGTAAGGTGATGAGCCAGACTGGGAACAGTTTAAATGTTAAGACTGATGTAA
Organism: Megaleporinus macrocephalus; assembly: GCA_021613375.1. Classification (NCBI taxonomy): domain Eukaryota; kingdom Metazoa; phylum Chordata; class Actinopteri; order Characiformes; family Anostomidae; genus Megaleporinus; species Megaleporinus macrocephalus. The sequence goes on from CM038712.1 coordinate 41,116,154, forward strand.
TAGTGACCTGTAATAGTAATCTGTGTGTTGGTTGTTTGTTCTTGCAGACAACTCCTGACAAGGACAATGATCTACTGATTTTCAAGGTTACTCTGAAGAACGCTGGAAAACTGAACCTTCAAACTAGCTGGCAACTTAACGGATTCTTTGACATCGTGAATGGCTTGAAAGTCAGGCTGCCAGCTATTACTTCATCTTTTCTTGACTTCATCAACAAATACCACAAATCTCACTTTGGCATGGACCTTAATCGCGCTGCCTTAAAGCTGAAGAACGCAATATCAAACAGCATCGACAGAGCATACAGCGAGCTCCCCAAGGCATTCGATGCAATGCAGAACTCCATTGAGTACCTGAGTCAGCAAAGTAAAGAACTGGTGAAGAGGACAGTACAGAGCATGCCCAAGATTGACATCCAGGAGATGAGCAGCAGGGCCTCAAACCATGTCAAAGAGCTGCTTCGAAGTTATGAAACAAATGTTAGGGTCCTGTTGGATGCAGTCATGAAGTTCCTGAGTGAGACAAAGTTCCATTTGCCAGGCTTGGAGGAGAAGCTCACTGGTCAGGAGATGTACGGCAGGATGAGACGCTCTATTTCGATGGCGATCAGGAGGGCCGCCAATAGATTTACTAGCCTCATGGATACCATAGCTGACACCATTGCAAGCTACGTCAACGGAATAAGTTTCACCGTTCCGGGGACAAATGTAGTTATTAATGGAAAGGATGTTTTGAAGGATCTGAAGTCTGCTGTAAGGTCTGCACAGGATCAGGTTATTCAGGCGATGAAGAAATGGGAAAGTCTCAAGCTAGAGAAGCTGCTCCAGAATGTGAGTGACTTCGTAAAACTTTGCATCCAGAAGGCAGGGGAGTTCCTCACGTCTTTGAAGGATGAGAGGCTAGAGGAGGTGTCTGCTCATCTCAAAGGAATTTACAGCGAGGCCAGCAACAACCCAATGCTGCAAGAAATTAAAGAACAGATTCAACTGGCCAAAGTAAATGCAGCTGAGTACAAAGACAAAGCGAAATCGAGGGTCCAAGAGGTCTACAATGAAATATCTATGGAGCGCCTCAACTCAAAGATGAGTGATTTTCTTTCAGTCTTGGAGAAACAGCTTCGTAATCACACGGAAAACATTGTTGATTACGCAAAGAAAGCTTCACAGCATACACAGCCATACATAAAAGTGACCAGCAAAAAGATAGATGTGGATGTTCCTCTGCCTTTCTACTGGAACTCTTTCAGTGAATGGCCAAGCCTGCCTTAAACGTTCTAGTTTAGAATGGTTTAGATTGTCATACGTATCTTTTTCCTTTGAAAACATGTTTGTTATACTTACATAAACATTGTGTGTTCAGATTTTATATATGTATTTGATTGATGTTCTTAATTGTTAATATGTGAGGAGAAAATGTGTAATCCACTGTCCTCTTCATCCACTGTTGTGACACAACATGATTAAAGTCTTTGTTTGCATAAATTGGTGAATTACAGTTTTCTTTACTGATATTTGAATGTAATAAACAATAAGGGCATCTCTTAAATATTTATAAAACTTCAATTAATTACAGATAAACAAGACAAGCAGTAATATTTTCCTAAAGTCAGTAGTTCTTAATCTTGGTCCTTACATTTTAGTCTTGCCTTTGGGGCAGCACAAAAATAGAGGTATTTCAGGAACAGAATTGGGAGCCACATCCTTATCGAAGATGTGAATCGATATAGATTCACAACATATACTGGGAAATACAACTATTACTTTTTGAGATAATCCAAGAAATATCAGTGCAATGCTTAACACAGGCCCAGATAATGGAAAAAAAAACTTTTATGTAAACATTGTTAAAATATTAAAATGTGGTGTTCATTCTCTAGTGTATGTACACCAAGCTGCACTAACAACTTTTAAATGTATTGTTTCTGCAATGTTACAAAAAACAACATATTTACATATGCACATCCACTTAGAAAGCCTACAGCAGTTTAGCTGCACACATTCACACTGAATTTCTAAGCATCCATCCATTATCGGACGCTTCATCCCGCTAGTCGATGGCACAGGGGGGGCTGGAGCCCATACCAGCATCATGGGGCGAAGGCAGGGTACACCATGGACAGGTCGCCAGTCTTGAGGGGGCAACTCACAAATAATGTAAACTGAACAAAATTCCCAATGTCCATATGAAACATTTGTGTGTTAGTCCTATTTTATTTGTACATGACCATTTTAACAACCTCTCAGTTAAACAGACTGTTTTTTGTTACTGCACCACTCCTGTTAGACTGAAATATGCAAATAAGCTCTGTTCTCATTGGCTAGACTTAATACTTAAGTCTAGCAGCACTTAATACTCCTTATAACATGAATAAGCAGGCCTAAACTACAGTCGACTGAAGAAGTAAATATATGAAAATGTGTTGCTTTTCGTGACATCACAGAAACAATGAATTTGAGAATTAAAAAATTTAACTTTCAGAGTAGTTTCTATATCTGGACTGTACAGTCTGCAGCTTGTTTATGTCGTAGTCCACCAAACGCTTTTATTTTACAAAATATTCCACTTTTAAGGTCAAATTGAGTATTTTAAATGAGGTACACTACATTCACTTCCGAAAAGAGGCATGTGCATACAATTTTATATGTATTAAATAAAAGAAAATAATAATAATAATAATAATAATATTTATTATTATTATTATTATTATTATTATTATTATTATTATTATTATTATTATTATTATTATCTTAAAAGGTGCAGTGTAATGTACAGTGTACTCAGCAACAGGCCTTAGAGTCTAGATAACATATCAGGTTTGAACAGCATTCATAAGATGCATTTATCCTTTTTGACCATTAGAGGGCAACACCATCAAACACATATCACCCAGCTAACTGCATGACTCCAGTTTCTTGGGAAGGCTCCAAAATACTTCCCTCTCCGAGCTGTTTCGCTTCAGTCCACCGAGTGCCCAGTGGACACAGCTCTAATATTGTGGGCCACATTCCCACCCTATACTACCCCTGGATACCTGACGGGGAACTGTTACCTCCTGTGGTTCTTTCATATAGCTCTCATCAAAACAGGCCTGAGACAAATGTTGCTAAGCAGAGAGGCTGCCACCTGTTTGGAATCCGGAGCTGTGCTGGGCGCAGGGGCGTGCTGCTTTTCCCACAGTGCTCTTTCTGGGGCAGGTTAGAGATCAGTGACACCAAAAAAGAGTATGAAGGAGAGGCTGTAGGCCTTGTCTGACCTTCCTTCCACATAAACCCCTTAAACTGCAAGGGTCTCTACCTAAGTTACTCACTCTCAGAGCTCCTTTACTTACATTCGAGTTGCGCAGTCATCACTGCTGATTTTGCTAAGTCTTGCCATATTACCATGACATGTAAAGGCTCAAAGGTGTCAGAAGTATTCACATTCATTACTCAGGTAGAAGTATAGATACTATAGTTTAAAAATACTTCTGTAGAAGTTGAAATATCAACTCGAGCTTTTCACTCAAGGAAAAGTGTAAAAATACTGCTTAAGTATAAAAGTAAAAGTAATGTTGGGAAAAAAATTGAGGACATTAAGGACAAAAGCTTAGGACACACCACAGGGGTCTATAGTCCGCTAGCCCACCTCCCCACAAAAACCACATTCTTCTAAAAGCCATAATGACTATAATGTTATATTAAAATGTTAATGTTGATAAATTTGGGATGCGCTAGGCTTCCTGTTTCAGCCGCATATACGCCCATTGAACATGAATGTAGTTTAGTACAATGTAAATATATTAAAGAAGCATATCTGTTACTACTGAACATTAACATGTGTTTCATGGAGCAGAAGATATGATGACTAGTTGTCTATAGTATTATAATGGAGAAAAAAGTCAAACTTCAAAGACATGTTATCAATAATCTTTACTGGAATGTAAATGTACATGAATGAAAACAAGCTGAAATGAAATAGGAGTAACGAGACTATGTTTAAAATGTAAGGAGTAGAAAGTACTGATAATGGAGTGTAAATGTAAGGAGTAGGAAGTACAGATTATGGAGTGTAAATGTAAGGAGTAGAAAGTACTGATAATGGAGTGTAAATGTAAGGAGTAGAAAGTACTGATAATGGAGTGTAAATGTAAGGAGTAGAAAGTACTGATAATGGAGTGTAAATGTAAGTAGTAGAAAGTACTGATAATGGAGTGTAAATGTAAGGAGTAGAAAGTACTGATAATGTAGTGTAAATGTAAGGAGTAGAAAGTACTGATAATGGAGTGTAAATGTAAGGAGTAGAAAGTACTGATAATGTAGTGTAAATGTAAGGAGTAGAAAGTACTGATAATGGAGTGTAAATGTAAGGAGTAGAAAGTACTGATAATGGAGTGTAAATGTAAGGAGTAGAAAGTACTGATAATGGAGTGTAAATGTAAGGAGTAGAAAGTACAGATAATGGAGTGTAAATGTAAGGAGTAGAAAGTACTGATAATGGATTAAATGTAAGGAGTAGAAAGTACTGATAATGGAGTGTAAATGTAAGGAGTAGAAAGTACAGATAATGGAGTGTAAATGTAAGGAGTAGAAAGTACTGATAATGGAGTGTAAATGTAAGGAGTAGAAAGTACAGATAATGGAGTGTAAATGTAAGAAATAGAAAGTACAGATAATGGAGTGTAAATGTAAGAAATAGAAAGTACAGATAATGGAGTGTAAATGTAAGGAGTAGAAAGTACTGATAATGGAGTGTAAATGTAAGGAGTAGAAAGTACTGATAATGGAGTGTAAATGTAAGGAGTAGAAATAAAAAGTCAGCTGAAAAATAATTACTCCAGTAAAGTATAAAGTAAGTTAACAAAATATTTGTACTTCATTACTTAACACCTTTGCAAGGGCTCAAAAAAAGGTCAGTAGCTAAATGACCCTGAACATTCGACTGATAGAGAATTGATGACAATAGTAGATAATTTACGCTCACATTCATAGAAGGCACATCCTTCTGGCATAGAAGGCACAGATACCTCTGAATATACTTTGCTGACATGATCACTATCATATTAGACAGAAGTATTCTCGAACACTAGGCCAGTAGGTTGTAGCAGATAGCAGCAGACCCCCTCTGTTAGCCAGTCAACAGTTGGTCACCTTAACTAATAAATACAACCAAGCAAGCATTAGCACAACTCTTACCTCAGACATCGAACAAAATCACAATGAAATCAACAATTCTATCTTCATCCAGCACAAAAGTAAATCAGTAATAAGACGTTTTACCCATAGAAGTAGAAAAAAAACAGAAAGAAAAGCTAGTTTTTACATAAGTTTGTTTGTTATCCTCCTTGTTTGACATTCCTCTCTGAGAAATCAATTCGTTCCACTGTAATAATGATTTAATAACAGTTTTTACAGCAATAAGTCTGCATAGAAAAAGATATTCAGCTTTTCAACAGTAAGATTAGCCTTCTGGCTTCCTTCTGCAATCACACACAACAAGATTACATGAAAAAAAGAGAAACATTTAAAAGCAACCCATCCCCAAAATGAACCCCAAAGCGGTTGTATTTTTTAAACTCCCTCCCATCTTCAAGATGCATCATCAGAAGGGGCTTTCCTAGTCTTTAACCCTCAATAATCTCACTCTAGAGACTAATGCAATAGAACGTGAGTAAGCATGCTTACAACAGATGTGGTGAAGGTTGACCTGTTCGTTCTGGCAAGAGTGTTTCTTTAATTTTGGCAATAAATATATTATATATATGATTCATGTGGAAGTGATGCACACATTTGAATCAGGTTACCTTTTCAGAGCAAATACAGTGAAATACAAATATCTTCATTCCAATGTCAGGGAATGTGGACATGAAGAGACATTAGTTTTGACATAGTTTTGGAGGAATCAGCATATTTGCTTTTTAAGTCAGCAGACCTCTCTCTCTCTCTCTCTCTTTCTCTCTCTGAAAACATCTTATAGTTGACCGAAGGTGATTAAATGTCTGATTGACTCATCCGAAATGTGTTACATTACTCATCCCAACTGCACATATAATACTTGATTATGTGACTCTAAATTATCGGATGCTGTAGTTCAGATAGATTAGTTTAACATTAATTCTTTCGCTCCTGGCTTCTGGAGTCAAGCAGTAGCTTGCTACCTTTTTCATAATGGGGTGTTTGTCTTGAAAAGACGTTTTCCATCTGTCTTGGCCTTTGCTCATTCACCTGTCAGAGGCTTAACGTAACACTTCAGGGAGTATGCCAGTTATTATTTAGCCATGGATACTTGGCAAAACAGCTGAGTTGATGTTTTATGAAGAGCAGACAAGCTGTTCGTTTCGCTCCAAAGGGAAAAGTAAAAGTACAATAAATAAAACTTCCGCGTTTTGCTCGAAACTCACATATCACTGCATCACGGCTGCTCAAACGCTTGGCCACATGGAGTGTCACTACATTGGAATTATGGAATTCGCCATGAAGTGCTGTCACATTATTGGAAATATACAATTCGTTATGAAATCCTGGAGGTCAACAAAAGCCAAGGTAAATACATGAATGTGTAAATACATGAATGTGGTTAGACTGTTTAAATCCATCGATCTGTCTTTGTTTTAGTCATCCAGGGTTTTTTATATATATATATATATATATATATATATATATATATATATATATATATATATATATATATATATATATACTGTTTTCTGTTTATGTTAAAATCCATGGTGAAGTCATAACTGATCCAACTATCCTGCTAGAACTCAAGAAGTAGCTAGAACATAGAAGTTGACATGTCTAGATATTCTAACCTTTAATTTGTATTATTTACACCCACATGCAACATTTGTGTACTTTTATATACCAAAAACAGCCACGGCTTATGTTTACATGACTATTTTCCAACTTCTCTTTTTTTCCCAAGAACAGTGATTCCCAACTCCAGTCCTGGAGGATGGTCCTGCATATTTTACCATTTGCCTTGCTACAACACACCTGATCTAACAAAACTGCTAATTAACAAGCCCTTCCTGAGTTTATGTGAAGCTGAGTTGAAAAATCAAAATTACGCAGGGTCAGGGATGGGAAGCACTGTCTTTCTGTTAAATTTATGCCTTTAAGACTCTTAAACATTAAATGACCAGTTCCACTTGGACCGCTTGTATTGTTTAAAAAGTATTCTGGGTCATAATGTATATTAACAACAACAGTCTTATATAATACAATATAATGGTATAAAATGAATGAATTCTGAGACTTGATGTTGATCTAAAGCATTGGGGAGTTTCAGGAGTTACAATATGCATGTCCTCAAAGGTACAACAACTGTGTTAAGGTCAAACTATAGCTAAGCCAGTTCTCTACAGGGTAACGGTACCTTTCATAATAAAGTTATAAAAAAGGGGGGTACAGTGGAATATGATGTCATTACGTTCCTTAACTACTGAAGGTATGTCACCATGTCTTTTTTCTTCCCACTAACCTTTTCAGACCTGGCGTCACAGCCATCACACTTATGAATAACTGTTTTGATTTAAGATTTCATATCCAGTTTCTGTTCATGGCTTGTGTGTTTAATAGGGAGATTTTTTAAAATGTCTGTATTAATAAGTAGTCAAAAAGATAGATAGATAGATAGAATATACAAAATAGAAACTGAAAAAGTCTCACAGTGTGTATGTGATAGTGATGACAGTAGTGCAGTTAACCAGTGTAAACAGTGTAAACAGACTTTGGTAGTGCAAATACACAGTTATGCAGCTGGCAGTGCAAATATACAATAAAAAGCAGCAGCACTGTTTATATGTATAGACTGTATACATTGTGTATTATATAAAATGTTATTTAGGGTGGCTTGATTATTTATTGTAGATAATCAGACATCCTTACAGTGGTGGCAACCAGGGCTCATGATGTATAACACAAAAATAGTTATTTTATTGTAATAATAATAATAATATTTCTAATAGTTCTTTTTTATTAAGACTTTTTTTGAAATTTCAATGATGAAACAGTGGTAAATGCTCTGATCATCATTGGTACCCAAAGTATTTATCACTATATATTCTAAATCCATTATTTGAGTACTATCTGTGAGCAACTATCCACTATTCATAAACATTTCATGCTTCAGATGTCTGGTTCCTATCCTGTTTCGAACTACTTAACAACTTTGATTAGACTAGTCAGCTCTATAACATTGCCTGTAAGGATCTGAGTACCAGAAATTGACAGAGACATAGTTTTTCATTTTGCTATATGATATAAAGTATCTGTAAAGTTCAAAAAGGGTCAGTTTTATAATCTGAGGTAAATGGGGCTCATGAAGACGTGAGCTCGACTAAATTAGTACATATTCTGGATTTGAGAAGAGTCCAAAAAAAATCTCAAAAGAATTTCCAAAACTAGAGATATCAAAGCTGGTGCTTTGTTCTCCTTCAGGGAGGAACATGTCAGCGTTCAGGGGCCTTTGTGCATCTGCTCTCACAGATGACACCAGAGGAGAGGTTTGCTCCTATGCTGCTCAGTCAAGAGGTTCATAAATCCTGGATTGTTTCACCTTTATTTCTCCAGGGCTTGTTATCTGTGCAATGCTTTGCTCAAGTGTTCGGAGCAGACGGAGCGAAAGACAGTCTGGCTGGCAGTTGGCTCTGTTGGTTGGCCTTTACATAATCTGCGTCCTGCAGGAGACTTTCAGTCGTAAACATCAGACGGGCGCACTGGAGGTGGAGAAACATTGGGGTGAAGAAACAGAGACTGCAGCGAGGTGCTCGCTGTAACCCTAAGCCGGGGCGCAGATGTTAGTAGGCCGTCCCTCCGTAATAAATAACATCTCCCATTGTCGAATACCCCTGAGCTGGAGCCATGCCAGCCGTGAGTAATCTCATTTCTACAGAGGAGTAACAAGACTGCGAGTGAAAACAAAATGTCAATGATTTACAGGGTGTGTAAAAGGCAATAAAGCACGGGCCGGTCCGCTCCCCTCCAGCCCGGGCCCGGCCCAGCCCACTGCAGCTGTACGTGAGCTAAAACTCTGATAAAAATCACACTCACGCTACAGGATGATTTCATGCTCCTCAGCTCGTCTGCTTTTCTCCTGACCTTCTTACAGACCCGGCACAAGCCGTCCCTCTGCTAGTCCCGCTGGCATTTGGGTAGCATCAGCACCTTGCACCGGGGGGATATTAATCAAAAGGTCATTTGTCTTTTTCTTTTTTTTGCCTCCCCAGAGAACTTTTAATATAGAATGAAGACACACTTCATATAGAACACTGCTATGCAGAAGCAGTAACACAACACCGTGTCTCGCTCTCCTTAGCTACCCTCTGAACAGGTCAACTCCTACAGCCAGACTCTCTAAAGCAGGCTAACATTGTTTTTCTCTAAGCCTTATCATAAACGCTCACAAAAGTGTTAGCAGCTTATATTACTTTATACACTATCGCTCAGAAGTTTAGGATCACTTTAGAATCTCATTTCATGCAATTTTCATGCAATTCACAAACAATATTGTCCATTTCTCAATTAATGTAAGTGTATCAGATGATTTTTAAAGAATAAAAATGTTTGTATTAAAGTCTATTTTTGTATAGAGGCTTATTTTGCATATAGTCCTTTTATCAGTAATTCTCAGTCCTCTGTCTAAATCTCCTGGTACGGCCACCAATCCAAGTTAAGGATGTTATTGGACTAATTGGTTGTTAGGACACTCTTGCTCAATTGTGATCACAGCTGAAAAACATTCTACTAATAAGTGAGTATAAAAGGGAGAACAACATTCTAGGTTAGTTTAGTATCTGAAGATCAGCAGTTGATGGCTTGCTGACCGACTCACAATGACCAGAAAGAAACAACTTTCTTTAGAGACCCGTCAGTCCATTGTTGTGTTAAGAAGAAGATACTCCATTGAAAACAAGAACATTTCACTGTGATCCCAAACTTTTGAGTGGTAGTGTATGAATCATTTTACTAAATTGATTCAAAATCTGATTTGGAACACATTTCACCCTCTAGAACAGGGGTATTTAATTCGAGTTCAGTAAGGTCCAGTTAGAGGAAATTTCTTCAGGCCAAGGTCCGGACAGTGATCATTTCTAACTTGTGTTCTGATTCAGTGGTGTATCCTGTTTACTGAAGTAGTCTAGTATCAGCATCTTATACCATCAGCTACTGAAACACCAACACATCACACATACCGTTCAGTATATTTCAGTATATTTTCTGTTTAAATGCTGAACTGAATTAATTATTTATGAACTTCTAATAAATGTTTTTTTCTCACTTCAAGTAAAAACAAGGGCTACATAAAAAAAACAGAATGCTTTTGAAAGAAGTGCATCTTAAAATGTTTATTTATAGAAACAGTAAATAAAACTTGCGTCTTCTTCTTAACTCAGTTTCACAGACTGACAGATTGTTTTAACAGAGCGGTGTTCTCCAAAACTAAGTGAGCAAGTTTCGGTCCATTCCAGGTTAAACAGTCAGTTTTCGCTGTTTACAGTTCTGACTCGCTTTATTCTCCAACTGCGGCTCCTCGCTTCGTACCTCGCCTGTGTGCTTGCTGCACTCCCGAATATGCACAGATGTGATTGGCTGAGGAGCACCTTTGGTGATCTTACAACACACGCAATTGGTCTGTGTGTTTACTTGGCTGCAAAGCCTGCATACCGTAAAGACTAGAAAAGATCAGCTGCTCACAATAAACACTATCAAAATTTAATCATTCTCAGTAGTTTATCACTTTAGGTCCGTATTGGACAACATCTGGGTCCGGACCTGGACTGTGGTCCGCCTATTAGTGACCTCTGCTCTAGACTGAAATTATTTTGCTTTGAGTGCCCTTATATCATAATTATGTTTATTTTATTCAAACAAAATAATAATTAGACATTCTGATTTACTACAGAATGCGGTCAGGGTCAATCTTTCCACACTTTAATTTCCTCTCTCTCATTCTCAGCATTTTCTCTTCAATTCAACTCACTCTGTGCAATATGCAGTGTTTTTGCAGCCAATCAAGACTTTCACATCAGCCTTGTCTAGCACGAGATCCTCCTCTACTTAAACCACCTGCATCAATGAATATACGATTGATCATTCTAAGATGTATTCAGCTAGGTAATGTTTTGTTTGTGTTTGTATGTGTTAGGTTTGATAGTGAAAATGCTCTATCAAAACTAACACATACAAAAAAACAAAACATTGCCTATTTTTTCAGTAGTGACTAATTTTGATAATTAAAAGATTCTAGCAGTACATGACTAGAAATGACAGATTTTTAAAAAATGTATATATATCATGGCTGTCCAATGAAAAACATGTTATTCTACTTTTGTTGATTATGAGTTTTCCTCATCATTTGAACACACCAATGGTCGTTCACATTGTGTGAAAATTTCATGATGAATGGACCAATAGAAGTGCTCCAAAGTAGCTCCAAAAAATTCTGTTTTTACTTGTTTTTCATTGGACAGCAACGATATATATTATTATAATAAAACATAAACAAGTTTAAATAATTGCGGAAAAGATGGTTTCGGAATGACAATTCTTAAGGCTACACAATACATTTCTAACTGCTTACCATGTGGCATTAAGGGACCAGGATGCAGTCTCACTTCCTGCTCTAAAATGCAGGGGTGTGGCTAAAATCAGGCCTAAGGAATAAAATACAAAAAATCAAAAAGTGTTTTGGTAGTGACATGAAATGTGAAACAGCATTTTATGAATACTATTATATTTTAAAATTAAACTCATGATATATTTACATTTATATTTATTTATATTTATATTATATTTATATATAAATTACCTTTTTTTATAAAATATTTTAACAAAACACATGTAAGTGTTATTGAAGTTTATTGAAGGCTTAGGGTTTGGGACAGCTAACTCGCAATAGAAAATACCACAAAAAACGATTTTGTTTATTTTTCCCCAATATTCTGATTGAGACCCCTCAGTCCAGCACTTGCAATGCCCTAGAAGAAGAACACTACAGCATGAGACAGGAGAAATGAGTACATAGACAGGTTGTGTTGCAGATCCCACTGTGTCCATGACTCACAAATGAACAAACTGATGAACGACAGATCACACATGAGCTAGTTCTGATTCAAACACAGAAAGATACAGTATGTGTTTGGATACTACATACAAAGCCTATTTTTTATTAGACAACATTAACGCCCGGTCCTATTGAGATGTATCGATGCTGCTACTGATATTGGGTATTAGCCCAATACAGAAACACATAAGCCACAGAAACAATCACAATTGCTTTTCCAATATGAGTGAAGACATATATGACAGAAAGTAAACATTTGGAATTTCTGAAAGATTTTAATATAATGTTTTCTTTAATTGTCATCATAAAGTAAGCTGCGGAGAGATGTAGTACTGTCATGTACATTACAGCCTGGTCCAGCTCAGTGTGCAGTGTTGGCAGTGCTTCCCAGTTTTTCATTGTGTTTGCTCAGTACCTGGTGCACAGTGTGTTATTTTGAATGAAATTTTTTTTTAATTGTTCAGAGACAGAGCCGGTTTCTCATATAGCACAAACCAAGCGTTTCTGTACAGTGTGAATATAAATTGAATGCTTTCTTCACACACAATAGCAGTCAACAGAGAACAACATTTTATAGTGTAACGATGGGTGTGTCTCAAAACCTACTGAGCTCCTACATAGGCAGCATTTTACATCATAGTATGCGCTCCTGACATGTAGACTGTCCCAATTCTTACATACCTTAAACATGCTGTCTACTGAGAAACCTTATTTAGACCTGATTTTAAGGAAGCATCGAACACTTTCTCAGCCGCTAAGACAATCCCATGATGCAATGCAATGCAAGGCAAATCTACAAGCAGTGAAGTGGTTTTAATTATTTAGTTATTTTGATTCTTTCTGGAGTTTTAATGTGTTTACTGTCATATAATCACACAAAACAGCATTTTAATAGCAACTTTGCACCAAGTTGTTGACCATTTTACAGTTTTATACTCAAGTCATTACCATTTATGCTAGCGCATTTTTAAACCTTTGCGTTATTGTTTTGGATGCCGGCCAGTAGCTTAGCAACCAGCTAAACCACCGGTGGCGTGCTGCAGTGGGCGGGAACAAGCCGTGACGCAGTCTCTCTCTAACTAGAGTGTCTCAGTAATCTGTTTTATGAGGAGAGAACACTGATACTTACACAGCTGCTACCTAGACAGCCTACTTACACACTCACTAAATTTTGAGACACACCCTATAAATCAACCAGCCACTTGAAAGACTTCTCTACCGCGAAACGGGAGCTGTACCACGGTGAGGATACTAGTAACGTACACGCTATAAAAGATTAGGACTGCCTAGTTCACATTGGCCATTTATTGAGATTGGAAAGTTGTTAGCAGGACAGAACCCTTTTTGGCACCTTTATTTTTTTGGTACGGGACCACAGTCCATAGGTGCTGCTTTTCTTTGGGCTTAAAGTTACATGACATTAATCAATAAAGTGCAAGAAGATGAGTTATTAACTTATTATCTTTAATATTTTCTATATTCATATAAAAAGTCCATTAAAGTGCTTTTTCCTCACTGAAGTACTCTGATTTCCCATCCAACTAGGAAAACTATGAGAGGATTTTTTGTGGGTTAGATTAATCCTGGAATTATATTAACCACTAAAATATGATTATTTAATTGAATACATCTTGTTTTGCTTAGAATGATCAATCGTATATTCCTTGACCCAGATGGTTTAAGTAGATGAGGATCTAGTGCTAGACGAGGCTGATGTGAAAGCCTCGATTGGCCCAAAAAACATTACAGATTGCACAGAGTGAGTTGAATTGAAGAGAAAATGCTGAGGATGAGAGAGAGGAAATTAAAGTGTGGATAGATTGTCCCTGACCGCGTTCTGTAGAGGGTTAGTCTTGGCGTAGTCAAAAGCATTATCTCAGCCTCACTACAAAGCTGGCAAAGCTGAAAGCCAAAAATAAAGATGCTCTTAAGCACAGAAAACTGTTCCAGCGCTGTCAGTGACTGTTAACTTATGACTGCTCTTTTATTTCATCTTATAGTTGACATTTATTAAGATGATAAATAATATCTTTGAACTTTATAGAACTCACTGTTTCTTTTTATATAAAAGAGTTTGATATTTTGATTGTTAAACATTGTTAATTGTTACCTACTTATATGGCCATTAAGCTGCCATTAGCCAATCATTTACATACACTACCGCTCAAAAGTTTGGGATCACAGTGAAATGTTCTTGTTTTCAATGGAGTATCTTCCTTCCTTAACACAACAATGGACTGACGGGTCTCTAAAGAAAGTTGTTTCTTTCTGGCCGTTCAAGCCATCAACTGCTGATCTTCAGATACTAAACTAACCTAGAATGTTGTTCTCCCTTTTATACTCACTTATTAGTAGAATGTTTTTCAGCTGTGCATCACAATTGAGCAAGAGTGTCCTAACAACCAGTTAGCCCAATAACATCCTTAACTTGGATTGGTGGCCGTACCAGGAGATTTAGACAGAGGACTGAGAATTACTGATAATAGAACTATATGTAAAATAAGCCTCTATACAAAAATAGACTTTAATACAAACATTTTTATTCTTTAAAAATCATCTGATACACTTACATTAATTGTGAAATGGACAATATTGTTTGTGAATTGCATGAAAATTGCATGAAATGAAATTCTAAAGTTATCCTAAACTTCTGAGCGGTAGTGCATATTGACTTATTCAATCTTCAGGGTGGCACAGTGGTGAAGTGGTTAGGACTATCACCTTACAGCAAGACCACCTGGATTCGATTCCCGCTCCGGGTCGTTCTGTGTGGAGTGTGTATGTTCTCCCCGTGCTTGAGTGGGTTTCCTCCGGGTACTTCGGTTTCCTCCCACAGTCCAAACACATGCGTGTTAGGCTGACTGGTACACTCTGAAGTGCTTCTCATCCTCTGTACTAACCAAACCAGAACTAATTTTGTCTCTTTCCGAGGTAATAACTGCCCACCTGTCCTGCCGAACACTTTAAAGGACTGACCACCAGAGCCCCCCTGTCACCTGGCACCAACCAGCTCTCCTCTCCATTCGTGCCATTTGCTCCATCCTTGACTGCATCGCTGTATCATCCACCTGATGTAGCACCTGTGCAGCTTCTAAAGCTCTTACTTCAGACTCAGCTTTAGTTTAATAAACTGTAAACACTGTTCCACCAGAGGAGGATGGGTCTCTGCTTGTGAGTCTGGTTCCTCCCAAGGTTTCTTTGTTGTTGCCACCGTCGCCTCTGGCTTGCTCACAGTGGATAAAGTGTTGTGATTTCATGTTTTTATGCTTTTAAACTCCTCTAAAGCTGCTTTGTGACAACATCATTGTAAACAGCGCTATACAAATAAACTTGATTTGACTGGTCACCCTAAATTTCCTGTAGGTGTGAGTGTGTGCGTGAATGTGTGTGTTCCCAAGCCCGGGTGGCGATGGTTGTGTCATGAAGAGCATCTGATGTAAAACACTTAACCAAATCTAGTATGTGGCGAGGAAGACTTATTCAATCTTCAGCACTCTTGCTCCACCCATTCACACTGAAGTTCTAAGGAGGCACACTGAGGAAAGGACAATCGTTTACATAACTTGGAAACAGTGGTGCCAGCTCTCTTCAGGTCATTGACCAGCTCCTCCTGTGTAGTTCTGGGCTGATTCCTCACCTTTCTTAGGATCATAGATACGCCATGAGGTGAGATCTTGCATGGAGCCCCAGTCCGAGTGAGATTGATAGTAATTTTTAGCTTTTTCCGTTTTCTAATAATTGCTCCAACAGTTGATCTTTTTTCACCAAGCTGCTTGGCAATTGCCCCATAGCCCTTTCCAGCCTTGTGGACGGCTACAATTTTGTCTCTGGTGTCTTTGGACTGCTCTTTGGTCTTAGCCATGTTAGTAATTGGAGTCTTACTGATTGTGTGGGTTGGACAGGTGTCTTTATGCAGCTAACGACCTCAAACAGGTGCTTCTAATTTAGAATAATAAGTGAAGTGGAGGTGGACTTTTTAGAGGCGGACTCTTTGAGAGTCCAAATTTTTGCTGATTGGCAGGTGTTCAAATACTTATTTGCAGCAGTAACACACAAATAAATTATTTAAAAAATCATACATTGTGATTTCCAGATTTTTCTTTTTTGATTATGTCTCTCACAGTGGACATCCACCTTAGATGAAAATTTCAGACCCCTCTATGATTTCTAAGTGGAAGAACTTGCAAAGTCACAGGGTGTTCAAATACTTATTTTCCTTACTACATATCAAAAAAGCCTGTTGAATTCTACAGGACAAAGAAAGTTTGGGAAATAATGTTTTCAGTCCATAAATAAAACACATTGGCTTCTCAAAGGAGCAATTTGTGAGATGACGCAATCAGTCAAAGTCATGCTCCAAACAACAGAGGGCAAAAAGCACAGTCCGTCCTCCTCCCTCTTCAGTTCTTACCAGTCTGGAAGGAACATTTAGCATGAAACTTCATCCCTTTACTCACCACAGAGAGGAACGTAAGAGGTGGATACATTCACAAACATCTTTTGTTGATATCTATGGTGATAAAAGGAACAAAGGAACAAAATAATCAGATTAAACAGAGGCAGCTACAAACAGGAACATCAACGCTGGACCCTGACAGGGAAAAAACAAAGGGTACATGAGCACACAAGACAACAAGGAACACCTGGGACAAGGAGTAGACACAGACTAGGGGCATGTGAGGGGTGTAACAAGGGGGCGTAGATGAAGAGGAGCCAACAACCAAAACAAACACAAGCACATGGAACATGACTGGAGACAGAACGTGACAGCCCTGAGCATCGTAAGTGACGGAAAGTAACACAATATTTTTTCAATTTTTCACAAATTTAAATTCTTTCTTTTGTTTTAGTAGATATATCTGCAACAAGATACATAGACAAATTGACATATCATATAACTGCTATTACATTCTGTTAATACTTGTAATTCATTGTTTTTGGGATGTTTTAAACTATAAATCTTAAAAATTACTTATTTTAAATTTAAAATTAAATGTATTCTGTTTACAGAAGCTCATTCCTGCATTCTATATAATTTTTTGTGTCATTTCATTTGTTATCATCATCAACATCCTCCAGGGGTGCTGAAGCCTACCCCGGTGCTCATTGGGGGAACTGTAGGAAACATCCTGGACAGGTTGCCAGTCCTTATTTTATTTATGTAAATAAAAGCAGGCCTAAGATCAGGCTTTACATATGAGTGATCAAATAAATTGTCTCAAAGTACCAAAGTACCAAAAGTAAAACTGCAGTCAAAGCAATAAACTGAAAATGTTCTGCAAAGTAGAAATGTCTGGTTTTATACTGCATTCTCTCACAAGTCAATTTGTTACTTTGCTCCTTGATCACAATGAATCCATTGAGAATATATTGGAAAAATAGCTTCAATAAAAGCTGCAGAACACCTATGGATTGTTCCAGCTCCTGTTTCAGTGTCCTACAATATATTCTTCTCTCGTTCGGTTGCGGTTACCCTGCAGACAAATGCCAACATTTTCCAGAAACAGATCTTCACCTGTAAGAGTAAGACCCATTTGACACTACTAAGCTGTTTCTTAAATCATGGCTTGTGCTAAAAACAGCTGAAAAAATATTCCACTTTTTTTCTCCAGTGTGTTTCTCCATTTTTCTCCTTGCTTTACATCCCTGTGCAGCTAAAAGAGAAAGGGATGTTGGGGAGAATATTTAATTTTATTAAAGCTTTCCGTAAAGCTAATATATGTGCTCAGTCAAAATTGGTAATACATATTAAATAATTTCCACTTACAGCATTAGTTTAGTTTAGGGGCAGTCGTGGGCTGGAGGTTAGGGAACCAGCCTTGTTACCAGAAGATCGCCGGTTCGATCCCATGAACACCTAACCCCCTGAGTGCTCCCTGGGTGGTAAGATAGGGCTGCCCCCCGCTCCAGGCAAGTGTGCTCTCTGCCCACAAGTGCGTCTATTTACTAGTGCATGTGTGGGTGTGTATATATCTGTAAAATGTGGAGATCTTGAATTTACCTTTGGGATCAATAAAGTCTACTTATCTATCTAAATAACTTTCTTTACTTTACTTGACAAATAAAACTTGTTTGGAAAACATATTTGTTCTTAAAATCTATTCATGTTAAAGGGTATATGGGTATACATGATTTACCACTATTTTACCATCAACACCACATAGAAAACTCAGTAGACAGGTGTAGTTTCACCAGTGGATTTGGATAGTAAATAAAATGGCTATATTTGGGTTGTAGACATGGCAACCCCTGGTTCCCATCACCACCACTGTAAAGAAATCAGAGTAGGTAAGTTTCTCTACAATAAACCATAATCACGCCAGCCACTCTGAATTACTTTGTCTGCATCTCTGAATTATGCAGAAATATTGACAATTCTATGGATTTCCTCTTGTTCATACATGAGTATTTAAAGTTATTATTAAAGTTAACGTTGGCGTAAGTGAGTATTTGGAGTCTTCGGTTTTGAACTGTCATTGTGATGAATGCTTGCGGCCTGGAATTTGAGACCAGTGAGAGCGATATGATCAGATACTGGCGGCTGTATTGAGTGCTGACCATCGCTCTCTTCCTGACCTTGTGGCATAAATCACATCCTACACATACACACATGCATACCCCTCCGCTGAGGACCTTTCTTTGGGTACCACCTGATGGTGATGGCAACCGGTTGCTTTTGCAGTAGGCTGTGTTTGTTTATATGTGCACAGGTGCTTTACATGTTTTTTTTTTTCTCTTATTCTGATGGACAGTGCACTTCCCCCTGGGAGTTCAGGTCATGAACTCCAACCTGTTTGGTCTGCCTCACTCTTAAATCACTTCAGTGGATTTCAAAGTGTCTCACTTCATTGTGGGCTGATTTACAACAGCGCAGGTCCATAAAACAACAGCTGGACGCAGCAACATTACTCCCCTGGCACACTTACGATCGTTCCTGTGCTGTGGCAAATTGTTTCCTCTCAACTATGGGGTTTGAAATTTGAAACATTTCCTCTAGCACATAAGTCAAAAGAGAAAAGTACCTGGGAGCCTTGTTGGGCTTTTAGAACACAACGGCTAACCTGGCTCATATCGTTTGTGTGCTGGCTAATGTGTTGTTGACCTTACAGGTCTAGTTTCCTAGTCTTTGCTGCTATCTACTGACTTTAGTATAGAAACAGGTGATATGGTTTAATGTAATATTACAATGAGCGATGGCACAGATCTGATACCAGGTCTCCACGTGTCTAATCCAGTCTTGTAACTAGTCTAATCTGAAACAGCACTCATCTACATTGGACGATAAGATGTTGTAGTAGATGGTAGTAGAGTGTTTATGTAGTTTCAGCATGTGCTTTTGGTGATCGGATCACATTTAGATTTCATTTGACTTGAAAAAAAGCTGGCTGTCAAATGACTGGATCACTCAAGCCGCGTTCGGTGATGGTCAAAGACGTATCTTGACTGCATTGAACGCAAGCGTATATGGAATGCGTTTTCGTTATCTGTATACAATTACGTGAGTGGAAATGCATCTGCTGAGTGCTCACTAGCAGCTGAGAGAATAAACAATGAAACGAAAGATGGAGGATATGCAAGGCTGGTGGTGCCCCAGTCCAACAGCTTCAGGCGCTCTGGGCTGATGAAAGTGTCCAAGCCAAGCTTGTTGACTTGTACTGTAATGAGGAAAAACGTAAACAAAGTAAAACAGAAACAACCTATGTAACGACCTGATTTCTATGCAGAGAAAGTAAAATCGGACCTCATCTGGCCACACCGGGGACGCATTGTAGTGAAAAGCACAAATGGAATCTGGGCTGAGGTTTATCCAGACACAGGCCAAATACAAAACACATGTTAATCCAAGCTCTTAGATGCTCATATTAAGTGCTACAATTAAAAACAGCTTATTTTGAAGAAACAATATCAAATCATTATTAGTATTAACCAATACCTGGTTGATCCATATAAGAAAAGAACAACTGGCCATCTCTAACACTATTTTTTATTTATTCATTTTTAATTTTATTCCAGGCCAACACCTTTGGGGGCTATTTTATTTTAATATTTTAATATGTTCAGTATGACTGACTTTTTAAAATAAGTGAGGAAAATAAGGAATGAGAAAGAAGATAATGAAAAACAAACAATTGTTATAAAAACAATATGTTATTGGCATAATAGGCCAACATTGAATCAGATATATAGTACATTTGTCACGGGCGGACTGGCTTTAGCCAGAGCAGTTGAGGCAGGGCAGACAAAAGGCGGAACTTAAACGATAAACATACTTTAATAAAAACACAAAAAAACACTAAACACAAGACCTGCAAGGAGTTAACAAAGAAAACGAGGGGTAAACAAAAGACGGATAATAAACGGGACAGGCAAGGAAACACCACTGGGCAAAACATGGACGACAAGCTAACAATGACCAATAACATAGGGCAGCAAACAAAGGGTATACAACAAGACAGGGAATACGAGACACCTGGACACAAGAGGGGTTACAGATACAAACCAGGTGGAGGGCGGAGACATGAGGAGCACATGACCAAAACACAGAACCACATGGTGAAGAACGTAAACACAAGCACATGACTACAAACAGGAATGTAAACAAACAGGCGAGGACAAGGGAAACAGCAGGATGTGACAACATTCCTTATCACAATGCAATTCGTGTTTTAATTCGTATTGCACAATGGCATCTAAATTATATTCATACCAAGTAGTTGTTTTCATTAATCCATATTACCGTTAATCTAATTAAAGTTTCAAACAGATATTTAATGATATATTCCTGGTCCTCTGGAAGCACAAAACGTTTAGTAAAATATCTGCATTTAAACATTTTACTATATTTGTAACCCTAGAGTAATTAAATGTATGTTTATCTATAATGCTAATTCAGTACAATATATTGTAACATAACGTGTCGCTATATCACCCACCCATTCTGTATATGTATATGTTCTAGTTGGGCAATAAACTATTTTGGCTTGGTCTCAGGCAGCACTGCCTCATTCGCCCCACCACTCAAGTGAATATTTTGTTAATCAACACTGAGATCCATCTCTAGACAAGCACAAGCAGCTCTTAATGATGGGTGGGGTCCAAGCACTGTTGGACAAATCAAGGACATAACACCACACACAACTCAACCCAAGACCACCTCTGCAAGAAAAACAATGAGCGTATCAGCCATGTATCAAACGTGCGCGGTCTGCGAATTAGGCGAGGTAATGGAGAAAGATGCTGAAAAGAGGGAAAGTGCACGTCCCTGATGTGGGGCTTTGAAGAACGGCTGTGAGAAATGGGTAATGACTGCTTTCTGTGTTGTGCCGTGGCTCGCTGACAGGCATGTGGGAATAGGCCTCTATTCTGCTTCCAGATCCACTTGCAGAGGGAGGCTGGGGTTATGAAGAGCAGTTTCACAAAAATTCAAATCGGAAGGAGAAAGGAATAAACTGTCGCTCACACTGGCCCTCTGTTAGCTTGGCCCTTGTCCTGTGTGCTCTGTATGTATATTTGTTTTTATCGATCAGATGAACCAACTCCTGCTCTTATGTTCTAAAGACCTTTCCGAGAAATATAGGTCCCTTGAGCGATAACATGCAAGAAGAACTTTTGGTAACCTTTCCAAAACCTTTAAAGATCATTTTTTGTAAATATATATATATATATATATATATATATATATATATATATATATATATATATATATATATATATATATATATATATATATACACACACACACACTACCGCTCAAAAGTTTAGGTTCACTTTAGAATTTTATTTCATGCAATTTTCATTCAATTCACAAATAATACTGTCCATTTCTCAATTGATGTAAGTGTATCAGATGATGTTTAAAGAATAAAAATGTTTGTATTAAAGCCTATTTTTGTATAGAGGCTTATTTTGCATATAGTCCTATTATCAGCAATTCTCAGTCCTCTGTCTAAATCTCCTGGTACGGCTGCCAATCCAAGTTAAGGATGTTATTGGGCGAATTGGTTGTTAGGACACCCACAGACTAAACTACAGTAACCACACTTATACATCTGTGATTGATTATATTGTTAGAGAAGTTACTTTAACTTGTGCTACCATTAACTTTCTGAACACTGTTTGTTATCTAATTATAACCATGTTTGTTATCTAACTCTGACCATATACTGTTTAAATTAATTTGGGACTGTCGTCTGGTGAAACTGGCCTGCTGGGCACTTGAGTTAGAGTCTGCATATAATGGGCAGTTAGTACAGGTTCTTTCATACCATACCTCTTTTTGTAACATCAGCACTAGAGACAAACTCAACCGATAGTTCAAACTCACACCTCAATTCATAAATCACCACCAGAGTGTTTGATCTCCCATGACAGAGCCCGCCAATGTCAGAGTGCATATATTTTTACCAACTGTACAACAATAGGTTAGTAGACAATTAAGAAACATCACAGTTACAGCCAAATACATTGATGCCCCTATTAAATGTTCATTTCTAACGCAGTGATCAGACCAATGGGTGTGAATTTGTCTGCCAACAAAGAAATGGAAAAAATGGAAATCACTTTTAATAGCAGTTTAATAGCAATTTTGTATTGCGCCATGTTCGTGAATAAAAAACAAGAGGGCAAGCTATGATATCTTCTTTCGAACAAACAATAGCATCAGTTGCAAAAAACATTATTAACTAACTAACGTTAACTAGTTCACAGAAACCCATCACATCAGGACCATCCATGCTCGGCAGCAAGCCATCAACATTTCTTTCTTTTAGGAGATACAGCCAAGACGTATGACATAGCCATTATATAATTTTAAGATGACTTTTCAGTAAAACTTTTACTAAGCCACATCCAAAACTTAATGGGTAATGACAATGGGGTACCTGTAGTTTGCTTGTTTGCGCATTGGTTGCTGTCTCAATCAAAACGCTTTAATGTATTAGGTAGGACCTGTTATTAATCAGGCTTTTCTACACCACTGGTATACAATTTCATAAGCAGTTTTAAGCCGTGGTTTTTAAGTAGGGCTCCAATAATGTTGTTCAGGGGTCCTGACGGCTGTAGCTCCAGAAGTCCTGCTAACTGTATTTGCTGTACCCCTTTAATCGAGTGTTGATGGTAGCCATTTGGATCATTTTTGATATGTCTCATCAAATCCATGTAGTCACCATACATTTGCACACGTTTTTGGCTGTAAAATCTCGCTGGGTTAAATACTACCAGGTTGTACGGTGAGTCAGAGCAGGATGTTTTGCTTTTCTCACTTTGTTAATTTGCACATAAGTTCTTGCTTAAGTGCAAACGAACAAAATTGCTATGCTGATTTCTTGATAAAACCCAAGCCAAGTGTAAATGCATATCCGATATCATAGTGAGCTGTTTAACACATGAAACTCATAAACTCATAAACTCATAAACTCTTGGAATCTTGACATATGTCTTTATTTCTTCCAGAGCAGAAAGAAAAAAAAAGAGTTTTGAAGAACTTGATTAATGCACTGGTCAAAAAAAATCAGGAGAGAAAATACCAGGGAAAAACATCTGCGTATTAGATCTGTTTATTAATGAACGAGAGATATTCACACTGTCATCCATCAAGATGTATTCAGGAAATACTTAGCGTTATAACCTCTTTTTTCTCGTTTGAACGCTGCGTTCGGAGCCCTCCACCAAAGATTGCTCTCAATATTTTGATATTGTGTTTTCACAGGTGCACTAAGTATTCTCCAGCGTCCTCAAACAGGTTAGCCAAAATGAGTTTGACTGCGTGTGGTTGGACTTTACACATGTTTCCAGTAAAATATCATTATTATTGATGAGACAGGGACTCCTGGACGTCAGGCTGAAGGCATGGAATTCTTGGAATCCTCAGTGAAGGCCTACAAAGAGAGCATACAGTACGCTCTCGTTTCATTCCTTCTGATTTTAATTGCCCACGTCAACTTGCATTTTGTTACTGATGGTGTTGTCTCCCTTGTAAATACTGCTCATTGTCCTGATATTAGTCAGCTGTTATAACTTCTCACTGTAACAAGTTACAGGACGTAGTGTACTTAAGACTGGTCAATGTGATAAGGCTTTCCGATATTGGACTAGAAGGACTATCTGACCTTGTTGGCTGCTCGAGAAAGTGTCTCCCGTGCTCTATCGCCTAGATTTAGTGTGCAGAGACACAGGTACTAAGCAGGAGTCAGATGAGCAGCTGTTGAGGATTATCCTCTGTGTTCTCTCTCCCCAAGCTAATCATGCAAACACGTCTGCTATTCAGAATGTGACTCAGAAGACACAGGGCTGCATCTTTTTTTCAGACAGTGTCTATGCAAAAGGAAATTGCTAAAAAAATTGAGTGAAATATCTAGAACTGAATTGTGGAGTTAAAACCATCATTATTGTGTACAAGATTTTTCAGGCAGGTCCATTACTTAGCATGACTTCTTTCCAGCACTATAATGTTGTAAAAAACAGAGCCCATTAGCATTAATGGTTTTCACTTTTAATCACAAATTACTACACCTATTACTGCTTACGGTTTGCTAGCTACACATTCATCCTGCAAATACATCTTCTCTGGATGCAAGAATTAGCTAAGTAGCTTGCTGGCCCTCCGCTACTTCATTTACTCTGCTAACATCAGGCTCTCTAGCATCTTCGTAGTGCGCTCTAGTTAGTTCAGGGCCCAGTGGTTACACTTCCCTGAGGAACAGAGGACCGTCCACTAAGCTTTCCTGCTTAAAGTGCAAGTTTTGACCTGTTATCCATTTAAGTGCTAAGGCGCCATTAGCCATTCAGCCTACTTTAGCTAGGTCAGTACCCAGCAGCTGCATTTCACACCCTGGTTATGGTTTTAGCACCTTCAGTGGACACGCTACCAGCATTTTCAAGCATACGTCTTATTTTTTTATGATTTTTAAACTTAAGTTTATATATTTGCCAATTATTTTCATCACTCAAATTCAGTGGGGAACTGTCATGGCCCTCTATGCCCTCTCAGAAGGCCTAAAATATATATAATGTTATTTTATCTACTTACAGTTTGACAATCAACATCTGAACAATTAGAAAATTATAGGCAAATAAATTATTCAAACGTGTCTATTCAATCTGTGTTGGAACGTGAGTGGTTAAGTGTCTCCCCCTGTAAGGACTGTAATCCACAGAATGTTGGTGATTGGTGGTCCCGCTGTTCATGTACAGAGGGGGCCAGGCAGTTATAATTCAGCACATACCAATTTCAAATGACAGTAAAACTGACCAATCATATCTTCCCTCTAAGTGGGCGGGGCTTAACCGTATGATAATTTTCGCCCGCTGTGGTGACGCTAGCTGGAGAAACAGCTAGCTAGCACTAGGCTACCACCGCTAGCTAGTTTGCTGAGTCATGATGGAAGCCCATGTCCCCCCCAATTTGTCAACCCCCCCCCCCCCCCCCCCCCCCTGAAAACTTGAGTGCAAATATTTCTCTCGGGCACAGAGGGTAGCCGATGGTATTGCATTTGCGTAAATATTAAATCGCGAGAGCAAAAAAGCATTAAAGGAGGAAAAAAGACAGTTAGTGAATGCGGTTCCTCTTTCTGTGCTCGCGAGTTTCACATTTACGCTCACGAGTGAAACATTTATGTGCGTGAAATGTTAAAACGTGCAGCTTTATATCTTTCACCTCACTTTTTTGTTTTCAGTCGGTGGTTGGGGGGGGAGAGGGACGAGGCTTAAGGGTCACGGTTTGCTACTGCTCAAATTCAACTGGATGGTTAACAACACATTTTTTGTGATAAACTTTTTGTGACAGACAAATAATTTTTACTACTTTACACAGACATTAATGTCAGTTTTGCTCAGCTTTAATTGTTGGCCCGGACTAAAGGCTCTGTGATATTGCAATGGATTTAGCAGCTAATCAGCATTTCTACACCTTTTTAGAGGTTACGTAAAGTGGCTTACCATAGTTTTCCTTCCTTCTGTACAGTACATTGCATGCGTTTGCTATTATATAGTTTCCCTTACAGCAAAAATTGCTATGACCCCCACAAACCCAGAGAAATACCTGTTCCAGAAACCTTCTGGAAAATGGTACCATCCCATTAAAAGTAGAACCAAATGCCACCTGCACTGCTTTATCCCAATAGTCTTCTCAATAAGCTCAATGACTCATTTTGGTAATTTTGCATGTCCTGTATGTTCTTGTGTTGGCCTGCCAAGTTGAAGTCCTATGTACTTTGTACATTTGGTGAATGAAGTGATTCTGATTCTGAAATGGCTTAGTATGACAGTTAGTTTTGAACAGCACCATTTATTTATTTTTCTGGATGTAAAAAATAGCTCTAGTTTCTAGTAGGGATTCTTTTTAGGTTGCAGCTAACCTTCATTATACTTCAACTTCAGCATATAGGAAAAGAGAATGGATGCATTAGATAAATTCCATAAGATCATTTTGACCTGCAGCATATTTGGTCAAATTCTAACGAAAGGTTTGACCGTAGGATGTGTTATTGCACCTTAACAAACTTTTCAGTCAGCAACTGCCACGACAAAACAACTGGAGCTAGTAAAAAAAATAACAATATAATTCAACAAACAAGATGAGCTGTGAAATGCTTTACAGACTAGCTAGAACCTTTAGTGACTCCATCTGTTTTTTGTTGGAAAGCATTGCACATATTAGAGCAAATTTGATCATCGTTGCATTCTTTGCTTTGCTTTTTTTTAAAAAAATTAGATAGCTATATAGATACATAGAGACATATATTTAGTTTTAATAGTTTTAATTATATTAGTTCCCTACATAGTATGTAATCCTACACAAACAGTTACAACCCTGAAGTTGTTACCCTACTTAGTTCCAGCCCTAATTTAACACAGCTGGTTCAAATCTTCAGATGGTCCTGATGTCAGACACCTTCAGGCTCAGTGAAACAAGTAGAAGGTAAATGATGCCTCATGGCTGAGGAGTCATCTTAGGTCTAAAGCAGCAGTCGCCAACCCTGGTCCTGGAGCTCTAGCTTCCTGCAGAGTCTTGTTCTAATAACAATCTACCTCACCTGCTTCGGGTAATGAACTTCTTCAGAAGTCCTCGACTGCCTCTGATCAGATGTATTGGTGTTATGTAAGCATTAGATGCAGAATGGAGCAAAAAATTTTAAGAAAGTAAATCTCTAGGAAGAGGGTTGGTGACCACTGGTCTAGAGTGTGAAGCCTTCATTTCCTTGAAGCAACAGTTTTACCAAAACACAAATTTTAACTTTCTCCTCATTCCAAATGAAGTCCATCAGCTAACACATGTTTGGTTTCAGTAGTTTGGTTCTTTCAGTTTTGCACTGGACCCATGGGACTATTGTTGACAACAAACAATGGAAGCTTAATAGTCATGAATCTTGCTAACTGCAAACCTAAATCTTCACATATTTGCATTTAAATGCGTCAAGCTAGCTCAAATATTGAATTCTGATGTAGTGTGAAATACTTTATCTATAAAAATGGACAAAATGTTTTCATAGTCAATTTCATTTATAACACTATTACATACAGTATCAGAAACCAATTGAGTAAATCAGAATATTAGAGATTATTGAACTAGTCAGTGCAGTTTCAGGCAAGTGTGGTAATTTAGACGTGCTGTTTGCATAGTGCTTATTGGTAGGTTGTACGCTTCTGTTATTCCATGTAGTGTCAGTGTAAAACTAAATATAGAAGCTTCAGACACCAAACATTTCTTGTCTAATTCATTATATTTGGGGCCATCTGTTTAATTATGAGACCTGCTTTTGATTGTTTGGGGCACAATGGTGAGTATTCCACATCATTTGGAAATTGGGAGCTGTGGATACAGGACGCTGATGAGGCAAGATGTTATACTACACAGTCTAGTCAGAATATCATGAGGACCCTTGTATCTACACTTGTTGACTTTGCACTTCTACTATATCAGACTGTAGTCTGTCATTTTCTCTGCAAACTTTGTTGGGCCCATTTTACCCTGTTCTTCAGGCCCCCTAGAAGACCTCCACAGACAAGGCACTATTTGAATGGTGGGTCAATCTTGGCACTGCAGTGACACTGACATACAGGTGGTGTATTAGGGTGTGGCTCAAAACCTAGTGAGTGTCTAAGTAGGCTGTCTATGTAGGCAGCTGTGTAAGTAGCAGCGTTCTCTCCTCATCTCTCCTCATAAAACAGATTACTGAGACGCTCTAGTTAGAGAGAGTCACGGCTTGTTCCCGCCCACTGCAGCACGCGACCGGTGGTTTAGCTGGTTGCTAAGCTACCGGCCAGCATCCAAAACAATAGGTTTAAAAATCCGCTAGCATAAATGCTAATGACTCCAAAACGGTGAGGGACTCGTTACAGAGTTGATAATAAAATACTGTTTTGTGTGATTATATGACCAGAAACACATTAAAACTCCAGAGAGAATCAAAATAACTCACATTTTAAAACTATTTCACTGCTCGTAGCTTTGCCTGCGTTGCATCATGGGATTGTCTTAGCGGCTGAGGAAGCGTTCGATGCTCCTTTAAAATCAGGTCTAAATAAGGTTTCTCAGTAGACAGCATGTTTAAGGTATGTAAGAATTGGGACAGACTACATGTCGGGAGCGCATACTATGACGTACAACGCTGTCTATGTAGGAGCTCACTAGGTTTTGAGACGCACCCTTAGTGTGTTTTGTGCTGGTGTAAGTGTATCTGACACTCAGTTGCACTGCTGGGCTCAAAACAGTTCAACTAACCAAAAAACATCCAGCCAAAAGCATCTTTTAGACAGAGTCCTATGACCACTGAACAAGGACTAGAGAATAAGTAACACAGACTGTGCAGCAAAAGAACAGCTACTTTCTCTGACATTACATCTTCAAGTTTGAACAACAAGGTAGGCGTGTCTAATAGAGTGGACAGAAAGTGGACACACTGTTTAAAAACCTCCGCAGCACTGATGTGTCTGATCAGATTGTATCAGTAGAACTTAATATTACATCACTACCGCATCACGTCTCAGCGTCACTGCAGTGCTGAGAATGATCCATCACCCAAATAATACCTGCTCTATGGTGGTCCTCTGGGGGTGCTAAAGTTTACAAATCAGGGTAAAATGGGGCCTACAAAGTATGCAGAGCGTAAGACAGACTACAGTCTGATATTATAGGACTGCAAAGTCCATCTGTATCATCTGTGGAACTGATCACATCTGCAAAGACAGTGTATATAAGGATTGGTCTTAATATTCTGACTGGACTGTGTATAAGCTGTAAATGCAAAATTAAAGGAAACCAGACAGTCTGTTCATGATGTTCAGCATTCTGTTTAATTTGACTGTTTAAACTGTCGACTGCTAATTAACACATTTATTCCAGGCTGATTTTAAGTAAACTGATAATTAGCTGTTAATTAGGTAAAGTGGTACATTAGTTTATGATCAGTAGTATAATAGTAGATCTTCTATTGTCAACAGCATGTTACACTGTGTCCAGTCTTCCATCCAAATAGCAGATTTCAATCAAAATGACAATCAATACGAGCTGTTCTGAGCATCTGTTTCCATTCCATGATTCCAGTTTACTTCTGACAGTGTATTAGCCTGCAGTGATTTTAAACCAGAGTGCTATTTATCAAAAGGCATGCCTGCATAGGTAGGTAATGCTAGTTCCACTTATTAGACTTAATGTGCTTTATTAAAATGTTAATGGTTTTGTAAATATCTGGGTATTTTTAAACAATAATGCTGAAGTGTATTTAGATGAAAGAAATACACTGTTTATACAGTTCCATAACAGGCATTCACATTTAATTCCTAATTCTGTATCTATTTAATTTAATTCAAGTTTATTTGTGTAGCGCTTTTCACAAAGATGTTGTCACAAAGCAGCTTTACAGAAGTTTTGAAAACAGACTGTTACAAAATATATTCCCCAGTAAGCAAGCCAGAGGCAACAGTGGCAAGAACACCTCCCTCAGACTGGAGGAAGAAACCTTGGGAGGAACCAGACTCACAAGAGTAGACCCATCCTCCTCTGATCAAACAGTATTTACAGTTTAATAAACTAAATATCAAAGAAAAGAGTCTCTGTTTGAAATCTAAATGGCAAAGCTTTAGAAGCTGCACAGGTAGAGGCAGTCTCTGACTGAGGCAGTCTCTGACTGAGGCTTTATGTAAAGTAGGCGTGAGCTGAAACAGTCCCATCCTATCTCAATGCTGGTGCATCTGGATGGTGTACAGTGATGTAACTGATGGTGTAGCAGTTGACGCAAATGGACAGGAGAGCTGGCTGGTGATGGGTGGGGAGGAGCCCCTGATGGTCAGTCTTCCAACAGCATTCAACAGACGGGGGAACAGTCATTATCTCATATACTTTCTTGCATTATGTTGGACCTAAAGGATCTCCAGGCGAGAAGAACGGTAACTAACAAACCCGATGGATGCTGAAGTTCCTCTGCAGTGCTACAAATACACACACACACTACAGTATATCAGCATGGAATTTTGTAAATTTTCCAATAAGTAGAAATAATACCGTAAAACAACATTATTTAGTAGTGACGTTGTGGCAACCTTGTTCAGACAGCGTAAAAAGCACCACCTTTTGACAACATTGTAGCAACATTGTAAGAATGTAGACAACGTTGTGACTTGCATTTGCTGGGTATTATGGTATTATAATTATCTGTTGGCAACTTTAGCAAATTTTCAATGCAGCATTCAACAGAGTTCAATACAGATTTAATGGACTATATGAAGAATTTTAGGAGGTTTCAACAACATACTGACAATGTTACAATTACATTAGTCAGGTAGCATTTTTAACTGGTTTTAACTGGTCTGATTTTAACTGCACCTACACTCACTGTACTGCTGTTTACATACAATACTGTTTACACTAACTGTACTGCTGTTTACATACAATACTGTTTACACTAACTGTACTGCTGCTTACATACAATACTGTTTACACTAACTGTACTGCTGTTTACATACAATACTGTTTACACTCACTGTACTGCTGTTTACATACAATACTGTTTACACTCACTGTACTGCTGTTTACATACAACACTGTTTACACTAACTGTACTGCTGTTTACATACAACACTGTTTACACTCACTGTACTGCTGTTTACATACAATACTGTTTACACTAACTGTACTGCTGTTTACATACAACACTGTTTACACTCACTGTACTGCTGTTTACATACAATACTGTTTACACTCACTGTACTGCTGTTTACATACAACACTGTTTACACTCACTGTACTGCTGTTTACATACAATACTGTTTACACTAACTGTACTGCTGTTTACATACAACACTGTTTACACTCACTGTACTGCTGTTTACATACAATACTGTTTACACTCACTGTACTGCTGTTTACATACAATACTGTTTACACTCACTGTACTGCTGTTTACATACAATACTGTTTACATTCACTGTACTGCTGTTTACATACAATACTGTTTACACTCACTGTACTGCTGTTTACATATAATACTGTTTACACTCACTGTACTGCTGTTTACATACAATACTGTTTACACTCACTGTACTGCTGTTTACATACAATACTGTTTACACTCACTGTACTGCTGTTCACATACAATACTGTTTACACTCACTGTACTGCTGTTTACATACAATACTGTTTACATTCACTGTACTGCTGTTTACATACAATACTGTTTACATTCACTGTACTGCTGTTTACATACAATACTGTTTACATTCACTGTACTGCTGTTTACATACAATACTGTTTACATTCACTGTACTGCTGTTTACATACAATACTGTTTACACTCACTGTACTGCTGTTTACATACAATACTGTTTACATTCACTGTACTGCTGTTTACATACAATACTGTTTACACTCACTGTACTGCTGTTTACATACAATACTGTTTACATTCACTGTACTGCTGTTTACATATAATACTGTTTACACTCACTGTACTGCTGTTTACATACAATACTGTTTACACTCACTGTACTGCCGTTTACATATAATACTGTTTACATTCACTGTACTGCTGTTTACATATAATACTGTTTACACTCACTGTACTGCTGTTTACAAACAATACTGTTTACACTCACTGTACTGCTGTTTACATATAATACTGTTTACACTCACTGTACTGCTGTTTACATACAATACTGTTTACACTCACTGCACTGCTGTTTACATACAATACTGTTTACATTCACTGTACTGCTGTTTACATACAATACTGTTTACATTCACTGTACTGCTGTTTACATATAATACTGTTTACACTCACTGTACTGCTGTTTACATACAATACTGTTTACATTCACTGTACTGCTGTTTACATATAATACTGTTTACACTCACTGTACTGCTGTTTACATACAATACTGTTTACACTCACTGCACTGCTGTTTACATACAATACTGTTTACATTCACTGTACTGCTGTTTACATACAATACTGTTTACACTCACTGTACTGCTGTTTACATACAATACTGTTTACACTCACTGTACTGCTGTTTACATACAATACTGTTTACATTCACTGTACTGCTGTTTACATATAATACTGTTTACACTCACTGTACTGCTGTTTACATACAATACTGTTTACACTCACTGTACTGCTGTTTACATACAATACTGTTTACATTCACTGTACTGCTGTTTACATATAATACTGTTTACATTCGCTACTCGCACAAAACATTATTGTTTACATTTGTTACTTGCACTTTATGGTTGCTGCTCTTCAGACTTGCACATAAAAGCACACATAACTTGTATTTTTTATTCTTTAACTATAAAAATACTTTTATTTACTTCAGCTGATGTTATTATACTTTGTATATTTTGTATATATTTTTTATTTTTTGTTATCTTCATCTATTGGTGAATGGAGGAGCAGCAAAGTAAGAATTTCTCTGTACAGTGTAACTGTCTGTTCCGCTGTACACATGACAATAAAACTCTTGAATCTTGAATAGCATTGTCTCAACTTTCTGAAGAAGTACATGTGAACGTTGTAGGCACCAAAACAGTACGCTGTCACAACGTAACGGGGTTTGTAGAGCAGATATCAGTATACTGTAGATATCCATGCCGCCCTCCTGGCTCTGTAAACGTCAACATTAGGAGTGTAAGAGCTTCAGCTGCTTCCTCCAAACAGGCGGGGGCAGTACAGCGTGTAAACCGAGCAGTGACCGCGCAGAGAGCCAGAAGAAGCAGAAGCGGAGTCGGAGCCGTGTTTTCACCTGTCAAGTCTTCTGATGAGGAGGCGACTGTTCGCTCTTCTTAAGACAAGCTTTAAAAACGCTTCTGGCGCACAAAAAGACGCTAAAGTCATTCTCGGTAAGGAGAGTCATTATGAATTTTAGCGCGAGCCATGCGTGTGTAATCTTAACGGAGTGTGTATATATTAATGAATCACTGTCTGTCTGTGTTAGTTACTCATATGAGACCTCGGCACCGTTACTGATATTGATATTACCTGCTGGTCCAGCTGAGGAAGCGCTGCACACTTCTGTGTTGCTTGTGGTGTCGAAATAACCAAGAGGGCAACAAAAGCTCAATAGCTCTGCTACTTTATATGATATTACATTTTTATAGAAGGGCGTTCTTCTTAAATGCTTATGCTCTGTCTGTTTTGTGCCGGCTTGAGTCTCCTGTCTTAGTATAATGTCGAACAAACCAGTAAAACATCACCGGACAGATGTGCACAGGGTTATACAGTTTTATTCTTTTGGTGGGAAAAGAAAAATAACCTTTAATTGCGCTGCCATACTAATTACGGTACAGTATTAAAATTCTAGTGTATTTGTTATTCACGCTATTTTCCATGACAACACTGGGGGCCATCTTTGTTTACTTTGTGTTAGAACTTCCGGTGCGCCCGCGAATACGTTGATACTGATTACAAGCAAAACAACAACAAACATATAAAATGATTAGCATAACATGTTCAGTTAGAGGGAGTCAGTAATTGGAAGAAGAGGAAAACTTGACTTGAACTACAGAGTTACGAACACAGCACATAAAGATCAGAGTGTTGTGAAGCCGCCTTCCAAAGAAGAGGACCTGCGTCTATGACTGAAGCTCTAAATTTAAAACATCCACCCAAACCTCCGTATGTCTGCTCTTACCATTCTGTGGAGGAGAACCAGCACCAGAGCTTCCTTATCCAGAGAAATGTCTCGACTATGAAGCTCGGAAGAAGCAGACATGTTGGGTGTTTGCGAGTTAAGTAACTGTTTTCTGATCAGTGTTCACCGCGCTAGGCTATCTGGACTGTAACTAACACCCACGCAGAGTGGCTCGGGCAGCTGGCTGGACTTGGGTTTAACCGGCTTTCAGAAATATAAACTCACCGTCTGTGTGTAGGAGGACACGCCCACCTTCCCACTGTGCAGGTACTGATACGCTTCAGTACTTTTATAGTTTTTCATTGCTGAACCGTCTACACCTTCCGAGAGTACAGAGTAATTAAACATGTCTTCATAAGTAACCTCAGACCACCTTCTCATATCATCCACCCACTGTGTTATTAACCTCAGACCACCTTCTCATATCACCCACCCACTGTGTTATTAACCTCGGAGGAGACAGTGTTGTACCATTCAAACTTCTTACTGTCTCTCTGGTCTCCTCCCATGTAACTGTATTCAGTTTGGTTAGCTGAGCGGAAGTTCAAACACAAAGGCGGAACAAACACACGCTTGAAAGTGGCTGTGGTGAAATAGGGTGAATAGAGATGCACAGTGGAACCTTTGCAGAGTGCGCATGCGCAGTGGGCACATCGCATGACATGCAACATCAATGCAAAGAATATTAAAACACATTTCTTCTACAACTTTTTTGCTGTTTGGTTCAAATGTAAAACTCAGTTCTCATTTTCCATGATTACAAGAGAAGCCTGAGAGAACACAATTCGCACAGTATAGGGTTCTTAGGATGCAGAAAATACCAGTTATATAGCATTAAAGTTCAGGGAAGTATGGGTTGCACTCAAAAAGTATTGAGAGTAAAAAAAAAATAAAAAAAAAAAAATAAATAAATATATATATATATATATATATATATATATATATATATATATATATATATATATATATATATATATATATATATATATATATTTGTGTATCTATGTATGTATGTGTATATTTATTTATTTATTTATTTATTTAAATTCAGTGTGCAATTGCAATCCTCCACAAAATCATTCAAGTTGTTTGGTGAAAATCCCTGTTTTTTTTTCTAATTGCTATATATGTGTGTGTGTGTGTGTGTGTGTGAGAGAGAGAGAGAGAGAGAGAGAGAGAGAGTGAAAGAGAGAGAGTGAAAGAGAGAGAGTGGATGTGCAGAATATTTTCTTTAAATAAATGATGGAGCCTAGGCGTACTTCTGCTGCTTTGCTCGTGGTCAGGAGCTCTGCCGGAAATTACCCCAAAAGTACTAATCACACCAGAGTCTACTTAAGTACGTGTAACACTAGCTAGTTATGACTCATTGCAGCCCACCTCCGTGTAATACAATATGTTTTAAACACAATATTCACGGCTATTTTCAACCCACACTTAAATTCTGTTTTTCTTCATTTTTCATTAATGGGCAATTTTGACTTCTCACAGTTAAAAGTAAATGAAGTTGAACAAACTTAATGCAACTGCATGCAAGTGCATGGATTCCCATTTCCTTAATTCTTTCTTTTTGCTCTTATGGAAAAACCTGAAGGTGATGAAGTACAAACGATTTGTTGAAGTATGTAGTAATTTCCAACATGCTCTGCTGAAGTTACTTCACACTGTTGTGTCAGAGGCTGTATGATGCTTGTCTAACAAATTGCTTCCCTATCAGTAGTTCTAGACACAGTGGAAATAATTTTGGGTATGATCATGTTGCATCAGCGCTTGTTGTACCTTTTTGTTTTGAAGTAATACTTTAACTCTATATTAGGTATAGGTTAGTTTAAATGAGATGACACATGTGTGAGCTTATTAGACACATGCAGCACATTTCCAGTACTTTCTGTTAAACAAAGCCATATTGTATACTTTTGTGCCAATAAATGGGCCAAACCCGAAAATATAATGTTTTCACTGATTGTCTTGGACTGGTCAGAGTTCAGATTAGAGTAGATAATATTTGTTTTCATGTTCACTGCAGACTAGCTTGGCAATGTTGAAATGTTTGAATCCATCAGTGCTGAGTGCAACAGTATTGACTGTTCTTTCTGCAAAAGGTTGCAAGTTTACCTTCAAGACTCCAATGTTTAAAGAAACAAAGAGAAAGAAGTGAGGAGTCATCCCTTATGTTACTGATTTGTTGTTTCAGTCTTTAAAATCCTTTTTTTTGCCCACCACCACCACCCCTCTTCTTCAGAGGACCAATGTTTCTTTAATTCTAGTATTATAAGTTTTCATTTAATATTTGCAGTCATCTTGTAGAGGGAGGACAATAAACATACAAACAAACAGGGATTTCCAAGAATAAAGGAGATGAAAAAACAAACAGATAAACATAAGCATACATACTGTACATACATACAAACAAACTGACCAAAAAAAAAGTGAGAAGACAAAAATTATAATATTTTACCTTTAGAGAGTGCACTGAGCTAAAGCCATTTATAATTCCTTCCATAAATATTTTTGTGTTTATGTGTGTATGTGTGTGTTAATATGTGACCAGGAACATTCGGGTTGGGGCACCACATGTAGGTATAAAAGAAAACAGAAGTTAAGGTGGTTCTAGAATGTTGTTAAGTGTTGACCATGTTTTATTGTATTCCTGAGATTTATTCTTGATGGATGCAGAGAGTTCTTCCATTGCTATCAGTCTTTAAAATCCTAATGTTTTGCACCTTGTAGAACTGGCCCAGTTTTATTTAACCCAACAAATTATGGCAAAACTGGCCAAACAATAAGTTATGCCTAATTATGCTTTAACGTTTTTCTATTGGTAGCAGCAGCTTTCAAATACAGCGTGAGTGCTCTTACATTATTTTCATCATAAAGCTGCCACACAGGTTGGCCAAAATCAAAAAAGTAAATTGGTTGATTGGCTATAGC
Source organism: Megaleporinus macrocephalus (assembly GCA_021613375.1). Classification (NCBI taxonomy): domain Eukaryota; kingdom Metazoa; phylum Chordata; class Actinopteri; order Characiformes; family Anostomidae; genus Megaleporinus; species Megaleporinus macrocephalus. The sequence continues at coordinate 41,153,252 of CM038712.1, forward strand.
TCCATCATCTTTGTTGATTCCTGTTGTGAGTTTTATAATAACTATTAACGGTAGGGATGTGTATTGGCAAGAATCTGGTAATACAATACGTATCGTGATACAGCGGTCATTATTCAATATATCACGATATACTGCGATACTGCGAGCAAATTAATATATTGACATTTTTCATATCTTACTATTATAACACACCACTATATGAACAGGTTTGCCAATGCTTACAGTAACATTGCGCCCTTGTGCTGCTTGTTAATGTTGGAGTGGAGCTGAAAATGGATTGCAACACTGCTATCTAGTGGTCAGAGGTTTAAACACAGCACACAATGATTCACAGTCTGCCAGGAATCTGTTTATCTTTGAGAATTGATACAGTTTCACAAAACATAATATCCTGATATTCGATATTTTGATATATTTTTACACCCCTACTCAATGGCTGCATAATAGGCAGACTACAAGTATTAAGTGAAATGTATTTAAATTAACTTTTTGCATTAATAATTGATTTAATGATTGTGTAAATATCTTGATGTATCTAAGCCTTCCGACACTAAGCCTTATCTAAAGTCTTCCGGTCAGGATGCCCACGGCTTGGAGAGAGAATGGGTTTGCGTATCACAATCCTATGTGTGGTATCAGTATTTCAATATTAAAAGACTAATAAATAGACAAACATTGGGCCTAGTCGTTTTGTGTTTAACAAGCAAGTGTTTTGATCACAGAGAGTGGACAGTAACTCCTGCGGCATCCACTTTTCTTATAACACACATAGTAACCTATTCAGTCTATTATATTTTGTTTATTTTTGGTATGTGAAGTGTCAGAACTGTGTTTGTCGGTATTCATCTGGAACTGAATGCTGTTGTTGTTGCTCACATGTGGAAAAATGAACAACCTTAAAACATACACGTGCTTCAGTTTCCGTGTGCCTCTGTGTGTTTTGTCCAAACAGCTGGCCGCGCTGATCCAGCTGAAGCGATGGGCAGTCCTAAGTCTGAAAGTTGTGCCGAGGATGCCACTGTGGAGCATATTTACTGTAGAGGCGCTATCACTGAGCTGCTTAAATATGGGCCCAGGGACCTGCATGCTGCTGCCAAGACCTCCAGTCCACCCAGAGTGCTCTTTCTCATCATTCCAGGTGAGCACAATCAAGATGTCTCGTTTGTTCAAGCATGTTTTCAATGTTTAAAGTATTTAATTGAGGCTGGGTATTTTTATTTTTATGATCAATATGTTTATATTAGCTCAATGTATTGTTTGTTAATTGATATCACAATATTGGCCTTATGCAATATGCAGTATGTCTGGCAGATGAAACTGCAGTTTGTTAGTATAATGTCAGTCCATTGCTAATTTTGGTGGGCACTGGCACATTATTTACTTGGACAAGGCTCCTAACTCTACCATGATCCTTGAAGAATTGTTTGCCTTTGTACGTAGGGGTAAAATGAATATGTGACCTCTTCCAGGCAGGTGCACTAGAGCTCTTTTTCATTATTTTACTTTTTCATTATTGCCCTAACAGTAAATATAGGCATTGTAAAGCATGCAGCATTTTTAATAGCCACTAGCTGAGTTATGATTGAGCTGATTTATGTGTTTTCTCTTCTGCCCCTTTTTAATGAATGTATTTGGCTGCATATTTCAACTCAGCGAAACACTCATAGAAACCATGTACGGTAATTTCCTGAGCGGCCAGGTGTACTTAAAATGAAATATAGATCCACAGTACACCTTTTTTACTTAATTGCACTAATTACCCACACAGACATTGTTAACTATACATATTCAATATTTCTTAAGGGTTGTAAAAATGATGGGCCAAGCCAAATTTTTTTTTTTTAGTTTAACTGTGGCCAATGTTCTAGTCTAACCTCACAGCAGTTGCTAAGAATGAAAGCATGTGCGAGTGGAGCGTAGATGGACCAATTAATATGCTTCCTAAAGGCTTAGGATAACCTGCATCATCTTATTTGCCCTATGTAATGACTCATTTAGTCTATCAGGGGCCGTGAGTGAAAAGAACGAGTGCACACAAACACAAACAACACAACAGCATCAGCTTTAACAAAGCAGGCGTCAGCTTTTTGCACCAGTCAAAGTCTCGGCACGTGAGTCTTTTCTTACAGGAAACAATCTCAGCTATTCCTGTCACATTCCATTTTCTGGTTACTATCCAAATCTCTGAGAATGACTTTATGAACTTTGAGCTTTTCTTTTCTTCCCTTTTTTTTTTTGCTTTTCTTCATTTTTGCTCAACTTCAAAGCATATGAGCTCACCGCCATCATTAAGATGAAGTACCAAATAAACCTGTCTCTGAGCATGTTCAGTTTTGGTTGCCAAGGTATAAACAAACACAACTCACGGAGCGCTCCAGAGCTGCACAGGAGTCGCGGGTTTGTCCGCAGGTGGACGAATGAGTCAGACATTACGCACCTCAGCAAACGCAGGGCATATGCTGAGGTGCGTACCTCTACCTTTTGAAATTTGGCTGCGGCTCATGAGGAAAGCCCCGGTGGAAAATGCTGGGACGTGCTACCACTTCTCCCCGTCAGACGCTTCAAGTGCAGTGGCATTATGGAAAAGCTGTGCGGCTCAGGAGCACATTTTAAAAGCTTAAAAATTTATACTCTTGTGTTTCATACATACACTTTGAAAGGCACAGCAGATTGTGTGTTGTATAGCCTCTTACCCTCAGGATTAGAGGAATATTAATCTTTTCTGTAGTACGTTATAAATATCGTCCATTGGCTGAAATGCAACCAGTTAAATGCAGACGTGCAGCAGTTTAAAAACAAAAGTCCACATAACACATTCAGTTACACCACCAGCTCCAAAACAGCAGCTGTAAACTGTATAAACTCATCTGTGATTTTTATTTATATTGTTATATAATATATAAGATAATGCTTTATTAGTCCCACAGTGGGGAAATTAATACAGCAGCAAATGGATAGCAAGGCACTCAGTACATAAATAGATAAATAAACAGTACAGTAAATACAACATAAGTATACAAAGTCAAGAACATTACATAGAAAAAATGATATTTTCTATAAGTGTGTAGTGTTTGTGTGTGTATATGTGGTCAGCTGGGAGCAATGCTGGTTGTAGAGTCTAACACCAGCAGGAGGGAAGGAGCTGTGATACCACTAAATGTATTTATTTATATATATAGCAATAAAATTGTTATTGTTTTAGGGGTTCCACTGCCACCCAAGTCACCCATCAAACTGAATGTTGGGCTTTGCTGTTACCCGTGTCATATCAGCTACCTAGCCTCAGACTAGCTGCCTAACCTTCTCTATAGACTCTACTGAAATTAACATGGACTCTTAACTAGTTTCCACCAACCTTCTACCTTCATTAACTTTCATCATTAGTCTGACTGTTCTTCATCTGAATTATAATTCATCTTAGTTATATCATATTATGATTATATAAGCACACTTGAGCAGCTGAACAGAAGTACAAGGTGGTATAGTCATTATATTAGTACTGTTTGAGTAGTTTGATCAGAGGAGGATGGGTCCCCCCCTTGTGAGTCTTGGTTCCTCCCAAGGTTTCTTCCTCCAGCTCTGAGGGGGTTTGTTTCTTGCCACTGTCGCCTATAGCTTACTCACTGGATGGTTTCTATGTTTTTTTTCTATGATTTCTATGATTTGTTGTTATTTTCCTTTTAGGCTTATTTATGCTCTATTGAACTTTTCTTATCACTAAATTTCTGTAAAGCTGCTTTGTGACGACATCAGTTGTTAAAAGCATTATACAAATAATACATATTCATGAAAGACTGACACTGAGGGGACTGAACAGAGAGAAAAGTGTTCATTCTATGAGTCCTGTAAGCGTCCTGGGCTCACTTTTAGAAATAATTGTCCTTCATTTGGATCTTCAGGGAATCAGCACTCTGTGTAAAGTAGTGGGCATCGTGAGAAAGGAAAAAAAAAGATCTATCTACGTAGATTATGGTAACAGCAGGCTAACTTGTGGTCAGAAGCAGCTGTTAGTGATAACTGGCTTGCTAACTGGTTACAGTAATAGTAGGTTTGCGCTGTTTGTTGTCATGCTTCAGGGATCAGGCAAAATGCAAAACTACCAACCGGGCATAAAGTTTATAAATAATAAGAGTATATGACATTTACCCAGCACTTTTCTAGGACCCAAAGACGCTCACAGTTTACAGTCATTCCGTAATGGAAGGGCTACAAAGGTCACGACACTGATGATGAAATGAGCTATGATAGATTACGACAGAGGCTATTGCATGCGAGACGGAATAGATGTTTTTAAGGTTAGATTTAAATGGGGACAAACAATTAGACTGTTGAATTTGAGAAGGGAAAGAGTTCCAGAGCTGTGGAGGTTAGATGAGGGAATGGTAAGCAGAACAGTTATGGGAAGGAGTGTGCCTACATACAAAGCTCTTAAAATTGGTAATAGCTTTGTATGTAAGGAGAAGGATCTTGAACCAAATGTGTTATTTTATGGGGAGCCGGTGAAGGTTTTGGAGAACAGGTGATGTGTGGAAGCAGAATTCAGAACCATCTGAAATGTATGAAGTAAAGAAGAGCTGATGCATGCAAGAAGAGAGTTGCAATAGTCTAGTAAAAGCAGCTACAGGTAAAAGCCTGAATGAGATTTTCAGCGGCTGGCTGGGAAAGAGATTGTTGAGCTTTAGCTGTATTGCGTAAGTGAAAGAAAGAAGTTTTAACAAGGGAGCTGGCATAGCAGTTTGAGTATCACTGTCAAGCATTAAGGAGCTGTGTTTCATCCAGTTCCTAATCTGTAAGATGTTCTAGATTACCATAAGTAGGTAGAGCAATTGAACCAGTGATAGATCTGTGTTTCCAGGTTACAATGGAGAACGATCAGGACAGCTAAGAGCATTTAAATAATAAACAATGTAGGTCCAAGTACTGAACCTTGCAGGACCCTTTGAGTGACAGAGGAAGTGGAGGAACTGTACCCAGAGAGAGTAACAAGTTGTTACGATCTGTTAGATATCTTAATCCAAACAAGAGCAGAGCCAGCTCACGCGATTTAGAGAGTAGTTTTAGTGCTATGAGAGCATGCTTAAGGACTTCTGATAGAAATTAAAGATTTGAGATGGGGGGATAGGTATAATAAAGTTAGATGGGTAAAGACCAAGCTTTTTATGGATGAAAGTACCTGTACACTGAGGGGACATAGCCAGAAAACAATGATTTAATGATAGAAGTGAGATGGACGACCAAAGCAGGCATACAGGCTGTAACTAGTAGTGTGGGGAAGAGGTCAAGGGAGCTGATTATACTCACAAGAGCCTCTGTTGGAAGCAGAACAACTAGAAGCTGCAGAGTCAAAGGAGAGCAAAGAAAGGTCTTAGACATGGAGACCACAGGGAAGTTGTTTGATTTTGGATATATTGCATTCAAGGAAATGTAAGAATGAGTTACAAGGTTCAGAGGAAGATGCAGCTGTGCTTTTAGGTGCATGGTTTGTTAAGTTTACAGATAGCTCAGAATAGATGATGCGAGTTATGCCTGGTTCACACTACATGACTGTCTGAGTCGGCAGGTCTTTGTACCGTTCACACTACATGACTGGTTGTGCTGTAATAGCGAGTCTTTCAGTTGTCGTGGCTTTCACACTACATGACTGGTTGTGCTGTAATAGCGAGTCTTTCAGTTGTCGTGGCTTTCACACTACATGACTGCTTCACTGCGCTGATTTGCAGCGAAAAATGAAAGAAGAGAAAGGAACAAATATTGTTGAGAAGATGGATAAAGGCGTGGGGCCAGCAGGGACTGTCAGTTCTGCAGAGAGAATTGGAGGTAAATAGTTTATCAATGAAAACGTACGTGTCGCCCGCAGCTGCAGTGAGATTGCGTGAACGGTGACGCGGTTCTCTCTCTACGTGATCCCATTGGTTGTAGCTAGACGCTTCTGTTGAATCATAGTCGTCGACTGGCCTAGATATTAAACATGCTAGATGTTTGCTGGGTGTCTGCGATTAGTCGGCGAACACTCGTTGACGACTCGGCGAGCGTCTTTCAGCAGTTCACACTACACGACTGAGAGAGAGCCGAGGGATCGCCGATTTGCCTCCGAGCAGAGGTTTTTGTTGGCGGTCTGAAAAACCAGGTTTAAATCGTGTAGTGTGAACTAGGCATCAGTATTTGGCCCAATGATAAAAAGACTAGAAAGATAACTAGACTTAGGCATGCACCAGTTTCAATCTTTTATACAGCCTTTTGAGCCAGGGACCAGCCTATTTCATAGTGTGATAATCTGTGGTGTATGAAGGTACAGGAATGGTGAAAGAAATTACTTTGGTTCTTATATGGGGCTAATGGAATTCAGCATTGCAGCACGTTCCTCAGCAGAAGAAGGTGCAGAATTGAGGGAAAAGTGAAAATTAGACTGGATAAGTGTCAAAGATTTAATACTTTGGAAAAAGATCAGTTGTTTAACAGACTGATTAGTTACAGGGACGGTGAACAGAAGGATCTTATAGATATATAATGGAAATGAATGATGGAAATGGAGTCTCAGAATCTGAACAGAGGAACAGACTAGGTCAGTAATGTGGCCTCTATCGTGGGTGGGGAAAAAAAAATATGCTGGATAAAGAAGGATCTCCATTCCAACTATCCAATAAATCTTCTTCAGTTTAAATTTTTTTGTCCATTAACTCACTGTTGACGATGGCAACTGATACAACAGAAATTAGTGGTTTTAAGTGTGCTGCAGGATTGTTTGCATTATGCAAGTTCAGTGAAATTGAATTAAGTTGAAACTTTCCCCATGTAAAGCCAATGTTACAAGCCTAGTTATGTGATACAATTACTTGTGATGATACACATTTAATTTAATTCATGGTAAATGATCTAATTTTCAACTTCTGCACACAAAGGTTAAACAGAATTGAAGGTAGATTTCTGTAAAAGTGAAAGAAAAGAAAAGAAAATAGTGTGAAATTATTACCAATACATGTAGTCTTCTATTCTGTGATAGAGCCTGTAGTCCATATTCAATTCAATTCAAGTTTATTTGTGTAGCGCTTTTTACAACGATGTTGTCACAAAGCAGCTTTACAGAACTTTTAAAAGCAGACAGTTACAACATATAACCCACCTATGAGAAAGCCTGAGGCAACTGAGGCAAGGAAAAAACCCTTAGACTGGAGGAAGAAACCTTGGGAGGAACCAAGACTCAAGGGGAGACCCATCCTTCTCTGGTCAGTTTTTACAGTTAAATAAACTAAACATTAAAGAAAAGAGTCTCTGTTTGAAATCTGGATGGCAAAGCTTTAGAAGCTGCACAGGTAGAGGCAGTCTCTGACTGAGGCAGTCTCTGACTGAGGCAGTCTCTGACTGAGGCAGTCTCTGACTGAGTCTTTGTGTAAAGTGGGCGTGAGCTGAAACAGTCCCATCCTATCTCAATGCTGGTACATCTGGATGGTGTACAGTGATGTAACTGAGGGTGTAGCAGTAGACACAGATGGACAGGAGAGCTGGCTGGTGATGGGTGGGGAGGAGGCCCTGATGGTCAGTCTTCCAACAGCGTTCAAGAGACGGGAGGACAGTCATTATCATTTTGAGTCCATATTATAGCTTAAAGCTGGATATGTGATGCATTTTCTGCATTTTGCATTGCATGTCTTTGTCAGCACAGTGTGTAGCAGCATGATCATGATATTTGACCTAAATTATTTTGTCTAGTCTAAATAGTAGGGATGGGCTAGTTGGGGTCACGGGGGTGCTGGAGCCAATCATCGGGCGAAGGCAGGGTACAGTATGCACAGTTCACCAGTCCATCGCATGGCCAGCACTCACGTATTCCCACCTACGGGCAGTTTAGAGTGAGGGTCAACCTAACATGCATGTGTTTGGACTGTAGGAGGAAACCCGGACCGGGAATCCAACCCAGATCATCTTACTGTGAGGCAACAGTGCTAACCACAACACCACTGTGCCAACATTCACCTAACAGAGCTGACTCTAAAAGCTGACTTGTGTGGATCATAGCTCCAATTTGCGTAGTTGTTAAGAAGTCTGGTGGGTTTTTCATTTTTCTTTTAATTGATAAACTTTTTTTGCCTTCATTTTTACTGCAGTTTCAAGCAAGATGATGTTTTATATTTGAATTTAAACTAGATTTTTTTAATCTAGTCTAAGTTTGTTTGTGTGCAGTTGTTTTCAATTTAAACTAAAGCATTTAACAGGAAGCAAACCCAACTCAAGTTTGAAGCCTGCTGTTTGGAGGCTGCAGGAATACATTCTTGGACTTGTTTGCACACAGCACTTCTAAGTAACACGTCTGAAAACGTATTTAAGTAATTCATGCTGATGTTTAGTTCTTATTTCTTATTGTCATCATGGTTGTGTCACTGATCGGTTCAGGTTTTATTGTGTCACACTTTTTTTTAAATGCAAGAGGTTGCCAGAGATGCATTCAGCAAATAAGGCAATGTTGTATGTTAAACTGTATAGTTCAGTGTTTTGGAAGGGGTGGATTTTAGTAATGGGAAATTCTTCCTGGGGTTTGAGCTTATCAGAACTGTTTTATTGAAATGCCACGAATAAGATAACACAACATACTAACAATGCAAACCACACTACCATTATCCCCTTTCAGCTAAATGGCTTGTTTCATTTAGGTTTAAAATGAAAAGCAGCAGACTTTTGGAATTATCTTTAACCAAACATGGACACTACAATGATAAGATCTGGTTGAGGAGCCGCCTGACTCACTCAGCTGGGTCAGACAGTGTGGCGGTCTCCCAACCTTATATGTGCAACAAGCCATAGAGCAGCTGGTAGTAAAGCACGAATGACTGTAGTATTTCCTAATTTCCAGCAGTGAAGTTGTCTTCCAATCTGAATTTTTTGTTATTCTTTAAATGTTGCAGTTACATTTAAGACACACTGTAACAGCTTCTTCCTTCTGCGTTCTTAAAAATGAAGGAATGATTCAACATTTTAGCACAGTTTGTACCAGAAAACTCGATTGACATGGTTGAACTATATATTGCTAAGTGGATTTTGCAGGTTTACAGGTTACAGGTTTACTTTAGTTGTTAACATGGCTTTTATTAAAGATATATATATATATATATATATATATATATATATATATATATATATATATATATATATATATATATATATATATATATATATATATATATACTGTTTATATATATATGTATGTATGTATGAATCATTCCTTCATTTCTAAGAACGCAGAAGGGAGAAGCTGTTACATTGTGTCTTAAATGTAAGTGCTATATATAGCACTTATATTACACATATATATATGTGTGTGTGTGTGTGTGTGTGTGTGTGTGTGTGTGTGTGTGTGTGTGTGTGTGTGTGTGTACTAAATATTTCAAAAACAAAAACTATTATATTTGGCTCTAAATCATTACTAGAACTAAAGTTAACATTAAATATTGACAAAGATTTGTAAGAAGTAAAAGAAGTAAAACTATTGAGTGTTATAATTGACAACAGATTATCATGGAGGAAACATATTAAAAATATAACAATAAAAATGGGGAGAGGTTTATCTGTAATAAGAAGAATTCTGTAATAAGAAGCTTTAAAGCTAGTAACACAGTCATTAGTGCTGTCTAATCTAGATTACTACAGAATAAGGCAGCGAGAATGATATTACGATGCCCGTACAGGACCAGCATAAACAAAATGCATAAGGAACTATAGTGGCTAAAGGTTGAAGACAGGTTAAAGACAAACCTTGTGGTACTCAAAGATTACACATGAGTTAAAATATCCAAAGAGCCTTTATGATCAGTTAGAACAAATAAAAGAGAGAGAAACCAATATGTCAAGATATTTAAGTAAAAATTATTTTAAATTACTGAGAGCTAAAACTAACCATATGTGCAAAACAGTGATTTACAGAACTATTAAAGAGTGGAACTCCTTACCTGACTCACTGCTCAACACTGATAATAAAATACGGTTTTAAAAAACTACTAAAAAACACTACCTAACTGATTTCTGATCATAAAACTAAATAAATAAAAGTTAAAAGTAGATTAGGGAAATTAGTTTCAAGTGGAATAGCGAGGTTATTGGGATTATTGGGATTTTTTTTTTAAACTTTCTACTTCTTATTTGTTTTTTCTTCCTTATCTATTTTAATTTTTCTTTTTCTTTTGTATACATTTGAAATATACATAGAGTATGTTCTTTTTTCTTTTTTGTTCTATATGGATAATGTATATGTGTGTTTTATGTCTCATGGACCCCAGAAAGAGTAGCTGCTATCATTATAGGAGCTAATGGGGATCCAAATAAAATAAACAAATATACTGTGATATATGCCAACACTGTTTTTAATTATACTGTGGTATAATTATTTGACCACAGTATGCACTACCAATGGAATTAAAGCATTTCCCAGAAGTAGGATTGAGTGGTTTAGGTCAGAAAAGCAATCAAGCTTGATGTCAAAACTCAAGGCATGAAATACAATAGCTCAGTGGGCCAATTAAGATTGAGTCAGCTATACTTGCTCATTTGACCTATTTGAGAAGCCATATTACAGTAAACTGGGTGATTATAGTTTCTTGAAAGTTGACTGATTGAAAGGGTCAATGCGAAAGTGATGTGTAAGAAAATCCCATGATTCTTATATTTTAGCTCCATGCATAATGCATAACGCATAATTAATGCTCTGGCATTACAATGAGTTTATAGTTCTAAAAGCACAATTGAGTTCTTCAGTTTAAGTAACCCATTTCTCATATCCAGGAAGGCTTATGTTCATGATTCAGTGTGTTTTTAGACTGCTCTCACACAAACACATACACACACATAGTCTGGTTGCCTTCTCATCGAATTAATTTAATTAATGATGACGTGTCTCGCCTTGTGCCTCAACTAAGAACTTCTTTCTTAGTGTTCTGTCAACAACTTTCTGTCCTTTAGCAAAAACAGAGTAAGTTCTGTCAGAAGCAGTCCCGTTTCCTCCTCATAGCCTCCATCATGCACATTTAACACTGGCAACTCTGAGTGGGTCATGTCATTATTTTCCATACTATGTGTATATGGTATCACAATACGCCAGTTACAAATAAATAAAAGCTGCACTAAATTAGTTTAGAGATCTTTCTGGTGGAAATGTGTAGTTTCATGCAATGTGCAGAAGAACATGTAGCAGGTTGTGCTCTGTACCCCTTCTTAAACGGATGAGTCAGTAAATTATTAACAACAGCAGTATTATTAGTTTCCCCCTACAATAATGCATTAAACCATATTTCTTGTTAAAATCGGGAGACAATTTGTAAATTAAAAGCTTTCATTTTTGGACCTGATGCAGTTGCATGCACCCTAGCAGGGTCTTTCTCTTTGGTCATGGAGGATTTTCTGGTGGTGACCATTTTTGTTGAGCTCACAGGTATTGAGTTGTTTGTTCTCTTTAATGTATGTTTAGTGTTTGAGGTTCAGCATTTTGAGCTTATCAATGATATCCACTAGAGGTCGATATATTGGGCCGATATTTGCCATTTTTTATAGAGATGGACCGATCAGCGTTTTTGAAACTGATTCCGTTCACTGATCCCCTTTCAGCGCGATCGGCCAATAGTCGATATCGATCAAGGGCGGGGCTATACAAAGTAAATCAAACAAATATCCACAATACTGAAATCATTCAATTTAGACCCTGAATTTAAAACGAAAAAAGCTAATTAAATAATTGCAGTATTTTAAACTAAATCTGTAATCATTAAATGTAGATCTTGAATTGTTGCTGCTGTTCTGTTAGTACCGGTCAGATCTGGTCTGTATGGTGTTCTGGGTTGTTTGTTTTGTGCTAGCTGTGCGTGCTAGCTCTGCTGTTTACTGATTCTCACTGTATTCATTCGTGTGGTGTCTCTGAAGTGCTGTATCAGATTAGTAGAGTTAGTAATGTCTTTGTCTTGGTTCCCCAACGAGACACGCTGATTTTACAGATTTTATAAAACGTCCTGGATGAGTCTGCATCACATACAGTAAAGAACTGCCAGACAGCACTTGCCGTAAACGCGGGGCCGCTGCTTTAGTCAGTCTGCCGAAAATGAAAGGGTATGTGTTTCCACCTAGCGGTTCAGATAGGAGCGCTAGCTGGAAATACAGAAATTAAGCGCATTTTTTTAATGCTATTGATCAGCTCTCGGGATCTGATAAATATCAGCCGATCACCGATCGCACATTTTGATGCGGTGGAAGGTGCTGCTGCCGCATGTGAAGGACCTCAGGCCAAAACCTATGGAACTGTTCAATCAAACAAGTGAAAATTAATAACTTATAGTGAACAGTTAGGTTTTTAATGAGGCGGTTACGTGTGTCTAGTTCCGCCGTAGACGTGAACCAGAGTGGATGTTTTACTGCTTAGCTCCGGGGCTAAAGCTAACTGCTCTAGTGTAATACACACATTAGCTCCGGGGCTAAAGCTAACTGCTCTAGTGTAATACACACATTAGCTCCAGGGCTAAAGCTAACTGCTCTAGTGTAATACACACATTAGCTCCGGGGCTAAAGCTAACTGCTCTAGTGTAATACACACATTAGCTCCGGAGCTAAAACTAACTGCTCTAGTGTAATACACACATTAGCTCCAGGGCTAAAGCTAACTGCTCTAGTGTAATACACACATTAGCTCCAGGGCTAAAGCTAACTGCTCTAGTGTAATACACACATTAGCTCCGGGGCTAAAGCCAACTGCTCTAGTGTAATACACACATCAGCTCCGGGGCTAAAGCTAACTGCTCTAGTGTAATACACACATTAGCTCCGGGGCTAAAGCTAACTGCTCTAGTGTAATACACACATTAGCTCCGGGGCTAAAGCTAACTGTTCTAGTGTAATACACACATTAGCTCTCGGGCTAAAGCTAACTGCTCTAGTGTAATACACACATTAGCTCCGGGGCTAAAGCTAACTGCTCTAGTGTAACACACACATTAACTCCGGGGCTAAAGCTAACTGCTCTAGTGTAATACACACATTAGCTCCGGGGCTAAAGCTAACTGCTCTAGTGTAATACACACATTAACACGTTACTGTTACACAGAGAGTCTCTCCGGAGCAGACAGAGCTTCCCAGATATTACTCAGATATTAGTCAGATATTACTCAGATATTAGTCAGATATTATTCAGATATTACTCAGATACTACTCAGCTTCCAGCACTCAAGACTAACAGAACTAAAGAAAACAGGACCATTAGAACAGAACTCGAATCAGCCACATGTGTTTTTGTACACAGCGGAATTTGACCTCCGCATTTAACCCATCTGTGCAGTGAAACACCCACATATACACACACTAGTGAACACACACTAGGGGGCAGTGAGCACACGTGCCCGGAGCGGTGGGCAGCCCTATCCACGGCGCCCGGGGAGCAGCTGGGGGTTAGGTGCCTTGCTCAAGGGCACCTCAGTCGTGGCCTGGGGGATCCCGGGGATCGAACCGGCAACCTTCCAGTCACAAGACAGGATCCCTATCTTTCATATCCTTATGATTACGGCACATCAGCGTCTCTCTCTCGCGCGTCACATGCTGTTTCTATCTATCTATCTATCTATCTATCTATCTATCTGTCTGTCTGTCTGTCTGTCTGTCTGTCTGTCTGTCTGTCTGTCTGTCTGTCTGTCTCTCTCTCTCTCTCTCTCTCTCTCTCTCTCTCTCTCTCGCTCTCTCTCCGAGTGCCTCATCCTCCTTAAAGACTCGCATTTTTACTACAACGCGATAGAAACCCGACCGTGAAGTGAGACACTCTCTGTAACTGCAGCAGACATGTGAAAGTATTTTTCAGTGCACTTCTTAATAACTGGTGTGTTATTGGTATAAAGAGTTGTATGTTGTACTCTTTCAGCAGTGAAATGGTCGTGCTGTGTTTTTTGGGGGGCAGAAGTCAGTATTTAATAAATGATGTTGTGTCGACTTCTTGTTATTACTAGTGAGACATTTTAGCAGTAAATAAAGCAGAAAACCTCTAGATATCGGCCTCAAAATGAGCCCAAAAAAATCAGCAGGCTGACCCTGACCTCGGCATCGGCTGTAGAAAACCCCATATAGGTCGATCTCCAATACCCACGTTGTCGGACAGTCATAGTGGTATTCACTGTTCTACCGGTATAGCCACTACCCCTACCAGCAACAGGTGTCACTATTAGAAAGCCCGCTAAGGCCGATGACCTTAACGCGAGTGGTGGTGAGTGGCTACTTTTCTTCAGCTCTGAATGTCACTGAGCATTGTGCTCAATGGACTCTTTATGGCTTGCGGAGAGCCCATGCGTAAGAGCTGTTATTGTAGAGCGTGTGCCCTTTTCCCCAGAGATAACAGCAATAATCACCATCCGTCTCGCCAGAGTCACCTCACCCTCCCTAGCGTCTCTTATCCGCACAGGTGCTTTAATCTGCTGCAGTACGTCTGCACAATGGAGAGAACAGTGAGTGAGCCAAGCTCCCTTCAGATGACTAGGAGTCTAAAGCAGAGTGCTCATGCTTATAGGATAGTGGTTTATGTTAAGTACTTAATGTTTCCAGTCCTGTGATCATTAGATGCTCACTAATGGCATGTCCATGCTTGCTAACCAGAAGTGCCAGTGGTCAGTTACTATCAGAGGAGCTGGCCAGTTACTTTGTTAAAGCAAATATAAATGTGAACATTGTATAATATTATATTATAAACTGTAAATACTGTTCGACCAGAGGAGGATGGGTCTCCCTTTGTGAGTCTGGTTCCTCCCAAGGTTTCTTCCTCCAGTTGAGGGAGTTTTTCCTTGCCACTGTTGCCTCTGGCTTGCTCACAAGAGATAAAGTGTTGTGATTTCATGTTTTTCATGCTTTAAAATTCCTGTAAAGCTGCTTTGTGACAACATTGTTGTAAAAAGCGCTATACATATAAACTTGACTTGATTTGACTTGACTATTGGGCTGTGTTTGTGATTCTGACAATGCTAAGCTTTCCAAAACTAAAGATTTATTTCTACTGTATTGGGTGTTATTTCAATGTTAATTCATCAACAGTCTCTACTAAGAGCATAGTTCAGATTTTTTGCCCTACCAGGCTGATAAGTTTAACAACTTGCTTTGTACGACATTTCATGTTCCAAGACGAGTATCCCCAGCTATCTCTACTCTTATCAGACCAAACACAGGGCATTTTAGTCTTGTGAGTTTCTCCAGTGAGATCAAATTCCATTAATGACGAGAGCTTGAAAAAAGAGATAGGCCTAATGTCCAAGTGAACTGACGATTTGGTTGCCATCGGTAATCTTAAACGTGTACAATCCCCGTTGACTTATTATGCCTCATTAGACCAGAGGATGATACCAGCTTTCACTAGTAGTTTTGAGGGAGGTTTAGCTCAGCCAGGCCTCTGCGGAGAGTTAAAATGTACACTAAATTTTTGCCCTTGAGCCAAAGAAGCAGTATTGTAGCTGTAAGCTGAAATATGAATACATGTGTTCTTTGAAAGACTCTTTCAAAGAAATAATTCAGCAAGTATTTTGAAAAATGTTTATATTCTGAAATACTGCTTGCTTCCCATAGCACTCTGAACACAGAGACTGCCAGCAGTTCATATTTTTTTATGTGAGTACATATGGCAAACCACTAGCTACTATTCTGGTGATGCTAAAGAATGGATTCCTGTTCATTTGAGAATTTAGAACTTTAGAATTGGACAGTGTTGTTAAGCTCTTCATAATTTGTTGGAGTGTGAGGAGAGTAACTTATTATAGCTCATATTAAAGCCGTAAAGTTGTTCAATGGGTTGGGGATGGCTTCCACAGATGGTTTGGATTTATAGGAACCTGCTGTGCGGAGCACTCTTCTGGTCCAAGCAGCTGTATCCAATAGCCTTCAGTATCACATTGTTTGATAATTCGTAATAATCTTACAAAGATTCCTTCTAGTCTTTCCTCTGCCCCTTATATGCTACATATGTGTTGCCATGCTTTGCCCCTCTCTTGTTTTCCAGCTGCTGAACACTGAGGGACCAGGGGCTTGCGTAATTAATCAGTTGTACATTATATAAAATAA
>CM038712.1:41174298-41396798 GCA_021613375.1 Megaleporinus macrocephalus
GTTTTCTATAAGCGCACGCGGTGAATGCCGTAAACTGTTCTCATTAGGCCGCTGCTTCAGTCTGTCTGTCGAAAGTGAAAGGGTATGTATTTCCATCTAGTGGTTCAGATAGGAATTGCAGGGAGCTGGCCGGAGGGGGTTTTAAGGAGGGCTTCTCCTCCTGGATGAAGTGCTAGCTGGAAACACAGAAATTAGGCTCATTTGTTTAACACCATCGATCGGCTCTCAAGATCGGCTAACATGGAGAAATATCGGCCGATTACATATTTTGATTAAAAATCGACCGATACCGATACATAGCTGATCGATCCTTCCATCTCTAGTTTTGATGGGAAGTATTCAGTCGGATGGGGCAGTAAAGAAAGGACAGACTCGGGCTGAGTACAGTACCTGAGCACACTGCGTCTATAAACATACAAATAAGCACTGCGTTCTTCAGTCGTATTGTTCCACCGAGTGACTTGGTTGCATGACTTCACCTACTTGGACAGTGTGATCCAGGGTGGAGCAGCTTGTACTGCGTAGGAATGCTGCAACAATTAGCTGACAGAGTCCAGTAGTCATCAGTGATTACTTAATGATGGGAATGAATGGTTAAAATTATATATGTTTACTAATTTATGCCCTATATAATCCAAATAATGCATGTGAAAAGGGTAACCCAAAGCCACACTCAAGTAAAAGTGTTGTTAATTTATTTATTTTTTTAAAAAGTGGATGTAAACCATACACACAGACTACTCGGCTTTTGGCAAAATTCAGCGTTTTAGGCAATTCCATTCGCCTGAATCAGGTAACTGTGATGACTCGTGTGCTCTTTCCTGAACCTAGCACTGTAGCAGTTCACAGTACTTGTTCAGTCAACCCCCATTTTAATTTAGTTTTTATTTTTGTGGTGCAATTAAAACTAATATTGAAGTCTTGTAAGTGCTGATATTTTATTTTTTCTTCTTTTTTTTAGCATTTTCTTTGTTGTTCATTGTTCCACAGTTGTCGATGAAAGACAGTCAGTTTCCTTTTATTTTTTTTTTTTGAAATTGATGAACATGATAATTATTGTGTGACCACTTCGAGAGCTAAGCATTTATTAACAAATTACATTAAAAGTGGTGACTGTCAGGGTCCAAACACTAGTTTTAGAATGGCCTCTGTTAATGATACGTTTGGGGCTGAAGAGAAGAGGTTTATGTACATGTTGGTATAGTAAGCACCTTTGTCCTTAAAGGTTAAATATCTAGGAAGCAGTACAGTTTTGGACACGACTTTTAGCAGTTACCCGTGTATTTTAGTCTCAAATTGTATCAGAACACAAAAGAATTTTCTCCTAGGAACAAAACCAGTGGACCCCACTACACGAGACTGGTTTCTAAACTTGTCACCATCTTCATATCTGGTAAAAGTAGCTAAATGAAAAAAGAATCCGGTCCAAAAAGTGCATTGAGAACTGCACTGAAAATTAAAGTTATTACATTTAGCATCTGTCAGTATAAGTTTCCTGGATATTATTCTTCTGTACTGGGACTCCTCCGGTCTAGAATAAAATGATAACACTTCGGCGTAAGAGTGAATTCCTTCACGCACATATGTACTTGTGTATAATTATTGTCATCTGAAAAGGCTTGGAGAAATACAACCTTGTCAAAAATATTTATTTAAGTTAATGTAACTCAATTAACATAATTAGTTAAAAGATGCACACGGTTAATCTCTCACATTGAGTTGTACTGCAGGAAGTGTTGGGAACAGTATGTCTCTTATGTTTTGTTGCACACTAAAAGAAGAAATCAGTTGTTGAACAGCTGGTGGTGCTATAACATGGGCAAGAGAGAAACCCTTAGACTTATAAGTAATATATATTAGGGCTGTGTATTGACAAGAACCTGGCAATACAACACGTATTGTGATACAGTGGTCACGATTCAATATATTGTGATATATTGCGATACTGCAAGCAAAGTGATATACTGCAATTTTCCAAATCCTACTATTAAAACACACCACTATATGAACAATGCTTACGACAGCATTGCGCCCTTGTGCTGCTTGTTAATGTTGGAGTGGAGCTGAAAATGGGTTACAACACTGCCATCTAGTGGTCAGAGGTTTAAACACTACACACAATGATCAGTGATTCACAGTCTGCCAGGAATCTGTGTATCGATACTGTGTTTTGAGAATTGATACAGTATCACGAAAAATAATATCCCTATATTCAATATTTTCGATATTTTCTTAAACCCCTAATATATATATATATATATATATATATATATATATATATATATATATATATATATATATATATATATATATATATATATATATATTTATTTATATATATATATATATATATTTATTTATATATATATATGAGTAAGTTATGGAAATAATGGTTAGCTTATGTTCATAATACTACAAGCTTTCCTCTATTCCTCATCCATCCCCACCACTCAGAAGACCGATACAGAAGATATACGTGGGTAGTGGACTGTTTGGGGAAGTCCTTTGATTCTGTCTAGGCCTTGAGAAGGAGAGAGCCAGTGGACTTTATTGTGGTGGCTTGTCATTTCCAATAGCACAGGCCTGGAGCAGCACCAGCTTTGAGCATGTGGGGGCCCATCTGGGAGAGATTTGGAAGCCCTCAGCATGAATGAAAACATACAAATGGATTTAATCAGGTTGAAGAGGGTTCAGGAGGGCTGCTGCTGGCCCTTGCTGCCTGCCTGCTCCCCACAGCCCTATCAGTATACACAATCTAAGCCTGGTCAGCCTCAGCTTGGGGGACTGGAAGAGGACAGGACGACCACTAAAAGACTGAAGAGAGGATGTGCTTCAGTGGTGGAGGTCTAGCTTAGGAACCTCTGCTGATGTGTACTGAAAAACGTACCACAATGTTAAGATTTCATTTAAAACAAGGTCAGAAATGGGTGTACCTGAATATCACTCGGACAGAGGCTTCAAGCACGATAATGATACTAAAGTGAGGCTTCATTGCTTCAGTGATCTGCACAGTCCATAAATCTCAATCCTGTCAAGAGTCTTTGGAATGCCGTAGCTATCTAACAACAACAACAACAACAACAACAACAACAACAACATTCCTGCTTCTACACCCAGCCAAGTTTAGTGATGTTGATGTTGGTATTAAGAGGTGAACAGCTGGCAGGAGCTGTGGCTTGTCTAGATAAATTCACAGACATCCAAAAGCTTTCTTCAGTATCAGTGATAGGAAAAACTTTTAACATCCATTTCAGATTCTGCAGTGTGTAACGTTAGGAAAGACATTAAAGTGTTGACTGAAGTCATGTTAAATTTATTTCTCGTTATTTGGTTGGCTTTAGTCGACACTGGGTTCTCCAGAACTTACGAATTGAACTTACTTACATAAGCAACCTGTATATTTAAGTGAACATAAACATGAACGTGTAATATTCCACATTTCTTTTTTCTATATATTTGATTGCTTTTGGAGATACATTGTACAAAATAATAGACACAATGTGTTATTACCTGCCAGTTCAGTCAACATTAACCACATATATGCACATCAGTGGTTCGATATTGATCTAATGCTGTTAGACTAACTGAGACATGATGGTATCAGCAACACAGTTTAATGGTCCTACTAAGGTCCCAGTTACCCTGTGTATTGTGCAATTCATATGTTCTAAACTGAATAACTTGTACAGGAACTAGTGCTGAACGATATGGCCAAAATGTATATTGCGATATATTCCTTAATTTCGGTCGATACGATATAATTCGGATATCGATATAAATAATTTGAAGGATTCAGAAAAACTGCTAAGAATCCCTATAATGGAAGTCTGTATCTACTTTATTAATATAAATGACTTTGACTTTAAATTACAACAGAGGCTGAGTTTCTTTAATGGCGCTTTAAGGCTCATTTATACGCTTGGGGCCTTCTATCCGCACTCTGGGTTTATTTTGTGTGCTATTTACACGTTTTCACAAAGCTTACTGATACGGATGGGACAGAGTAATAACGCTACAGACCGTGAGGGCAGTGCAAGACGCCACCACTTCCATACGAACACAGTGAAAAAGAAACAGCTGGACCTTTTTGGTTGTGCAAGTTTGTTAGAAATTCTAACCCTGATGTATCTTCGCTGCGGGAGTTTTTCTTTGTTTTTGAAGTAAATACAGAACTACAAGCTCATCATCCGCCGTCATGTTTGATTTCCCCTGAACTGCCCTGTACTGGAAGTGTTGCTCAACAACCATGTCAATGAAGCTGATGCAGACAAGTATGTGGACAGTGACTGTTATGTCCCTTGAAACATAATTTATAACCTAAATTTATATAACTTCGTCTTGTTAACACAGCGGTGAAACGCATTATACATTTATGTACTGCTGCCACCATCAGGTGAAAGGAACAATTGCAACGTACCGACGGGCCATTAAGGGTGATTCCGAGGGCCAATAAAAGTCTTGCTGCACCCCTGCTGTAAATAATACATATCAAAATACCGCAAAAATGATATCACCAATATTGAAACATACCTTATCGCGGTAAATACCGATATCGAATTATTGTCCAGGCCTAACAAGAATGATATATATCTATTATTGGTGTATCACTGTATCAGCTGGTACCCCTGCCGTAAATAATACATATCGAAATACCGTAAAAATTATATCACCTATATTGAAACATATCGCAGTAAATACAGATATCGAGTTATTGTCCAGGCCTAACAAGAACGATATATATCTATTATTGGTGTATCACTGTAGCAGCTGGTACCCCTTTCGTAAATAATACATATCGAAATACCGTAAAAATTATATCACTGTTATTGAAACATATCGCAGTAAATACCGATATCGAATTATTGTCCAGGCCTAACAGAATTGATATATAACTATTATTGGAGTATCACTGTAGCAGCTGGTACCCCTGCCGTAAATAATACATATCAAAATACCGTAAAAATTATATCACCGTTATTGAAACATATCGCAGTAAATACCGATATTGAGTTATTGTCCAGGCCTGGACAATAACGATATATATCTATTATTGGAGTATCCCTGTAGCAGCTGGTACCCCTGCCGTAAATAATACTTATCGAAATACCCTAAAAATTATATCACCGTTATTGAAACATATCGCGGTAAATACCAATATCGAGTTATTGTTCAGGCCTAACAAGAACGATATATATCTATTATTGGAGTGTCACTGTAGCAGCTGGTACCCATTTAAGTGTGACAACGTTTGTCATGAATGATGGATCTGTGTACTTTTTATAAGCATCTCTATAACGGTTCTTGTGAAAAATAATGTTTTTGCTTTATTCGTCAAAAACAAATAGTGATATTTAATTAACTGTGCTTTGTGTGGCGGGACCTTTTGAAACAGGCTATGCCTCTGTGTTCAGTTAGCACTGACTGGAACTTTGTATATAATACATTACAATAAGTAATCATTTCCAAAATGGCAACATGGACATCAAGGGGCAATTTGGCAAGTTTAAACAATGCTGTTGTGCAATAAATAGAAAATGTTTTCATACAGGCTTTGGTTCGGTCTCTTGAACTTACTAAGACAGGCTGTTGTATGGGGGAATCAATATGAGGTCTTCTGTGGGGTCTAACATTGGTATTGTTTTGTAGCAGCCAGTTTATACCCCTTGACCAGTTTATACACCCCCCTGTCCTTTTAACTTAAGTTTACAGCCTGGATTGTTTTGGTTTTTTTGCTTTGTCACTGACCCTGTCAACAAGTTATGCAACTCTTTTGTTATTGTCATCAGCAGTTCATACGAGGAATGTCTGGAGTGACATATTTCACTTTCAAACAGCCATGTGTGCCTTCCATCCTGCGATCTGACTACCGCTGGCTCTGTTCAGTGGAAAGAAAAGCCATATTCTGTCCAGCATGTCAACAGTGATGCTAATGTGTTTACACATTAAGGAGACAGGCAACATTCTACAGGGAATATAAACACAACAAGGAGGTGGTGAATGATTCGCGTTCTCGATTGATTGATTCGGCATGGGTCATTAATGAAAAAGTTCCTTTTCAGCACCTTCTTCTTCTTTTTTTTCTTGTCCCTAATATGAAGTAGATTAAGAGAGTTTCTCGCTAACACAAACATCCTCGCAGGCCTGCACATAAAGGCGTTGTGCAACGTGCTTTAAGCAGCTGCGTTCCGTTTGCTGATTAACGTCTCAGGATATTTGAATGAAAGCTTCGAAACTAGACAAGAAACTGTTGCGGGTCTCAAAGCCGCAGATAGCGAGCTCCCAGCGGTTTGGGGGTTGAAGCGAAGACTGCTGCTCGCATGTCGTGACTGTTTTCTCGAAGCCCGTTGAGTTTACTCCTGCCCTCGCCGCCTCCTGTTTAGAGGTTTTGTATTGTTGTCGTTGATGTCATTAAGCTGCTTGTAAAGTGTCTCTGTTTGCTTTAAGGCGTTCTCAAGCACTGAAACCAGCTGGAGAACATGCTCCCGCTGCATAACATACTGCTCCGCTGCTTCAGAGTGTTACTTCAAAGGAAAAGAATTTCGTGTTGACTGTCTGTAACAGCCATCAGCCGACACTGATAGCTCCCATAACTTGGATCTGTTACGAATTAAAACAAATGTGTATTACTAGCCCAGTTCTCCTACAGCTATGTTCAATTAGCCTGAGTCTTGTGTTGACCTTTGTTACTCTGTCTATTGAGGATGCTTTCAGAATAACAGGCAGTATGATGATATATATTATGGTTATTATAGGTATATTATATTATGGTATATTATGGTTATTCTGATGCACTGCATCACAGTAATTCTGATATTCTTTAATATTATCAGTGCTTTTAAAACACCAGATGGAGCCTGTAAACAACAACCTATTATAAATTACTAATTTACTTTTATTATTACTGTTATGTTTTCATCCTAAACTTTCCTAAGGGTGACATATATAACACATTTATTCCTATTTTTATTTGTATTGTGAACATGGATGCTATGTGAAAAGTACCCCCATTTAGCATTCTCTATTAACTGTGTTCGCTAAGCATTCTCTATTAACTGTGTTCACTAAACATTCTCTATTAACTGTGTTCACTAAACATTCTCTATTAACTGTGTTCGCTAAACATTCTCTATTAACTGTGTTCACTAAACATTCTCTATTAACTGTGTTCGCTAAACATTCTCTATTAACTGTGTTCGCTAAGCATTCTCTATTAACTGTGCTCGCTAAACATTCTCTATTAACTGTGTTCGCTAAACATTCTCTATTAACTGTGTTCACTAAGCATTCTCTATTAACTGTGTTCACTAAGCATTCTCTATTGTGTTCACTAAGCATTCTCTATTAACTGTGTTCACTAAACATTCTCTATTAACTGTTCACTAAACATTCTCTATTAACTGTGTTCACTAAACATTCTCTATTAACTGTTCACTAAACATTCTCTATTAACTGTGTTCACTAAACATTCTCTATTAACTGTGTTCACTAAGCATTCTCTATTAACTGTGTTCACTAAACATTCTCTATTAACTGTTCACTAAACATTCTCTATTAACTGTTCACTAAACATTCTCTATTAACTGTGTTCGCTAAGCATTCTCTATTAACTGTGTTCACTAAGCATTCTCTATTAACTGTGTTCACTAAGCATTCTCTATTAACTGTGTTCACTAAACATTCTCTATTAACTGTGTTCACTAAACATTCTCTATTAACTGTGTTCGCTAAGCATTCTCTATTAACTGTGTTCGCTAAACATTCTCTATTAACTGTGTTCGCTAAGCATTTTCTATTAACTGTGTTCGCTAAACATTCTCTATTAACTGTGTTCGCTAAACATTCTCTATTAACTGTGTTCGCTAAGCATTCTCTATTAACTGTGTTCACTAAACATTCTCTATTAACTGTTCACTAAACATTCTTTATTAACTGTTCACTAAACATTCTCTATTAACTGTGTTCGCTAAGCATTCTCTATTAACTGTGTTCACTAAACATTCTCTATTAACTGTTCACTAAACATTCTCTATTAACTGTGTTCGCTAAACATTCTCTATTAACTGTGTTCGCTAAGCATTCTCTATTAACTGTGTTCGCTAAGCATTCTCTATTAACTGTGTTCACTAAACATTCTCTATTAACTGTGTTCATTAAACATTCTCTATTAACTGTGTTCACTAAGCATTCTCTATTAACTGTGTTCACTAAGCATTCTCTATTAACTGTGTTCACTAAGCATTCTCTATTAACTGTGTTCACTAAGCATTCTCTATTAACTGTGTTCACTAAACATTCTCTATTAACTGTGTTCACTAAACATTCTCTATTAACTGTGTTCGCTAAGCATTCTCTATTAACTGTGTTCGCTAAACATTCTCTATTAACTGTGTTCGCTAAGCATTCTCTATTAACTGTGCTCGCTAAACATTCTCTATTAACTGTGTTCGCTAAGCATTCTCTATTAACTGTGTTCATTAAACATTCTCTATTAACTGTGTTCATTAAACATTCTCTATTAACTGTGTTCACTAAACATTCTCTATTAACTGTGTTCACTAAACATTCTCTATTAACTGTGTTCGCTAAACATTCTCTATTAACTGTGTTCGCTAAACATTCTCTATTAACTGTGTTCATTAAACATTCTCTATTAACTGTGTTCATTAAACATTCTCTATTAACTGTGTTCACTAAACATTCTCTATTAACTGTGTTCGCTAAACATTCTCTATTAACTGTGTTCATTAAACATTCTCTATTAACTGTGTTCATTAAACATTCTCTATTAACTGTGTTCACTAAACATTCTCTATTAACTGTGTTCACTAAACATTCTCTATTAACTGTGTTCATTGAACATTCTCTATTAACTGTGTTCACTAAACATTCTCTATTAACTGTGTTCATTGAACATTCTCTATTAACTGTGTTCATTGAACATTCTCTATTAACTGTGTTCGCTAAGCATTCTCTATTAACTGTGTTCGCTAAACATTCTCTATTAACTGTGTTCACTAAACATTCTCTATTAACTGTGTTCATTGAACATTCTCTATTAACTGTGTTCACTAAACATTCTCTATTAACTGTGTTCATTGAACATTCTCTATTAACTGTGGTCGCTAAGCACTCTGTTGGCTGTGTTTGCTAAGAATTCTTTATTTACTGTGTTTGCTAAGCATTCTCTTTTCGCTGTGTTTGCTAAGCATTCTTTGTGCTTGCTAAGCGATCTCTGTTCTCTGTGTTCGCTAACCACTCTCTGTTCTCTGTGCAAGACCTTAATGTCGTCCCAGGTTTTAGAAATTTCAAATTTTCCATGTTCTCCAGCTGGTTTCGGTTCTTGAGAACGCCTTAAAGCAAATAGAGACACTTTACAATCAGCTTAATGACACCAACGACAACAATACAAAACCTCTAAACAGGTGCCGCAATTGCGTTTTGAGACAAGCTGCAGCATTTAAGGTGGAATGTAAAAATCAATTAAGCTGGTTAATAGGAACTCAAGTGAGCTGGTATATGTTCATTTTGGGGGTGATGTAACAGTCTCTATTAACTGTGTTCACTAAACATTCTCTATTAACTGTTCACTAAACATTCTCTATTAACTGTGTTCACTAAACATTCTCTATTAACTGTGTTCACTAAGCATTCTCTATTAACTGTGTTCACTAAACATTCTCTATTAACTGTTCACTAAACATTCTCTATTAACTGTTCACTAAACATTCTCTATTAACTGTGTTCGCTAAGCATTCTCTATTAACTGTGTTCACTAAGCATTCTCTATTAACTGTGTTCACTAAGCATTCTCTATTAACTGTGTTCACTAAACATTCTCTATTAACTGTGTTCACTAAACATTCTCTATTAACTGTGTTCGCTAAGCATTCTCTATTAACTGTGTTCGCTAAACATTCTCTATTAACTGTGTTCGCTAAGCATTTTCTATTAACTGTGTTCGCTAAACATTCTCTATTAACTGTGTTCGCTAAACATTCTCTATTAACTGTGTTCGCTAAGCATTCTCTATTAACTGTGTTCACTAAACATTCTCTATTAACTGTTCACTAAACATTCTTTATTAACTGTGTTCATTAAACATTCTCTATTAACTGTGTTCACTAAGCATTCTCTATTAACTGTGTTCACTAAGCATTCTCTATTAACTGTGTTCACTAAGCATTCTCTATTAACTGTGTTCATTGAACATTCTCTATTAACTGTGTTCGCTAAGCATTCTCTATTAACTGTGTTCGCTAAACATTCTCTATTAACTGTGTTCACTAAACATTCTCTATTAACTGTGTTCATTGAACATTCTCTATTAACTGTGTTCATTGAACATTCTCTATTAACTGTGGTCGCTAAGCACTCTGTTGGCTGTGTTTGCTAAGAATTCTTTATTTACTGTGTTTGCTAAGCATTCTCTTTTCGCTGTGTTTGCTAAGCATTCTTTGTGCTTGCTAAGCGATCTCTGTTCTCTGTGTTCGCTAACCACTCTCTGTTCTCTGTGCAAGACCTTAATGTCGTCCCAGGTTTTAGAAATTTCAAATTTTCCATGTTCTCCAGCTGGTTTCAGTTCTTGAGAACGCCTTAAAGCAAATAGAGACACTTTACAATCAGCTTAATGACACCAACGACAACAATACAAAACCTCTAAACAGGTGCCGCAATTGCGTTTTGAGACAAGCTGCAGCATTTAAGGTGGAATGTAAAAATCAATTAAGCTGGTTAATAGGAACTCAAGTGAGCTGGTATATGTTCATTTTGGGGGTGATGTAACAGTCTAGGATTTCTATTTGAAGGATGAGACAGAGATGTTGGTGATTCATGGTATGACAGTTTCATTCTCCTTGTTCAATATGTTAAAATATATATTTATAACCTGTTATAATGTGGCACTACTCTCGTACTGGTGCATTTCGTCCATCCAGTTTCCACACGCTCGTCTAAATAAAACATCATGATGTGAATTGTAAAAATATAATATGTATGTCCTCCAGTATTAAGATATTTCCCCACTCATAATATTTAGCGTTCCGTGTAGGACGCTTTGCACCTGGGATTGTTTTGCTCATCTAGTCTGACCATATTCTCAGCTGGCCTACTGACTCACTGATCTGAGAAACACGAAGGCCCTAAGTAGACCCAAGAGACGGCGCTTAGTCAGTGTCTCCAGCATACCACAGCTTTAAAATGGCTAAGCTACTGGGTGATGCTATTTCCAGTGTGATGCTTTTCTACTGTTGAAGCTTTCTCTCCTAAATTAAGTGCAGAACACTCGTTAGATTCTTTTTTGTTGTGTTGTTGTCGTACATGCACTCCTACATTTAATTAATTATGTGCACAAATGATGAAATGAAGCCGTGCCCTGTCAATACACTCAAACACTCTAACCGCGCTGACAGTATGCTCATTGTTCTGCTGTAGGGCCAGCTGGCTATCAGTGATTCGCTCTTCCTATCTGCTGTCACTCACACTTAGTCTCATCTGTTAAGGCCAACAGCAATACGTCATCAGACCTGGACCAGGACTCTTTGTTAGATTGAATGGTCTCTGGTGCCATCGGGCAGGTAAAGCGTTCAGCATGTTCAAAGTAATGGCATTAACATAAGCCTTATTATATATTATTATTATTTTTTTTTTAATAATGCAGTTTTGTTTATCCAAAATTTGATCAGCTTGCCAAGAATCCTGTGGTATCTGCTGCGTTGCTCATAACTGTAGCAATGAGGTTAATTAAGCTAGCAAATAACAAAGGACCTATGCACTATTGTGCAAAATGTATGCACGATCAACCCACACTCAACCCACAACTGCCTGTTGAATTAAGTAAATAAATTAAACTCACATACAGGCTAGGGGTGTGCCATATCATATCGTACACAATAATATCGCCAACATTTTTGAATATGGTGAACGATATTATACCCTGAAATATCGTGCCATATCACCCATCTCTAATTATCACATCAGGTACTACTTTTACTGTTTTTAGCAAAAGAAAAATTCACACTTTTCTCATTTCCCATTATATATCTACTAGAGACAGATTTTATCTC
Source organism: Megaleporinus macrocephalus (assembly GCA_021613375.1). Classification (NCBI taxonomy): domain Eukaryota; kingdom Metazoa; phylum Chordata; class Actinopteri; order Characiformes; family Anostomidae; genus Megaleporinus; species Megaleporinus macrocephalus. Next base: position 41,186,361 of record CM038712.1, read on the forward strand.
CAGTATCATTCACTTTACTTCAGTCCTGGATATATGGAGATATTTGGAGTGCATTATTTAGTATCATAACATTCTGGATCATTGACTTCTGTTACAATCTGATGAAAATTCTTGTATTTTTTTGTATCTCAGTTAGGGGTGTGCCATATCGTATTGTATGCAATAATAAAATTTAATTTTCATTTTGTTGCAGTAGTGTATTCTTAAAATATTTTTTTTATTCAATGTTTTGTCATATCGCCAAGAGTATCGTTATCGCAAAAATACCATGAAATATTGTGATATTATTCTAGGGCCAAATCGCCCACCCCTAATATAGACTTGTTTACATGGTTTCTGACATTGCGTAGCCTGAATTATAATTAGTAATAAATCTAAGAAGGATAAATCTGCTATAGCCTCTTTCTACAGCCTCTTTCTTTCCCGTTTAATTGTTCTGCCTTTTTCACATGCCGTCCTCTGCTTCTCCTTGGTCTGTTGCGCTGTATCATTAAAAGGCTGTTCAAAGCTGAGTCTTTTAACGTCACACCTTTAACATTAACAGCGTGCCGGGGCTCACCAGGACGCTTCTCTTCTACAGTCAGCAGTTTAACACACTAGAGCTTATACACGGGCATGTTAGAGCAGCATGACATGTTCACACCTTCAGTGTTTGCCATATGTCTTAACCTGCAGAGTTCGTACCTGGAACCTTTGTCCCGGGTATGTCAATGGAAAGCAGCAGGTGGGTGAAAGTAAATGAAAACCTGCTTTGCTGACTGAGCTCGCAGCGTGTGGTTAATTCCTGGAGGGCTCGGAGTTAAACACTCTGCTCTGCATCATCTCGTCACCTTTCTTATGTTCCTGATTACTGAGCAAGGGCACAGTGTTCAAGGTGTTTCTTCTGTCCTCTCCACAGGCAACCCAGGCGTCGTGGGATTTTATAAAACCTTTATGTGGACGCTGTATCAGGCGTTTAACCAGCGATACCCAGTGTGGAGTGTCGGCCACGCTGGACATTGTGCACCTCCAGACACAATGGACATGGTTGAAGGTAGGAGATCTACAACAGCCTGTGTGTCAATGGTGGTGAAGTATGCTACAGTGTATAGTTTTATGGTGTTAAGCAGATATGTTTATTAATTGCTACTTTCTTTGTAACGCTGCTTCTGTTCATATTTAAATGTGATGACAAGATCACTATTACTATGAAGTCAGTAGGTGGCAGCAGACAATTAAAGTGGTAATGATACTGCAGTTGTCCAGGGAAATATGTGGCACTTCACTTAGAAACAAAAGAAAATGGAAACATTGTCCTGTTTTTATGTTTTTATTTTTATTTTATTTTTTTATAATACCTAAATTCAGGTCAGTGTCTTCTATATTTATTCATTTTTAAAATTTCTTGCTCTTTTTACTGTCTTACTCTTTACTCAGCACCTGTAAATGAGCAGTTTTGCACAGCTTGCCTACCTCTGTGGCGTTACCAAGCAAACCTTAAGCAGAGTAAGATGCTCCCCTGTCAGGTCTACCCCACAGCAAGGTGGAATGTGGAATGTGGACAGTGTTGGCCAACCGAGCCAGGCAGCCTCTTTCTATTCGTCCCTGTGCCAGCATATGAAAGTGCAGTATGTTCATCCATAAAGCAGTGTGGACGTTTTTATTGAGCTCGCTACGTGGGAAAGACATTAGCCAAGCCCACCTGTAATAAGCCAAACCACATACAGATGGCTAGGATCTCCAAAAACAGCACTTCCACTGGCCAGCTTGATGGATTGGACAGTGAAGGTGGAAGCCTGCCATATCAGGTCCAAAGACAGGACAGAAAAAAAAAATCTGCAAAGGCCATTCACTATTCGATTCTATGGAGACATGTTTTTTGATAATTCTGTGAATCTAATTATCAGTGAGTGTCTAAGTAGGCTGTCTAGGTAGCAGCTGTTTAAGTAGCAGCGTTCTCTCCTCATCTCTCCTCATAAAACAGATTACTGAGACGCTCTAGTTAGAGAGAGACTGCATCACGGCTTGTTCCCGCCCACTGCAGCACGCCACCGGTGGTTTAGATGGTTGCTAAGCTACCAGCCGGCATCCAAAACAATAGCCCGAAGCCTAAAAATCCACTAGCATAAATGCTAATGTCTCGAGTATAAAAGTGTAAATGGTGAAGGACTCGTTACAGAGTTGATAATAAAATACTGTTTTGTGTGATTAAATGACCAGAAACACATTAAAACTCCAGAGAGAATCAAAATAACTCACATTTTAAAACCACTTCACTGCTCGTAGATTAGCCTGTGTTGCATCATGGGATTGTCTTAGCGGCTGAGGAAGCGTTCGATGCTTCCTTAAAATCAGGTTAAAATAAGGTTTCTCAGTAGACAGTATGTTTAAGGTATGTAAGAATTGGGACAGTCTACATGTAAGGAGAGCATACTATGATGTAAAATGCTGCCTATGTAGGAGCTCACTAGGTTTTGAGACACACCCTTAGTCATGAATTAGATTGTTTGCTTTTCAATATAAGAGTTACATCGATATCATGCAGTAGACACTGACGACAGTAATGTCCGTGCATAATAATAATAATAATAATAATAATAATAATAATAATAATAATAATAATAATAATAATACTTTATTCTTATATAGCACTTTTCAAGAACAGGAAATAGTGAAGAACAGTCAAACTTGAAGCCTGTATGCCAGCGAGAAGAGAGAGGTTTTAAGATTTGATTTAAATGAGTGGAGGGAATTCGACTGGTTAACCAGTTTTTTAACTCAGCGGACGTCATAAGCACGCTACAAACTGAAGCAATGAACAGTTCCTCTTTTTATCACGAACATGTGGCCCAGTGAGCTGCGGTCGTAATTTTATTCATGGACACATGGGCAATTTTTGGCGATGGTCAACCAGTAGACGATGACATCTGTAGCCGTTGGTATCATGTTGTCTCGTTACGGGCGAGATGATTAAAAAGTCAGAACTTGCCGATAAAGTCCAACGTGCCAAGAGATGACAACAAGCGGCAGACTTGTGCCAAAGCAGAATAGATAAAAGAGAGGATATGATCAAAAGTTCTATTTCTTCTCCCCGAGCTCTGCGTTTGAGTGACGTTCCTGATTATCATCAGTGGTAAACTTAGACAGGGCGGTATCAAGTATGTGTTTTTTTTTTTTTTTTTCCTTTGGCCCATTGTCTTGTTCATCTCAATGATCCATCCCTCATCATGTTCTGCCATTTGGTTCACAGATGCCCCTGTCCAGGGAAATAGTTGCTTACATTACAGCCCATTGCAGAACTTGTGGAATATCACACTGCACCCAACTAAAAGATCTTGCAGACCTTTTTCTATATTACAGGACTTGGAGACCTTTTTTTTTTTTTTTTTAAAGGCTTGTTCTGTCAATTTGTCAGTTTTAACTGATTGTATAAAGCAGTGCTTTCCAAGTTCTCTTGGCCCAGTCATACTTTTTCCTCTATCCATATAGTGACACATGATGAAATCATGGTTGTACTGAAGGGAGGTGCAATGCTTACAAAATAAATGATCGTGTAACTGACAGATTTATGGAAGCTGTAATCACTTGCAGTTTCAAAGATAGTGATCTGTGATATTAGCATGTTAAATACATCAGCCAGTTTGAAAGGTGTCTGGTATTACGGATCTTTGTCTTCTCTCTGAGATTACAGAACATGACATCAGTTACCAAAGCCTGGTAATAAGGAGGGGTGTAGAATGTACATCGATACTTGATCTGTCTGTTGGAGAATGTTAGAGCTGGTTATAATTAGGGTGGTGCAGAGCTGATTAGGGGTGTATTTACGTATTCATAAAGGTTAATGACTGGATGGTCATTAGTAGCATTAACTGAATGGACTGGATGATCATTAACAGCTTCAGGTGAGCTAACAGATACAACCAGCAGTGCTGAAGATGACTTGTTGTCTTCTTACAGTTAAATGATGTACCAACATAATATTTTATTATTCCGGACCTAGCTAACATCAGGTAGAGCTGTTAGTGTTGAAGCCTCATTGTCTATGATCTCTCTGTCACATACTTAATAAGCTCGAAGAGATTCAAGGTTGATGGCAGCAAGGTGTAATATTTTCCCAACAATACAATTTACCCTACTTTTAAACTTGTTGTCGTATGTAAGTCTGTATGTTTTGTTTTTTTTTTGTATTTGTGATGGAATGAATAGATACTGGCACAGGAACTCGAGTACTGGTGCACATGTGGCAGTGCATTGAGAATGAATGAGCCTAGTTGAAACTGGTTATAATAATGAGTTTGCATACCAGCTCACTTTCTTGACCAAAAAATAACATTTAAAGTGCCTTGCAAAACAGTTCGGCCCCCTTGAACTTTTCAACCTTTTGCCACATTTCAGGCTTCAAACTTAAAGATATGAAATTGTAATTTTTTGTGAAGAATCAACAACAAGTGGGATATAATTGTGAAGTTGAATGAAATTTATTGGATTTTTAAAACTTTTTTTTAGAAATAAAAAACTGAAGTGGGGCGTGCATTATTATTCGGCCCCTTTTCTTTCAGTGCAGCAAACTCACTCCAGAAGTTCAGTGAGGATCTCTGAATGATCTAATGTTGACCTAAATGACTGATGATCATAAATAGAATCCACCTGTGTGAAATCAAGTCTCCTTATAAAGGCACCTGCTCTGTGATAGTTTCAGAGTTCTGTTTAAAGCGCAGAGAGTATCATGAAGACCAAGGGACACACCAGGCAGGTCCGAGATACTGTTGTGGAGAAGTTTAAAGCTGGATTTGGATACAAAAGGATTTTCCAAGCTTTAAACATCTCAAGGAGCACTGTGCAAGCGATCATATTGAATTGGAAGGAGTATCAGACCACTGCAAATCTACAAAGATCCGGCCTTCCCTCTAACTTTCAGCTCAAACAAGGAGAAGACTGATCAGAGATGCAGCCAAGAGGCCCATGATCACTCTGGATGAACTGCAGAGATCTACAGCTGAGGTGGGAGAATCTGTCCATAGGACAACAATCAATCATACACTGCACAGATCTGGCCTTTATGGAAGAGTGGCAAGAAGAAAGCCATTTCTCAAAGATATCCAAAAAAATATCGTTTAAAGTTTGCCACAAGCCACCTGGGAGACACACCAAACATGTGGAAGAAGGTGCTCTGGTCAGATGAAACCGAAATCAAACCCTTTGGCCACAATGCAAAACGTTATGTTTGGCGTAAAAGCAACACAGCTCATCACCCTGAACACACCATCCCCACTGTCAAACATGGTGGTGGCAGCATCACGGTTTGGGCCAAATACAGGACCATTCTGGAAGACAACCTGTTTGAGTCTGCAAAACACCTGAGACTGGGAGGGAGATTTATCTTCCAACAAGACAATGATCCAAAACATAAAGCTAAATCTACAATGGAATGATTCACAAATAAACATATCCAGGTGTTAGAATGACCAAGTCAAAGTCCAGACCTGAATCCAATCGAGAATCTGTGGAAAGAGCTGAAAACTGCTGTTTACAAACGCTCTCCATCCAACTTCACTGAGCTCCAGCTGTTTTGCAAGGAAGAACGGGCAAAAATGGGCTAAAAAAAAGTTTCAAATATTCAAAAAATTTCATTCCAATTTACAATTGTGTCCCACTTGTTGGTGATTCTTCACAAAAAATTACAATTTCATAAATATTATGTTTGAAGCCTGAAATGTGGCAAAAGGTTGAAAAGTTCAAGGGGGCCGAATACTTTTGCAAGGCACTGTAAATTGTTATTATATCCACTTTCCATTTGTTCCACTTCTGGGTCAATAGTGCTTCCAATCAGATTTGTGTGTTCATCTTAATTTTAAATCGTTTATGCACTAAACCCAGACATTGTCCAATAAGTACCCAAACCGATAAACTATTGAGAATGATTTAATATTGATAGATTAATTTGTAATTTGTCTTTCAGTTGCTGATGGTATAAAATGCTGATACTAGGCTACTTCAGTATACAGGATATAGTGTTATGACGGTCCGTACCTTGGCCTGAGGAAACTTCCTCTAACGGGACCTTACTGAATTCTAATGAAATATCCCTGCTCTACACTAATCAAGCTTTAGTTTCCAAAAGAATTTAAATAATTGGGACAGTATGTTAAATAAAAATGTTATGTTATTTAAAATGTGAGCTGAATAGCTATTTTGTAAAATGTATTGTATTGGAAATCATACAACAGCAAATTATTTGAGGTTTTAGCTCAAAATGAACACTCCCTTCAGTTAGTAATTCTTACATCATTTTTAAAAAAATATTGGGACAATTGGGAATTTTCTCACTTCTCATTTGTTGGAAAACTGGTGATCTTTGTCCACCTTTGCTTCTAAAGGACTGTTATTTCCTGGACGCTGCTTTCATTCTGAATCATAATTGCAGTAATCTGTTTGCGTCACCTGTTTCAAAACATAATTGTTTCATAATTTGACATTTTTCCTAGCCCTAAAAATTGTGCTCGTCCCAACATTTTTCGAAATGTTTTGGCCTGAATTGTAGGAATGGATGTATATTTAGAAATTAAGTTGACCAGACAAAAGATATACAGTAAGATATACAGTCGTGGCCAAAAGTTTTGAGAATGCCACAAATTTTAGTTTTTCACAGAGCTTGCTGCCTCAGTTCTTATGGTGGTGATTTGTATTAACTCTAGATTGTGAAGAAGATCTCTAGATTAACTCTAGAAGATCAACTGCCATGAAAAATGACCTCATCACAAAAATTACTGCATTCCAGCCACTGTATTTTAGCCCTACAGAATGACCTCAAACATTATTTCAGTAATGGTCTCGTTAGCTCAGGAGAAAAAGTTAATGAGGACAAAACAGCTGATATCACTCCGTCATGCTGGTTAGAAGAGCAGACTGGTAGCTTTTAAAGGGTAGTGGTGCTTCAAAGTTTTCTTCCATTAACCAGGGTTATCTACAAGGAAACATGTGCAGTCATCATTGCATTGCATCAAAAGGGTTTCAAATCATTTATTAAATCATCAAGAACGTCAAGGAGAGTGGTTCTGTTGCAGTGAAGAAGCTTCAGGGCAGCCAAGAAAGTCAAGCAATCGTCAAGACCGTCTCCTAAAGAGGATGCAGCTACGAGATCGGGTCACCACCAGTGCAGAGCTTGCTCAGGAATGGCAGACGGCAGGTGCGAGTGCATCTGAACGCACAGTAAGATGAAGGCTTTTGGAGGATGGCTTAGTGTCAAGAAGATCAGCAAAGAAGCCACTTCTCTCCAAGAACAACATCAAGAACAGACTAACATTCTGCAGGAAAAATAGGGATGGGACTGCAGAGGACTGGGGTAAAGTTATTTTCTCTCTGATGAAGCCCCCTTCAGACTGTTTGGGAAATCTGAAAAAATTATTGTCTGGAGAAGTAAAGATGAGCTCTACCATGAGTCCCATGTCATGCCAACAGTGAAGCATCCTGAGACCATTTATGTGTGGGGTTGCTTCTCATCCAGGGGAGTGGGCTCGCTTAAAATTATGCCTAAGAACATTGCTATGAATAAGGAATGGTATTGAAACATCCTCCAAGAGCAACTTCTCCCAACCATTTTCGAGCGTGATGGAGCTCCATGTCACAAGGCAATGATAACCAAGCAGCTCAGTGAACAAAACATTGAAATTTTGGGTCCATGGTCAGGAAACTCCCCAGATCTCAATCCAATTGTGAACCTGTGGTCAATCCTCAAAAAGAGGGTGAAAAAAATAAAACCCAGAAACTGTGATCAACTCATTAATGGGTTGCCATTGTTCAAGATTTTACCCAGAAGTTGATTTCCAGCATGCCAAGGCAAATTGCAGAAGTCTTACAGAAGAAAGGTCAACACTGTAAATATTAACTCTTTGTGTAAAGTGTATATATTTGTCAATAAGAAGTTAACACACTCATGCTTATAATTGTACTTCATAATACCATATAAACATCTGACAACAGGTTCTCAATAAACTGAGGCAGCAAACTTTGTAAAATCCAGAATTTGTGCCCTTCTCAAAACGCTTGGCCACGACTGTACATTGGGTTTATACTGTCTGCAGTGAAATACACAGTGGAGTCCCACACCACCAGATAATATCCAGCGTAACCGCCGTGGGCAGTGCCGACAGCAGCTAGACGCAGTGCATCCCGCAGTGGCTGGATGGCACGTGGGGTAGGATCCATAGAGCGACCATGATGACCACAGATGCTCAGTTGGGTTAAAGTCTGGGGAATTAGGGCTCCAGGGAAGTACTTGGAAGTCCTGGTCAGCTCTTTCAACTAATGTTGGACATTTCCAGCCATGTGGCTTCTCACATTGGATGGAAAGATCCCATACGCCCCAGGGGAGACGGTCAGCATATGTGGGTTTGCATGATATGCAAGAATGGATTCATACCCAAATCGGTTGAGAGGGCTTTTCACATGGTTGAGTGGGCTCGGAGAATCCCACAAAAAACATTCCCCAGACCAGAACGCGGTCACCTATACGCTTTGGCTGTCCAAAGTAGGAAAGTGGCTATAATAATATTACTCGACTGTGTACAAGCTAAAGTAAAGTTTATAAATTACTGCTTTCTTTTCTATTTGCATACTTATATACCCTCCTTTTTGTGATTTTGGGGTTGTGTATGAAACTCTGGTTGTTAGAATTAATTATTTTAACTAGTTACGGTACATATGTTATGTGGAAGGATACACCAGGCGACCAGGGATTGACTCTGAATGTGGCCCATTGACTTACTACTGTTCAAAGAGCACTTAGTCAGCCGGGGGTCAGCAGCCAGCAGGGCTACTCAGAACCCTCAGAAATCTCCGTCTCGTCTAGGGAATTGGCCAGCCCAGCACAGACGTGGACAGACTTAGAGTGCATTGATAAGATCTTCACCCCTCTAACCACTTCACTCACTCCGGCATTATAGGACTGGTTGTATTTAACAGCAAATATTAAGCGATATCACATCCTTCTGTTTCGGAAACATAAACGAAAGCAGAGGGAAAAGGTGGTGGGGTAAACATGCCAAATGCCTCTGCGGAGAAAACTGTTCCTGTGGTTGGCCATTTGTGATTGATGCTTTTGATTACTGTGAAAATATCTGTTAATACAAACACTAGGAACATTTCGGTCCTTGCCAATGTCAATAACCTTGCCCTGGGTCAAGCCTTGCCGCCCAGACCCAGAGTCCTCATTCATTCTGTGTGAATGAGTCTAGAAGGCTGCTGCTCAAAATCCACTTTCCCTGCTTTGATATGACTAAATTGCCCACTATTAGTGTCCAGACTGCTAAAGCATGCAGGCAAAAAATGGAATTTCCTTCATTCTTGTAACACGGTTGCAGGTTTGATGCCAGGAAAGTGAATGGTACCGAGTGGTTTGCTTGAACTGTAACAGCAGTTAGAAACACATCTGATTTTTAGATTCCGCTGGCTTTTTGGAGACACGCATATGCTGGTTGAAAATTTGACTAAATATCATCAAAAAAAACCCCAAAAAACCCATAATTTTGGCTGAATTGACTTATTATATAACTTTAACCATCATAAGATTGTTCAGTGCCTTAAGGCTAACTTAATATCTGAATAACAGCTGAGTGTTGCTTAGTGGTTGTAATTCTGCCCCAACAATAAAATAAGAGGGAGCATTTTTGCCTAATCTCGTGTTGAAAGCCTAGAAGATGATTAGGGCATCTCAGAACATCTCTAAATCTAAACCAGGGGAAAAATCTTTTACTTTTAATCTCTCTAATCAGCAACATCGCTGTCGTAACGAAACTTTAGTCACATCCTATTAAAGCTCAGAGATCAAGGCTGGGGTGCTATCCGCCTGCTGGATGTTTACGTACTGAAGCTATCCTTTTGTTCTGTTTATTAGGTTTTTCTGTTCATGAGTTTGGGGTGGTGGTCTTTGTTGAGCCATTTGTCACAGTTAAGTTGGAATAGTGTCTTCCATTGATTCATAGAACAGAGCACTGTTTTGTAGTCCTTTTGGTTTGTTTTGTTATTTAAAAGCTAACCAGCCTGTTAAAACACATTTCTTCAAATGTCACATGACATAACCCTCATAATGTTACTATAAGATTTGTCAGTATTTACCATTTCACCACCGAACTCTATGATAACTGCTATGATTGATACTGTAACAGACTGTGACTTGGCACACAGACTCAGGATTACATGCCAATCAGCAAAGCACAACATCAGCCCTTAGGGCAGTTGCCCAACTGCTCTTCAGTATGATACCATAACCATGAAATTAAATTCAGGCAATTTGTTGGACCTCCTGAGGTTTTATAGGGAAGTCCAAGGAGAGACTACTTAGTGCGTGAAGTTGATGGTGTTTGGTATCTGTGCTCACACTGCCCTCTCTGTACTGTTAGATAAACACATACGGCCCCTGCGTAGACAGGCCTGGGCTAGAAACCTGTGGGGAAAAAAGAAAAGCCTGAATCGGATTTGGAAAGTCGGAAATGAGGGGTAAAGAGTGGTTGGGGAGAGCTAAATGTGCAGCCGTGCACAGGTCACTGCCTTTAAAGCTCACTGTTTGATCTTTAGCACACATTCAGCAGGGAAAACAGCCCCTGTCAGCAGATCTCGGTTTAAAACAAATATTTTGGACGGGATATTTTTATGCAAATAGTGAAAATATCCCAGCTGAGAATAGAAAGATCACAAAGATCTGTGTGAAAGCTCCTTTTCAGGTGACTTTAGGTGGAATAGATAGATAAATCATTTTTCATACTTGGGTTAGGTAAACTCTTTTAAAATGCAGTAGCATTGCAACCTGTAGGTCCACATAGCAGCACTGGTTGATCTTAGCGTCCATCATAATATATATTTCTGAATATGTATCAATATCATCGCTGTCCAATGAAAAATATGTATATCCATTTCTATCGATTTTGAGTTTTCTACATCATTTGAACGCGCCAATAGTCGTTTACATTGTGTGAACGTTTCATGATGAATGGGCCAATAGAAATGCTCCAAAATAGCATAGAAAAAATTCTGGTTCCATTGACTTATATTGAAAGTTAGGGCTGTTTTTGGTCTTTCCTGTAGTTGCAAGTTGCAATTTTGGTGATACTTGTTTTTCATTGGACAGCGATGATATACATTACTGTCGTTGTAGCTAAGCATTATACTTTCCAGTAGGATGAATAAATACTGTTCAGGGTGTATCTGCGAAGCTACTACTGTAGAAGTGTCATTCATTTTTAACCGCTGATGCAGACTTCAAAGTTTTTAGACAGTGCTTATAGGAAAGTCTGCCCTCTCGCCTGCCATCTTCACCATACTGCCATTATTTCCAGGCATACAAGACCAGACACCTATTTCTTTGACTGGTGAGAGACTAAAAAGAAACTGAAGGTCAAATTACTGTTTCATTTACTATTAAAATGTAAATAAATATATTTAGTAGCATGTGGCTCAAACGCTGCACAAAAACACACGTGTGGAAGGAGGAGGAGGAGGAGGAGGAGGAGGTCTTGTTTTGGCTACAGAGCTCACCCAGATCTCCCCAACAAGTACACCACATACAGCTGATTGGAACTTTTAAGCTTTTCCATTTGTCTTTCAATCCATTCGTATTTCCATCAGTCTTTCTCTTTGTTTTTAACGTCTCTGCTTCTATTTCGTTTTAGCTACATTTGGCTTGTAGCTCCAGTATAAAACTCGAGAGGCTAACTAAGAACACCAGCCTTGGCCGATTTGCTACACTTTGCATGAGGGAGAAAATTGAGTAAATACATGTTTTCAGTTAACCGTTCTTTTAAACGAATGCAAGATTTTATTCCAAGTAAGACGGGCTCTGTTGGTCTTTTTATCCTAGCAGTTGGGACTGGCAAATGGACTATAGAGTTATTAACTCAGATGTTTTATATTTATATATATATATATATATATATATATATATATAAATGTGTATATGTATATATATATGGGTTTTATTTGTGGCGTTGTTGACGCAGGCCCTGAATCTGAAAGGCATTTAATGTATAACATTAAATATTATATTAATTATTATTCATACATTAAGTAGTTCTAATTATTTCTCTAATGATCTGGGGTAGTTACTATAATTCCCCACTTGTTACAATGCTCTTTTGCATTCATTTTGAATTTTAAACACATTGATGGGACCTGGGCAAAGGTGTCAAGTAACCAAGTACAAATACATCAATACCTTACTTAAGTAGAAGTTTTGTAATTATTTGCTGACTGTTTACTTCTACTTCTTACATTTTAAACATAGTCTTGTTACTCCTATTTCATTTCAGCTTGTTTTCATTCATGTACATTTACATTCCAGTAAAGATTATTGATAACATGTCTTTGAAGTTTGACTTCATTATAATACTTATAGACAACTAGTCATCATATCTTCTGCTCCATGAAACACATGTTAATGTTCAGTAGTAACAGATATGCTTCTTTAATATATTTACATTGTACTAAACTACATTCATGTTTAATGGGTGTATATGCGGCTGAAACAGGAAGCCTAGTGCATCCCAAATTTATCAACATTAACATTTTAATATAACATTATAGCCATTATGGCTTTTAGAAGAATGATTTTTTTGGGGGAGGTGGGCTAGTGCACTGTAGGCCTCGACATTACTTTTACACTTTTACTGGAGTAAAAAGCTTAAGTTGATACTTCAACTTCTACAGAAGTATTTTTAAACCCTAGTATCTATACTACTAGCTGAGTAATGAATGTGAATACTTTTGACACCTTTGGACCTGGGAGTGTGAATTTTTTTTAAGATTAATCAAAATCACTGTGACTCATTTTTGTTGTTGTTTTTATTTAGTTATGAATTTCTTACATTCCTTGATTTGATGATACTTTCTTAATCTGAAAACCTTTACCACAAAAAGGATATGGACTGGTCTGCTGCCATTGCTTCCTGGGGTTCACCACACTGTTTACAACTGCATTGTGGGTTTTTCTTCTCCTTTTTAATGTCTTGTTATTTGGACTTGACAGGCTCCGACCGCGATGGTTCTAAAAATCATTGTGTCCATTGTTACAGCAGCGTTTACCAAGTAGTAGTGTTATGAAGGCAGGGAGAATTGTTTCAAACTTCAGTGCAAGCCTTGCTCGCCTCGTTCTTCTGTAACATACCCGCCGTGTTATCAGTCTCCTATGGACCGGTATTTTATGTAATAAAAATGATTTAACGTTCTGAACTCTTTGTATGGTATCCAGCGGTTCTTCCTTTCACCGTTTTTTTTTTTTTTAGCTCTAACATTTCTTCATGTCTTGAAGGTCTGTCAGCCTCTTCATCTTTCCGTGAACTACAAGTTAATTTGCGTTGATATCTACAGGAACTGTATACAAAGATTAGTGGTTAGTTTTAAATTAATTTGAAATTATTTTTTTAAAAGGCCTGCAGAATTAACTTGTAATTGTGTATTTGAAAGGCTGCAACTTCTTTTTTTTTATACAACTATATTATATCGTCACTGTCCAATGAAAAACAAGTATATTAAAAACATACTTTACTTTCAATGTAAGTCAATGGAACCAGAATTTTTTCCAAGCTATTTTGGAGCACTTCTATTAGTCCATTAGTCTTGAAAATTTCACACAATGTAAACAACCATTGATGTTTTTCATTGGACAGCGATGATATGTATAATATTATTAATATTAATATGTAATATCAGTAAATATTACATAGAAAAATAATGTAACAAATGCTTACAGCAGACCATGTACTGGGGAAATTCTTTACTGGGGAGCTATTTTTGGTCCTACTTTAGCACCCGTTTATTTCTTTATCCTTTCCTCCTCACAACTCTTTGTTCATGCCTTATGGTTTTCATTCCTTCATCTTTTGTGTTCAAAATAGTTGATTTTGGTTTTTTATTATTATTATTATTATTTATAAAACTTTAACAAATCTGACACTTTCTAAACCTCAGGCTATAAGATGGCTGGTTTTCATCTGTGTTTATCAAGTTTTTTTTCTTTTATACATTCTTTTTCTTTTTTTTTCTTCATTTTTTGTTTCTTCCCTGGTTCTTGCCTTCTTCTTTCATTACTTCCTTTTTTAATTTCTCAACTTTTCTTGTTTTTGTCCTTCATTCCAGCTTTTTTTCATCATATGCATTTTAATTCTGTGACTTATTCCTAACAAGTGTTATTTTCTGATATCTACAGCACCGTATGCCCTCCAAGCAACGCAAATCTGGTTGTGATTTACTATAAAACTCGATCGGCTCTGTTCAGTTATGTGTAGTTAGCTGTATCCAACCATCTGGAGAGATATAGAATAATATCCTCAGTGGCATTTCAGTGGACAAGAAGGGGCAGTACACTTCAAGCAACTGTATGTTCAGCGATGTCCCATAATGGAGCATTTAATCTTTTTATGTCTTTAAGCTGTTATTAGTTATGTTTCTCTCCCTTGTGCCTCTCTTCTTTCTCTCTCTCTCACTCTGTCTCTCATTATTAAATTGCCTTCCATCATAATTCATTTCACTGATAAATAGTGTAGCTCTGCCCTTCCAAGCTCTCACTTCCTTCCTTCCCTCCTTCCTTCCTTACTTCCTTCCCATTTCTTTTTCATACTCTCTCTCTCTCTCTCTCTTTCTCTCTCTTTCATTCTTCTCTTCGGCCCTCATACACAGTCTTTCTCAAGTTAACTCTGCTTCGCTCAGTGCTCTTTGGATGAAGTTAATATCAAAGCCTGCCAAGCATTGTTCAGGATCTCAAGTTACCGGAATTGTTCAATAGGGTGTAATTTTACCTCTCCAAAGAAATAATGAAGAACAAGATCAAGATGTTGAAAGAAAACTTCTCACATGAAAAACCTGCCAGTTTAAAGTGCCTTTCGGATTGCTCCTTCTTTTTTTTTTTTTTTTTTTTTTTGTGCGTGTGTGTTCATAATTTGAGCTGCAATCAGGGGCCCGTGATCAGTAAACATACTAATCATGTCATATTTAAGGTTGATGGTGATGATGGTGATCATGCTGGTGATGATAATTATATACATTGGCTTGAAGGCTTGTAGCTCCCTCCGTGAAACGACGCTTATCCTGTTTTCTCCTTGTGTACTTTTAGATGCATCAGTGATGGAGGAGCAGGATGTGTTTGGCCTGAACGGTCAGATCGAGCACAAACTGGCCTTCCTCTCGGAGCATGTGCCCCGAGACACACACCTGGTCCTGGTTGGTCACTCTATTGGCTGCTACATCATCTTGCAGGTTATGAAAAGAAACCCAGAGTTAAAGGTAAACGAAAGTGTGTGTATTGGGTTGAGGGAGGGAGAAAAGGGGGGGGGGGGGGGGGGGGGGGCGGGGGGCGGGGGGGGGGGGCGTAATCTACAACAGAATCACAGCCAGGGAATATTCTGGCAAGTAATCAGATTTACACAATTTCCTCCTTACCCCAGATTTAGTCAGTCAGGCATGGCATCTTCGGTATCTGAACTTTGCTTCTTTAGTTTTGCTCTGGAGCTCCAAGAAGAATGTACTAGAAGCAGTGAAGCTTATTTCACACCAGTTAGCACTGTGCAGACCGGATGCCCAAGTCATCTCCTAGATTGTGGGGTTGGGATGCTGGGGCCTGTCCTAGTGCTCATTGGGTGAGAAAACTAGAAACACCCTAGACAGGTCACCAGGCCATCACAGAACACAATCATAAACACACACACTCTCAAACGGAGGGCGAATGTAGCATCTCTGATCCATCAGACCTAGAGCTGGGCGATAAAACGTTAAGGATAATTATTGTGAAATAACGTATCCTCGATAGAGCTATAAGACATAGTCGATAGAATCAAGTTCCGTCTATATTTTGAGAGATGACACGAATAGCCAATGGGGATGAGAATAGCGCCGCCCCCAAACCAATCAAGCCATTTTATGTTTGATTAAAGCACACAGCACAGAGTGTAGGCATAGCGGCAGCTTAACCCACATGCAAGTAGTTTGGTTACTGCAGGCGTCACACTCGAGCAGTGAGAACAAAATAAGAGAATAGTGTTCCTGCAGAACACACAGTTCAAAGCTCTGGTGGTGACCCAGAAGCACGAGGAAAATGCACCACCATCCTAGACTTAATGTATTAAAGGGTACATTAAACACACGTGACTCGACTTTCACAACTTTAGATGTACGTGAGTGATTGTTTGTAGCTGCAGCTTGCGCTCCGGATAAATCCATGCTTTCTGCAGGCGCGGCCATCTTTGCAACTCACCAACGCATGTCATGCTAATCGACGTAATTTTGTACTCGATAAAGATAAATATAGATATTGTAGGAGTTTGAGTGAGAACGCTGAGGCAAAGTTGACTTTATAACCAAAAATCTCGAGGAGGGAAACTTTATTTACTACCCAAAACAGAATCACTAAACCAGCTCTCCATTAGAGCAGACAGAGAGTCGACTCACCGCTATGAGTGAACATAAACAAAGGGGGTATAAAGTCCTTTCTTCAGCCTGAACTTAAAGGGCCAGTAACAGCCTGCTTAACACAGTGTCTCTGCGTACTGTCCATGTGTGTTCAGTAGCCCCTACTATATATACACACACACACACACACACACACACACACACACACACACACACACACACACACACATATATATATAATGTGTGTGTATGTGTGTATATATATATATATATATATATATATATATATATATATATATATATATATATATATATATATATATTTGTGTGTGTGTGTGTAATTTGTTGTGTATGTTCTATAGTACATGTCTCTTCTGATAAAAAATACACAGTTTAACGAAATTTTGATATCTTCTCAGTTAAAGCAAAAAGCCAATAGTGATTTGATTTATATTGTGATATATCTCGATATCGGCTGATACGAAAAAAATTATCGTGATAAGATTTTTTCCCATATCGCCCAGCCCTAATCTGACCACATGTCTTTGTACTGTGGAAGGAAATCGGAGCACCTGAGGGAAACCCATGCAGACACAGGGAGAACATGAAAACCCTGATGAGCTGGCTGGGGGGAGCTTAAGCCAGGCCCTTCTTACTGTGAGGCGACAGCACCACTGTGCACAATGGAAGGTGTAAATTCAGACAGCAAACGCGTGTAGACTGATGAACTGCATTCATTATAATGGGAACTTATTATTTATTTATATTTAATTATTTCTGTAGGATGCATATTTCTTGGTGGTAGTCATACTTATTTATCCAACTAAGAGCAACGTCTTCTTATTTTACGATCTGACCTTTGTAAATGAGATAAATGAGTCTAAGACAGCTCCTGAAGACCGTTTACATTTACCATGATTGCGCAGATTCTGTTTCCTTCCCTGGTATTTAAAAAATTAAGAAGGAAGAGCCAGAACCCGTTAAAGACTGAATAATGGATTTCTCTCCGTGTGACTCACAGGCATGTCCAGAGACTGTTGTCTGCTGATTCTGGCTTCTTTTCTGTGTTAAAACGTGTAAATAATGACTAGCGCTGCTTGAGTTTCTCAGCACTCTCTCCAGCATCTCCGTAGACCACCTCGGTGATATGCGAGTCTGGCGTGGTTCGAGCACTCAGCAAAACACGAGAGTATCTACAGTTTAGGAGTGCCCCAAGACGCCAAACAGGATAATAAGACAGTTCTGTTCCCCTGTGCCTGCTGCGCAAAAGGTCAGGAGATTAAATAACGTGGAAAAGAACCTTGATTTTCTTTCTCCCTCTGGGGTTTTCCTGCTACTAAGATGTGCTCTTCATCATTTTTATTTTCAAGTTTTTTTTTCATATTGAATTCATATATTCATATATTTTTCCATATTGAATTCTTTCAGAGAGACTGTAATCAAACCGGATATAATTTACATTGATCATTACAATCATGTAGTCTGTGTAGTCTGTAGTATTAGATGGTCTTCCACATTCTTCATGTCTGAATGAAAGAAATTGGCATCTCCGTATTCTCCGGAACTGTGGACCATGTTTAGGGCTAGACCATTGTGTAGTCAGGACATGCCATGTCTCATGCAGCAAAAAAAAAAAAAAAAAAAAGGATTGCAGGCTGCCAAGAAGCCAGCATGGTGATTATGTATGATGTGTGATAATCAGAAACTCCTGTTACCTTTGGGTTTCAGCTATTTGGGTTGGAGTTAAGGGCCCTGGTGTGCTGATGGCAGGGTTTACTCTCCTCGTCTTCTCTTCTTTTTGGGAGGAAAAAACAGCAGCAACGTGAGATAGGTTGGCAGCACCCATCTAGAACAACGTCTGGCTCCTGGCTAGTCACTCCAGAGGACTCTCATAGCGTGGTGGATGCTGGCTTTAGTCTGAGGGATGAAGAGATGGTCAGGGAGTAATGCTACAGACTGAAAATGTAGAAGCAAGCAGTGAGTTTAGTTCAGGCTTACATTTATTAGTCGTCCCAGTCAGTGATGCCCATTATAGACCAGGGGTATTTAATTAGCATGCAGTAAGGTCCAGTCAGAGGGAATTTCCTCAGGCCAAGGTCCAGACCGTGTTTGTGTTATGATCATAACTTGTGTTATGATTCACTGCCATATCCTGTATATTTAGAGTAGCTTCTATTAGCGTTTTATGTCATCAGTAACTGACTAGTAAACCATATTACAAATACTGTTCAGTATATTTCAACGATATTTAATATTTTTAATGCTGAACTGAATTAATTATTTATAGAACAACAAAAAGGTCTACATTAAATATATTTATTAAAAAAGTGCATCTTAAAGTGTTAAGTTATAGAAAAATAAATAAAATGTGCTTCTTTTCGTTAAGGCAGTTTCACATCTTGACCTGTTGGTTTGGAGCTGCCGGTCCATTCCTGGTCATAAAGTCGTTTTTTGTCATCTAATTTTCTTTTTTCTCGCTTTACTCTCTGACCGCTGCTTCTTGCTCTGTACCTCGCCTGTATGTACGCATTGCACTCCCGAATCTGCAAAGATCTGATTGGCTGAGGAACACCTTTGGCAATCTTACCACGCTTGCGATTGGTCTGTGAGCCCGTATACCATAATGACAAGAAAAGCTCCGCCACTTAAAATAAACACTGTCAAAATTAAGTAGTTCAATAGATGATCAGTTTGGGTTCACACTGGACGACGTCTGGGTCCAGACCCAGACCGCAGTCCACCTACTATTTACCTCTGTTATAGACTAATGTGGATGCTTCTTTAGTTGACCATATTGATTTTTTTTAGCTCCATAATGTTCACAGGGTGCACACAGCCATTCTGATGGGTTGCAGTGCACTACAAAAGGTGTAGGTTGTTTTGTTACAGCATAAAAGAAGCTGTTCTTTGCTACACAGACAACCATGATTGGTGGAACTTGGTTTGCAGTGTTATATGCAAAAAGATTATATGATCTTTGTTGATAACGATCTTTTATGTCAGCCAGGCTTCAATTATTTCAATTATTTTAGTATTTTTAACATTATTAGACATCAGCCCATATACAGTAATAAGGTTTTTGTAATATTCAACAGGATATCAGTAATGAATAAGTAATATCAAGGAATTTTTGTTTTTTCAATGAGAGAATTTCCAAAATACATGTAGAAGTGTTTTTTCTAAAAATTATATTGTAAACATTGATGAAAGGTTAGGTTGTAAAGGTTAGGATATATAAAAGAAAATTGATTGACACAGACTTAATTAATCATACCTGAAGGTACATACCTAATTCAGTTAATCAAGCCATTGGGCCAGGGCTGTGTATTGGTAAGAACTTGGCAATATGATACTTATTATTATACAGGGGTTAGAATTCAATATGTGATGATATGTTGTGATGCTGTATGCAAGGCAGTATATTGCATTAATGCTTATATCAGCATTACACTACTTGTTTATGTTGGAGTGCAAGAGTCTAATGTCTAAAGATAGATTGAACATTGCTATTCAATGTTTGGGAGTTTAAATTAACACGAAATGAACCACTGTTTGCCACCAGTCTTTGCTTGTAAACTTTTAAGTAAAAGTCTGTAATCACTATAAGTCGATTAATTAAAAATATAAATTGATACGGTATCACAAAACATAATATTGCTATACCTAGGTTTATTGATATCCTCTTATACCCTTAGTGTAGTATATCTTGGTGTGGGAATCAGGCAAATATGTGAGTCCAATTTGTGAGTGCAGCCGAAGTGGTCAATTGTTTTTATTTTTTATTTAGTTAGTTTTTTTTAGGCAAAGTTGCAACATAATAACAATATTTGCTCTTTTAATGAACCTTACTGCCCTTTAAAAACAATATATATATATATATATATATATATAAGTGCAACATCAGCAGTGAGTTATACTATGACATTCTTGTTTATGGGCAACATTCAAATACAGCATGTGTGCTTATCAGGCTTATGTTATTTATGTCCTATTTCTCTTATGTCTGTTCTGAACTTCCTGTCCTGTAGCATGTCAGCCCTGCTTTATTATTCTTTATTCGTTGTCCACTGGTCTTTGCCTACAATCTTTGGCTTGAGAAGGTCTTGGCCAGTCAGGACTACTCAACAGAATGAAGATCCTCTGGTCTGCTGCACGTGTGTGCCTGAATTGCGCAACCCAAGTCCAGCCCACTGTGCAGCAGTGGCGTTGAAAATAATATTTGTTGGGGGTTCTGCCCGTTCTGAGGTGAATGTTTAGACTACATGAACAATCTAGACTGTCTAATGAACAATCTAAAAGAGCGCTGCAGACGTGCCTCAGTAACAGTAGGCCACGCTGAGTTCGATTGGCCTTTTTCTGGCCTCCACTTCTGCCTGAGACTGTGCCAACAGAGGAAACAGCATGAGAAATGTGTTCCATGTTCCTGACTGTAGCAGCCATTCCATCCTCACTGTCAGTAATGACGGATTATTCCATTCAAGAGCCACAAACTGAGATGTGCGTTCGCTTTGCTTTACTGTAGCTATTCATTTTCATTTTCATTTATATTGTTTCTCTTAGGATTTTTATTCATTTCTTCCGATGCCATTCTTGACAGGCGGCCAAGAGCAACTTTGTGCTTTCTAAGACCACCGATAATAGTCTGTGTATTCTCTTGCTCATTTTTGCTCGTTTATTTTATTCTGCAGACTTTGCCAGAGATTCCGTCAATGTTTTCCTCTAGGCTTAACTATTGTTTGATTTGTTTTCATTTCTAATATGTAATTATAGTGGTGTATCGCTTAGTAGGCTATATTGAGATCTAGTTTACCTAAAATAAAGAAATCTTGCTGGCTTGGTAGTTGTAAAGCAGTTTCTCCACTAGAATAAAAACTTGTGATTGTAAACTTTCCTTGCAATAAACAAATCAGTGTTTGTAGCGTTGAGCTCTAAGCCAGCCATGAAACTGAACACATTTTTCTCGTACTGTACATCCATATTTATCTGTGACGTTAGTAGGGCTGTGTATTGGCAAGAACAAGGCGATACAGTAAATATTGTGATACAGCGGTCTCGATTCAATGTATCATGATATATTGCGATACTGCAAGCAAAGTGATTTATTGCGATTTTTCAAATCCTACTATTATAACACACCACTGTATAAACAAGTTTGCCAATGATTATAATAGCATTGCGCCCTTGTGCTGCTTGTTAATGTTGGAGTGGAGCTGAAATTGGATTACAGCGCTGCCATCTAGTGGTCAGAGGTTTAAACACAACATGCAATGATTCACTGTCTGCCAGGAATCTGTGTATCGATACTGTGTTTTTGAGAATCCATACAGTATCACCAAACATAATATCCTGATATTCGATATTTTCTTATATCGAATATCAGTTGGGCCCTGCCTACCGATGAGCCCTGTGCTTGGTGCTTGAATCCACCCTGATACATTCCTTCTCTGTCTTGTAAACTGCAGAGAGTTGCTTCTCAGCTTCTCCCATGTGCAGTTTCAGCTGCAAGCCGATCCTAAAAGTTATCTAGAACAGGTTCTTAGACCTGTCGACCTTCAACAGCTGCACTGGAGCAGCATAGCACCAAAGTGGAAACTAACAGACATTCGATGAGGATTTCTAAAGCAAAGTAGTGCTTGAAAGTGATGATGTTTTTTTTGTGATAATTATTTGTTTATGACTAAAACTGTATAAGACATATCTGTAGGTGCACTCGTTTGTATTTCTTTTCACTTTCTTTTTGCAGGAACCTGCAGTGGATTGCGACTGTAATGCTACAGTTTGTATTCATGTCCACGTGTGAACACTGTTTAACGTCAAGTATTACATATTGCCATGTTTCCACACACTTTATGAGGTTGTGGGTTTTCAGCTGTCACAATAATAGAACAAATAATATAAAACAATAGTATTAGTTGGCAAATTGACTCTTTTAGCCAAGAAGAACAGCTCATTTCCAGCATCAACCTTCACCTGGTACAGTCAGTCCACTATGAAAAATGTTTGGAGTGATGGAGGGAATGGTGGTAAAATAAAATTTAGTCACTGACTTTATTGTGGTTCCACATACGGCAGAGCAAACAAAAGACATAGCTACAAACTGAGCAAACCCTTCCCGACGTCCAGTAGTAGAAGTTGCATGAGGGAATCCACAACAGAGAGCTGATATAGCCAGCTGAAGTTGGTGTATGACAGCTGAAGATAAAGGTATTATAAATTGGACATACTATTGCTTCCTTAAATTACACTGATATATCATATGTGATGTGAATGTATCTAGAACTGCAGTAAACTAAATTATATTGTATGTATGATATGATTTTTATATAATTTTAAGAATATATTTGGTTGCTCATTTGAAAACACTAAGACGCATTGCAAGCCCATTACATGCTGTTCAGGTTCAGCCCTAGAGTTTCTAAATATTGTTTGACAGTGTTAAATTATTATTGTCATCATTTAATCATGAAGACCATTTATAGAAACTAAGCCAGTTTTGAAGTAGTCATGGTTGTGATGTCACAAGATATTTACATATGATTGTTCATTCAGCCTATAGCACACGTACACTAGAGGAGTGTTGTAGCTGCAGACAGCAGAGTGATTAGAGTGGAAGATGTGAGGGGAAACGATCAAATCGTGTTCTCTTTCTTGCTTTCAGGAAATGATTGTATTTTTACAGCTTTCCGAAAGAGGAGGAGAGAAGTGTCTAGAGACTAGTAGGTAATTTCAGTAGGAGAGTTTTAGTAGCCACACAATCTCAGACGTACGTCCACCATATTACCAGCGTCCTGTGACTCAAGACGTCAGACCACCACCGTAAAAGTCCTGCTGTTCATTTAAAAGCTCGTTTACTGACTGATTTAGATCTTTTAGTGACTCTGATCTGTGTTTTTGTCTGATTATGTATCAGACGGTGTGGAGCTGTAGATCAGAGAAGATGAAATGGGAGGAATGTAATCATTGTTTATCTCAGCAGTAGCGCTAACTTCTGTAGCGGCAGTTCACTAGCAGTAGCTACGTACACACAGCCGACGTTCAGCTTTACACCGTTTATTTACTCCACTCTGAATTCATCCGCGGCTCCAGGTAAATCATGGGATACACAGGGTGCTGTGTTCACCTACATACAAATGGCTGCTGATTCAGGAGGTGATCCGGGTACCGTTCACTACTACTCAATACCTACTGAGTATTCAGACATACTAGCCACGCTCGCCTACTGATTTACTACTGAGTATTCAGACATACTAGCCGCGCTCGCCTACTGATTTCACTACTGAGTATTCAGACATACTAGCCTCGCTCACCTACTGATTTCACTACTGAGTATTCAGACATACTAGCCGCGCTCGCCTACTGATTTCACTACTGAGTATTCAGACATACTAGCCGCACTCACCTACTGATTTACTACTGAGTATTCAGACATACTAGCCGCGCTCGCCTACTGATTTCACTACTGAGTATTCAGACATACTAGCCGCGCTCACCTACTGATTTACTACTGAGTATTCAGACATACTAGCCGCGCTCGTCTACTGATTTACTACTGAGTATTCAGACATACTAGCCGCGCTCGTCTACTGATTTACTACTGAGTATTCAGACATACTAGCCGCGCTCGCCTACTGATTTCACTACTGAGTATTCAGACATACTAGCCGCGCTCGCCTACTGATTATACTACTGAGTATTCAGACATACTAGCCGCGCTCACCTACTGATTTCACTACTGAGTATTCAGACATACTAGCCGCACTCGCCTACTGATTTCACTACTGAGTATTCAGACATACTAGCCGCACTCGCCTACTGATTTCACTACTGAGTATTCAGACATACTAGCCGTGCTCGTCTGCTGATTTACTACTGAGTATTCAGACATACTAGCCGCACTCGCCTACTGATTTACTACTGAGTATTCAGACATACTAGCCATGCTCGCCTACTGATTTCACTACTGAGTATTCAGACATACTAGCCATGCTCGCCTACTGATTTCACTACTGAGTATTCAGACATACTAGCCGCACTCGCCTACTGATTTACTACTGAGTATTCAGACATACTAGCCATGCTCGCCTACTGATTTCACTACTGAGTATTCAGACATACTAGCCACACTCGCCTACTGATTTCACTACTGAGTATTCAGACATACTAGCCGCGCTCACCTACTGATTTCACTACTGAGTATTCAGACATACTAGCTGCGCTCACCTACTGATTTCACTACTGAGTATTCAGACATACTAGCCGCGCTCACCTACTGATTTCACTACTGAGTATTCAGACATACTAGCCGCGCTCACCTACTGATTTCACTACTGAGTATTCAGACATACTAGCCACACTCGCCTACTGATTTACTACTGAGTATTCAGACATACTAGCCGCACTCGCCTACTGATTTCACTACTGAGTATTCAGACATACTAGCCGCGCTCACCTACTGATTTACTACTGAGTATTCAGACATACTAGCCGCGCTCGCCTACTGATTTCACTACTGAGTATTCAGACATACTAGCCGCGCTCACCTACTGATTTCACTACTGAGTATTCAGACATACTAGCTGCGCTCACCTACTGATTTACTACTGAGTATTCAGACATACTAGCCTCACTCGCCTACTGATTTACTACTGATTAGTAGACAAGTAGGCGATTTCGGACGCACCTATGCTGTCTACTGAGGATCCTTATTTGGACCTGATTTTAAGGAAGCATAGAACGCTTCCTCAGCCGCCAAGACAATCTCATGATGCAACACAGGCTAATCTACGAGCAGTGAAGTGGTTTTAAAATGTGAGTTATTTTGATTCTCTCTGGAGTTTTAATGTGTTTCTGGTCATATAATCACACAAAACAGTATTTTATTATCAACTCTGTAACGCGTCCTTCACCATTTACACTTTTATACTCGAGACATTAGCATTTATGCTAGCAGATTTTTAAGCCTCGGGCTATTGTTTTGGATGCCGGCCGGTAGCTTAGCAACCAGCTAAACCACCAGTGGTGGTGTGCTGCAGAGGGCGGGAACAAGCCGTGACGCAGTCTCTCTCTAACTAGAGCGTCTCAGTAATCTGTTTTATGAGGAGAGATGAGGAGAGA
Organism: Megaleporinus macrocephalus; assembly: GCA_021613375.1. NCBI lineage: Eukaryota > Metazoa > Chordata > Actinopteri > Characiformes > Anostomidae > Megaleporinus > Megaleporinus macrocephalus. Next base: position 41,211,843 of record CM038712.1, read on the forward strand.
ACGCTGCTACTTACACAGCTGACTACCTAGACAGCCTACTTAGACATTCACTAGGATTTGAGACAGAACAATAGACTCATCATTTGGTTAATTGGTTTTCATCACTGATTCCCAGCGTATCTGATGATGCTCAAGGTATGGCATACGAACCCGGTCAGCTGGCATGTACTTTAGACTGATGATTCAAGTAGACAGAGGATTGATATTAAGTATTTGGACTGAGCATTGTTGTAACAAAAGATGGTTCTGTTTGGCGGACTGGTGAGCGAGAGCACTTCTTCGACGTCATGCCGAAAAAATCTTTATCTAGAAGAGCAAGTAGCCAGACACGCTTGACTATTTGAAATCAAAGGTTTTTTTTTATTGCCAACGTTTTATGGCACCGGAGAGGTCTGTTGATTTGAAACTTGAGCTCATGTTGAAGATATCTTGAACAATCGGTGCAACGAAATATTTGTTAAACAAAAGACTGAGTGATCTGAATGACTTTTTCAGATGTTTAAATGGAGTCATTACCCGGGACATGCAGAGGAAATCGTTCAGAGCTTCAAAGAGAAGACGTCTTGACAAGTCCTGTCATTCTCCTCAGTGGAACAATGGCGCATCCACAAAATTCCTCGGACACAAAGTGAGCGAGTGTGTGTGTAGCCGTGTCTGTCTGTATCGCATTGGGTGGGCCTCCGTTTAGGGAGTGAGGGGTCAGACAGACCCCTGGTGATGTCCACAGGCATTGGCTTGGTTTCATAATTCACTCAAATAAAACATCATTACAGTCACAGCGTTTGCCAAATGCAAGCATAAACATTACAGCATATAGCGCCGTCTCACGTTACTGCCCTGAAATGCTCCAGCCTTTAAAAGCCCATATGCTTAAACTCCCCTAACACAGCGCAGTCCAGGCCTTCAGCCCATTCAAGAGTATTAGTGACCAATCTCACAAACTGCCACATCCCGTGATTACTCCAAAACTGCTTGGCAGGTTTGGCGGGGGTGTGGGCTGCTGATACAGTACAAGTGGGTAAATTGGGCCGGCCAGTGTATATAGCCCTTCCAAACTTTCTGAAACTTAGGCGAGTGAAACATGGGCTGACTCGTTAAGGCTCGTGCGAGCACGGTGAGCCGTTTTGTGGAAACAAGATACCTCTCAATATTTGTGCACTCCTTCTGAAATGGTGGCCTTTCAATTGGAATAAGTGTAATGTGGACCAAAAAAAAAGCCTTTATGAAAACAATCAGAGTTGGAAGTAAACCAGCTGTTGTCGCGTAGATTCAGAATGTTAACTGCGTCCAGATCTGAAATAGGCCTGGGCGATATCGAAAAAGAGTTAAAATAATATTTTCTACCTGAATATTTCTATGCTATTAGTCAAGTCAAGTTTATTTGTGTAGCGCTTTTAACAACAATGTTGTCTCAAAGCAGCTTTACAGAGTTTTGAAAACAGACAGTTACAACATATATACCCCAGTGAGCAAACCAGAGGCAACAGTGGCAAGAACACCTCCCTCAGACTGGAGGAAGAAACCTTGGGAGGAACCAGACTCACAAGGGGAGACCCGTCCTCCTCTGATCAAACAGTATTTACAGTTTAATAAACTAAACACCAAAGAAAAGAGTCTCTGTTTGAAATCTGGATAGCAAAGCTTTAGAAGCTGCACAGGTAGAGGCAGTCTCTGACTGAGTCTTTGTGTAAAGTGGGCGTGAGCTGAAACAGTCCCATCCTATCTCAATGCTGGTGCATCTGGATGGTACAGTGATGTAACTGAGGGTGTAACAGTTGACACAGATGGACAGAAGAACTGGCTGGTGATGGGTGGGGAGGAGGCCCTGATGGTCAGTCTTCCAACAGCGTTCCACAGATAAAATCAGAGTTTGTTGGAAGAAGCCATGCCTGGGTTAATCAGTATTTAGTGTCAGTGTTGACAGTAAAACAGAACTGAATAATGATGATGACTGTAAGGAAAGAAAGGGGATTTAAAAGTTCAGAGTTGAGTGGAAGGAAAACTGTGGTTGGACTATGATTTTGAGAAGGAAATGATGTTCTGTCATGCACATGGTGCTCATTACCGGGAGTAGAAAACACAATTTTCAGTCCTGGTTTAACTGTTGTTAAGGTTTTTGATGCTGTTTTGTTGAATGTAAATACAACACAAGAATGAATTCTTCACTGGATCTGTTTGGTTTGGTGGCCTTTGCATCTCCAATAAAATATAAAAATACATTAATATTTCTAAAAGATTAAACACATTGCCCAATCCTACAAGGAAGAACATAAAGCTGAGGTGAACAGTTGCTACAAATGCCTGAAGTATTAGTAAAAAGCTGTGAAATGTTAATAAAACTTTAGGTACTTGTTTTAAAGTTAACTGAAAAACAACAGAAGGACAGAGCATGTTACAGAAATGAAAAGAGTACGCTGAGTTTTTAGTGTTTTTCTCTTCATTTTTCTTTTTGTCTGCGAGCTGTAAGCCTGCATCTACCAGACAGACTGACCCATAAAATGTATAGGTAGTGAGGTATGGCCCAGATCAAAGTATGGAGCATCAAGCCAGCGCTGCAGTAGATCTGTACACCATTAACATTCCTGCACCGTCACATTCATCCCTCAGGTCAGTGGAAATCAGCCTGTGACATCTAAACTTATTTCACCTTGTCTGCTCCAGATGCTGCTGCAGAGGGCTCAGTGGCTCTTCTCACTGCAGTAAGACCAGAAATAGGACTCTGTAGGACTGTGTGTGTCTGTGTGTGTGTGTGTGTGTATGTGTGTGTGTGTGTGTGTGTGTGCATGTAGCCAGAGAGAGAGAGAGAGGCTGTCTGTCTGGCTGATTAAAGAGCCCCTCCCAGAGTTCCATCAGATTCCTTTGTGTTCTCCTGCACATTCCTGTGACCTGCAGGAAGAGGAGCTGCTTCTCATCAAACCCACTACTTTACACATCAAAGATCACCTGTTCCTCACACATACTCTACTTAACATATTCCACATCTCTCTCTCTCTCTCTCCCTCTCTCCCTCTCTCTCCCTCTCTCAACACAGATTTTGGCGCCCTCATAAATACTATTAATTAGAGATCGACCGATATTAGATTTTCTATAGCCGATGCTGATGTTTAGAGGGTCAGGGTCAGCTGATGGCCGATATGTGCTGATTTTGAGGCTGATATCTAGAGGTTTTCTGCTTTATTTGCTGCTAAAATGTCTCACTAGTAATAACAAGTGGATGCACAACATTTCTAAACTTAACATAATTTATTAAACACTGACTTAAGTAGAACTAAAATACAGTATGATCATATTACTGCTAAAAGAGTGTAACATGCATCTCTTTATACCCAAAACTAGCAAGTTATTAAGAAGTGCACTGAAAAATATGACATGTTCATTAGGGATGTGTGTTGGCAAGAACTTGGCGATACAATATGTATCGTGATACAGCGATTCAAAATATCATGATATATTGCGATACTGCAAGCAAAGTGATATATTGCGATTTTTCTAATCCTACTATTAAAACACACCACTATATGAACAGGTTTACCAATGCTTATAATAGCACTGCGTCCTTGTGCTGCTTGTTAATGTTGGAGTGGAGCTGAAAATGGATTACACTGCCATCTAGAGTCAGAGGTTTAAACACAACACACATTGATTCACTGTCTGCCAGGAATCTGTGTATCGATACTGTGTTTTTGAGAATCGATACAGTATCACCAAACATAATATCCCCATATTTGATATTTTCAATATTTTCTTACACCCCTAATGTTCACTGCAGTTACAGAGACTGTCTCACTTCACGCTCAGGTTTTTATCACGTTGTGGTTAAATTGCGGTTCTTTAAGGAGGATGAGGCTCTCAGAGAGAGAGAGAGAGAGAGAGTAATGCTGTAATGACTCTCTTTACTCTTTCTTTAGTTCTGTTAGTCTCGAGTGCTGGAAGCTGAGTAATATCTGAGTAATATCTGAGTAATATCTGAGTAATATCTGAGTAGTATCTGAGTAATGTCTGAGTAATATCTGAGTAAAATCTGAGTAATATCTGGGAAGCTCTGTCTGCTCCGGAGAGACTCTCTGTGTAACAGTAACGTGTTAATGTGTGTATTGCACTAGACCAGTTAGCTTTAGCCCTGGAGCTAATGTGTGTATTACACTAGAGCAGTTAGCTTTAGCCCCGGAGCTAATGTGTGTATTACACTAGAGCAGTTTAGCTTTAGCCCCGGAGCTAATGTGTGTATTACACTAGAGCAGTTAGCTTTAGCCCTGGAGCTAATGTGTGTATTACACTAGAGCAGTTAGCTTTAGCCCCGGAGCTAATGTGTGTATTACACTAGAGCAGTTAGCTTTAGCCCTGGAGCTAATGTGTGTATTACACTAGAGCAGTTAGCTTTAGCCCTGGAGCTAATGTGTGTATTACACTAGAGCAGTTAGCTTTAGCCCCGGAGCTAATGTGTGTATTACACTAGAGCAGTTAGCTTTAGCCCTGGAGCTAATGTGTGTATTACACTAGAGCAGTTGGCTTTAGCCCTGGAGCTAATGTGTGTATTACACTAGAGCAGTTAGCTTTAGCCCCGGAGCTAATGTGTGTATAAGCAGTAACACATCAGCTCTGGTTCACGTCTACGCCGAAACTAGAAACACGTAACCGCCTCATTAAAAACGTCACTGTTCACTATAAATTATTCATTTTCACTTGTTTGGCTGAACAGTTCCAAAGGTTTCGGCCTGGGGTCCTTCACATGCGGCAGCAGCACATTCCACTGCACCAATAACACGGGGCTGCCCGCGGATGTGGCTGACCTTAAATCAGTCCTGCGAAACACTGATATCAGCTTATTCCCCCATAACTTAGTTTATTAATGATGTAGACACTCACAGGACCATCACAGCGCATGTATTATTTGGGTGGTTGACCATTCTCTGCACTGCAATGACACTGATGTGATGGTGGTGTGTTAGTGTGGGTTGTGCTGGTGTGAGTGGATCAGACACAGCAGTGCTGCTGAGGTTTTTTAAACGCTCTGTCCACTGTTAGACACATTTCCTGTCTCAGTACAGCTTGCTGATGTCAAGTCTGAGACAATAGCTCATCTGCTGCTGCTCAGTTTGCGTTGGTCATCCTCACAAGACAGGATCGTTGACTATTCATAGTCCAGCAGAGATCCTGAGGTGTTTAAGAACTCCAGCAGCACTGCTGGGTCTGATCCACTTATACCAGCACAACACACACTAACACACTGCAGCCATCATGTCGGTGGTGGTCCTGTGGAGGCTTTGACCATTGACTGAGGGGTAAAAGTCAGACAGCAGAGATAGCAGAGAAACAAATGGACCCCAGTCTGCAATTGTGGAACTACAGAGTGCTTCTGTATGGTCAGTGGATCTCATAAAATTTATAAGGCACCCATAAAGTGACCATTGAGTGTATATAGTGTTATACAAAAAATCAAAAATGCTCAAAACTTCAAATTAAGCACCCTCAAGGGTCAACATTGGTCCATAGGCCACACATTGGGCAGCCATAGTATAGAGCATGTAGTAGGTCAGGGATCACAGTCAAATATAACTATTAACTTATACAAAAATACTGATCTTGGATCAGTTTGTTTTTGCTTTATATTCTTGTGGAAAGTTCCTATTGAGACAAGTAACTGATCTTAGATCAACACTTTTACTCATCTTCACACATTTACTAATGTTTGTAATATATTGATCTGTGATTGATTACAGAGTCAGGAAAAGACTTGCTGTAAGACAGACCTGATACCTTAGAAGCTCGGAGTGGAGTGGAGCTCTATCAGGAGTGGAGATCTATCAGGATCTGAAGCTGAGTTGGTTTGAGAAAGAATAAATTACATTTGGCGCTGCTGACAAACTATTTTGCTGGCTATCGTGTATTTTACACGAGGGAATGGAAGATATTGCGCTGTTTAGTTTCATTGAAAAATACTTGGCCCGAATTGCAAAGCCTTGCCGAGTTAGACAAAGCACATTCACTTTGTCTTGCTCACTGAATGAGTTGAGCTGCCTTCTAGTCAATGGCCAAACAGAGGCAGGTGCTTCCTGTTTCTGGAAGTTTCTCTCTCTCCCTCTCTCTCCCTCTCTGTCTGTGTGTCTGTGTGTCTGTGTCTCTCTCTCTCTCTCTCTCTCTCTCTCTCTCCCTCTCTCCCTCTCTCTCTCTCTGTGTGTCTGTCTGTCTGTCTGTCTGTGTCTGTCTGTCTGTCTCTCTCTCTCTCTCTCTCTCTCTCTCTCTCTGTCTGTGTGTCTGTCTGTCTGTCTGTCTCTTTCTCTCTCTCTCCCTCTCTCTCCCTCTCTGTCTGTGTGTCTGTCTGTCTCTTTCTCTCTCTCTCCCTCTCTCTCTCTTTCTCTCTCTCTCCCTCTCTCTCTCTTTCTCTCTCTCTCCCTCTCTCTCCCTGTCTGTCTGTCTGTCTCTTTCTCTCTCTCTCTCCCTCTCTCTCCCTCTCTGTCTGGGTGTGTGTCTGTCTCTTTCTCTCTCTCTCCCTCTCTGTCTGTGTGTCTGTCTGTCTCTCTCTCTCTCCCTCTCTCTCTCTCTCTTTCTCTCTCTCTCTCTCCCTCTCTCTCCCTCTCTGTCTGTGTGTCTGTCTGTCTGTCTCTTTCTCTCTCTCTCCCTCTCTCTCCCTCTCTGTCTGTGTGTCTGTCTGTCTGTCTCTCTCTCTCTCTCCCTCTCTCTCCCTCTCTGTCTGTGTGTCTGTCTGTCTCTTTCTCTCTCTCTCCCTCTCTCTCCCTCTCTGTCTGTGTGTCTGTCTGTCTCTCTCTCTCTCCCTCTCTCTCTCTTTCTCTCTCTCTCTCCCTCTCTCTCCCCCTCTCTCTCCCTGTCTGTCGGTGTGTCTGTCTGTCTGTCTGTCTCTCTCTCTCTCTCTCTCTCTCTCTCTCTCTCTCTCTCTCTCTCTCTCTCTCTCTCTCTCTCTCTCTCTCTCTTGCTCTCTGCTTCTCCATCCTATTCATTTTGGTGTATCAGTTTTCATATTTTGCTCACACTGAATCTTTAAAATGATATTGCCAGTCAGATGCATTATATATAAAAAAAGAAGCTGCCTCTAGTGCTTTTGACACTATATATTATTTCACTGATCTCTTTGTTTCTGAATTGAGTGTATTTGATGAACAACAGGAAGTGAAATGAAGGAACATATAAACTGATATTATCACAACTGATATATTTATAGAAAAAAACTGTTTTTGGGTGACTGAGATCAGTCTACGCCAGCTCTACATCAGTTCTTCTCATTAGGGCTGTGTATTGGCAAGAACCTGGCGATACAATACGTATCATGATACAGCGGTCACGATTCAATATATCACGATATATTGCGATACTGCACGCCAAGTGATATACTGCGATTTTTCAAATCCTACTATTAAAACACACCACTATATGAACAGGTTTGCCAACACTTACAATAGCATTGCGCCCTTGTGCTGCTTGTTAATGTTGGAGTGGAGCTGAAAATGGATTACAACACTGCCATCTAGTGGTCAGAGGTTTAAACACAACACACAATGATTCACTGTCTGCGTATCGATACTGTGTTTTTGAGAATCGATACAGTATCATGAAACATAATATCCCAATATTCGATATTTTTGATATTTTCTTACACCCCTACTTTTCATTCTCACTTTTTGAGAAACACAGCTCTGCAGTATTTCACGAATTAGGACACCAGATGCAGCCTTTTAGCTAATTCATCAGGTCCATTCTGAGAGAAATCAGGAGTGTGTCTCAAAACCTACCCTAAAAAACATACCTTAAACATGCTGTCTACTGAGGAACCTTATTTTGACCTGATTTTAAGGAAGCATTGAACGCTTCCTCAGCCGCTAAGGCTGCAACACAGGCTAATCTACGAGCAGTGAAGTGGTTTTAAAATGTGAGTTATTTTGATTCTCTCTGGAGTTTTAATGTGTTTCTGGTCATATAATCACACAAAACAGTATTTTATTATCAACTCTGTAACGCGTCCTTCACCATTTAGCAGTTTTATACTCGAGCCATTAGCATTTGTGCTAGCGGATTTTTAAGCCTCCGGCTATTGTTTTGGATGCTGGCCGGTAGCTTAGCAACCAGCTAACCCACCGGTGGCGTGCTGCAGTGGGCGGGAACAAGCCGTGACGCAGTCTCTCTCTAACTAGAGCGTCTCAGTAATCTGGTTTATGAGGAGAGATGAGGAGAGAACACTGCTACTTACACAGCTGCTACCTAGACAGCCTACTTAGACAGGATTTAAGACACACTACAGGTGTGCTGGTGTAAAGGCAAGCAGCAGTCTGATTTAGCCAGATTAATCTGAGCTATACTGCTATTAAGGTTCAGTATTACTATTTTTAATAATATAAAAACACATTTACTGCAGTGTGACAGCAGATCTGTACAAATTTAACGTGATGGAAATCATTTGTGGGGAAATTTAGAAATTGCACGTATGTCTAGTGTGACAAGATGCAGATGATGCCACATTAAATGAAGAAATTGTGTTTTGAAACAGATAATTTGACCTCTAAATTTTAATGGTTGTACAGTTTTAGTATATTATTTATTAACTTTTTTAATATAATACCAAATTTATATCTAATATGTTTATTAGATGTTTCATTTTATCCAATGTATGTTGCTTTTGTGCTTATGGACCCCAATGAAAAGTGCTTATCCTAGCATTTAACAACAAATAAACTTACCCTATTGCATGTCTATGAGTGGCATATGTGAACCTTTGCTTCTTGTATCTGGTCCACCTTATTCAGCAATAACTGCAACTTCACATTTCAGTCCTGTACAATGGCCTGAAGGAATTTTTCCCCACTCCTCTGTATAGAACAGCTTCAACTTTGTTGTTGGGTTTCCTTACATGAACCACTCGCTTCAGGTCCAGGAACATTAACGTTATTTTTTCTGTCTTTGGTAAAATGTCCTGCCAACATCAGGAGATTCAGTACAAGGACAATGTCCTGAACATTTTCCTTTAGAATTTACTGGTATAATTCATAATTCATTGTTTCATCAATGATGAAGTAATGCAGTAGAAGAGCTCCCAACCATCATACTACCACCACCATGTTTCTTAGTTTGAACAGGGTTTTTTTGCTGGAATTCATAGTGTTTTCACTTCTCCAGACCTAATACTTTTCATTTATTCATTTAAACCAAAAAGTCCACAAAACATGTTCCTATAGCCTTCTGCTCTGTCTACATGATGTTTAGTAAACTGATATTTAAAAGCAATGTTCTTTTTGGAGAGAAATGGCTTCTTCTTTGCAACTCCTCCATGCACATCGTTTTTGTTCAGTGTTCTCCTGATAGTAGATTCATGAGCATAAACATTAGCCACTGTAAGATAGAACTTTAGTTGCTTACCCTGGGGTCCTTTGTTATCTTTGTTGCTTGACCACTCCTGGTCTTAAATTGGTTTGACTGTCTGACTGTGGATTGGTGATAAGTAGAGTTCAAACTCTTTAGAGTTTGGTTTGTATTTCTTTCCAGAAATGGGTATGACTCGTATTGAGGTCCTCAGTAACCTCTTTTGTTTATACCTTGATGTACTTCAACATTCAACATGTATGAAGGCCTTTGATAGAACCCTGGTCTTTAAATATAATATGACACCTGATTTCCAACCCAATTGATTGAAAACACAATCCAATTTTAGTTTAAAATGATCTGATTAACTGCTAATTCTAATCTATCAGATCTGACAGTGTTCATTCTTGGCTGTGGTAGTGAAATTAAGCCCAATAGTCAAACAAATTGGGCTAAGTGGCTGATTTAGTAGCTAAGGGAGCAGTTAGGAGGCATTTTTTTGCTGGCAATAGTGATTTGATTTATATCATGATATATATTGATATCGACTGATATGAAAAAAATAATCGTGATAAGATTTTTTCCCATATCGCCCAGCCCTTTATTTAGGTCACATATAGGCAAAAATATAGAACATTCTAATGAATTCACAAATGTTCACACCCTATAAATAAAACATCTTAACAGCCTCACCTGAACGCACCGTCCCTCTCTGTCTTTTGTGTGCAGGTGTTAAAGTCCGTGCTGTTGTTCCCAACGATCGAGCGCATGGCCCGTACTCCTCAGGGCCAGGTCATGACCCCTGTGCTTTGCAAGCTGCGTTATGCCGCCTACCTGCCCGTTTTCCTGCTCTCGCTGCTGCCGGACAAACTGAAGACTGGCCTGGTGCACCTGGCCATGAGGAACATGTACTCCCTGGACACCCTCACCATCCCAGCTACCGTCAGCTTGATCAATGTAGACTGTGTCGGTAAGTCTTGCCTTTGCTCGTGCATTCTCGCTAACTGTGACGGATGCTCAAGTAGTCATTGCAGCATCAGTCAAAGAAGAGGCTAGCCAAGAACAGAAAGTGTTGAAATATGTTCTTATAAAGTGCCCCCGTCTTGGATATCCATTATAAGTGCACCTCATTTAGAAGCAGGAGTTCAAAATGTTCATTCCCTTCGCGAGCCGTGTCTGTGACCTTGGTTGCCTAGATGGACATTCCTCAGAGTAACTGCAGTGATGGAGGGTTGTATTAATTTTTTACATTCTTGCTAACTGTTATGAATGCTTAAGATGTCATCGCAACATTAGTCAAAAACCAGGCTTGCCAAGAAAGAAACATTCGAAAATACGATCATACGGCTCCATATAAAGTGCCATTGTCTTGGATATCTGATGTAAGTTGACCACACTTTATTTATCAGCCCAGTTTCAAGCCTTGTTGCAAGATGTGTTTGTAGCCATAGCTACGATGGACGTTCTCCAGAGTGTCTGCAGTGGTGGTGCATTTTCAGAATTCTTCGAGGCCAATGAGGTGTAATCTAAGTTAGGATACAGTAGCCTATCTATCTTGATAAGTGAGGAACAATAACATTAAGACTCCTCTGGCTTTTCTCCATAAACAGATACCGTGGAAGTGTGGTAGCCAGCGGTTTCGTCACTCGAGTTGTACCTCCATCATACAGATAACCCCTTTTTTCCCACCAGTGTTGAGGTATTAATACTCCAACTTCTTTCCAAACGCATGTTAGTCTATTTCATCCTCTGATAAAGGGTGTATTAGCGCATTAGTGGGTGATGCTTGTGATGGTCCACATAAAGGAAATCAGCGTTTGAGTGGCAGCCAAGTGAGCGGTGTTTCCCAGTGCACAGAATAAAGTTTTTATTTATTAGAACTCTTATCTAATCTCCAGGGCTTTCCTTTTTTCGCAGGGTAATGGTGCAGATGAAGTGTTGTGAGTAGGAGTAATTAAGAGTCCTCTCCTCCGCGGGGAGCAGACCTGCGCGGCTCTTTCTGTCTCTCTAGGTGAAAGGCAGAGTGTTTTCCCTGTCTGTCCTGGGAGGTGGATGATTGATGCTGTGATGGCTACAGACTCTCTGCCAAAGAGGCCTCAGTAGAGCCTAGAAGCGTTAGAGTGAGCTCAGCTCTCAGTGTTCCTTACCCTTCTCTTTTCTGTCTCTCCCCTCGTTCTCCTTTCTCTTGCTCCTCTCCTCTCTCTCCCTCTCCCTGCTGAGGCTTAGATCTTCACCCCCAACTGCACTTATAAGCATGCTTTTAATCATTTAGCACTTTCCGCCTATTGTCATTTGGGATTACATTTTTTTTTCTCCCCCAAACCTTTCCTTTCTTTCTTCACTTGAACAGAATGAACAGAATGTTCAAAATGGTTCAAACATTCTTTTTCTTCTTCCTGCTCTTAATTACAAGTTTTTGGTCTAGTCCCTGTAAATATGAACACATTTGTTTATGTTTTACTGAATTGTCGTCTTTTTTTAAAAAAAAAGGAATATGTTTGTGTGGGTGTGTGTGTATGTGTGTGTGTTTGTATCACTGACCTTCATCTGTGAACAAAAAGCTGCTCTCACTCTGTCTTGCATTACACACATAATTAATGGTGAGTTGACAGACTTAATTAAGAAAGCATGTTGCGATTAGATGGAGCTTCCTGGGTATTTTTAAGGATTTATTTGTTCGGTAATCCCTTTCCTTGAAATGGAGAATGTTGATGCTCTCATGTTAACTGAATGTGGAACATACACACACAGTACATGTCAAGCAGAGATCCATAGTCGGCGTGTAATATCGTAAACTAAACTAATGAGGCAATCCTCCCTAGACGCTCCACAGCCATTGAATTCACTCTAATGTGCCCCATCGCCACAGAGGTCCAGCCTCCAGGACCACTCCTCGGTTGGGCTTATGTGCTGTGTTGTCATGTTTTGCCCTTAATTTTTTTCCAAACAGCGAAAGATTTGATATGATGGAGCTGGATTTGTTTCTCGTCCTCCTGGTTGACCCCTTTCTGGGGGCGGTATGGCGGTCAGGACCCTGACTTGGCTTCCTCACAAGAGCATGAAACCAGAGCAGTGCTGCTAGACACTTGTTTCCCCTGCTGGAGCGGAACATTGTTAACATCGGCCTGACCCGTGGCCCACTGGCCACGCTCATAAACTTCCTACCTGGCACGTCGACCAGCTACACGTCCTTTCCCTTTCCTCTCAACAAACACCTGTTTCTACTAGTGAAATCTGGCTAATGTAGTAAAACCCTGTTAAAATGGTAGTCTGGAATTAAACGCAACACAAATTTTCTCTTCCAGTAAGAAATGCTATATATATATATATATATATATATATATATACACTACAGCTGAAAAGTTTAGGATCACTTTAGAATTTCATTTCATGCAATTTTCATGCAATTCACAAACAATATTGTCCATTTCACAATTAATGTAAGTGTATCAGATGATTTTTAAAGAATAAAAATGTTTGTATTAAAGCCTATTTTTGTATAGAGGCTTATTTTGCATATAGTCCTATTATCAGTAATTCTCAGTCCTCTGTCTAAATCTCCTGGTACGGCCGCCAATCCAAGTTAAGGATGTTATTGGACTAATTGGTTGTTAGGACACTCTTGCTCAGTTGTGATGCACAGCTGAAAAACATTCTACTAATAAGTGAGTATAAAAGGGAACAACATTCTAGGTTAGTTTAATATCTGAAGCATCAGCAGTTGATGGCTTGCTGACCGACTCAAAATGACCAGAAACAACTTTCTTTAGAGACCCGTCAGTCCATTGTTGTGTTAAGGAAGAAGATACTCCATTAAAACAAGAACATTTCACTGTGATCCCAAACTTTTGAGCGGTAGTGTATATGTGTGTTATATATATATATATATATATGTATATATATATATGTATATATATTACGTTTATTTCAAAATCACTGCCTTTTAGAGATCAGAAACTTGGTCCGTGTTAATTGTAGGTTTCTAGCCACGGTTAGGAGGAGCCGAATACTAGATAAATCCCCTAAAGGGCATCTTCTCCATTCTGACTCGGAGGAGGGCATTTGGAAGGTAATTTCACACAGTGGCAGTTACACAACAGGAAACTGGAGCCTCTTCTGCAAAGCTCAAATCCGTTGCTCCACAGGATTTAATGAGACGGCAGTCGAGTATGGAAACAAATAAGAACTTGGACTTTTGCTCTTGCATGAGTCAAGCTGCAGTTTTAAGGATATAAGACAGAATTACTTGATTTTATTCAATTGATTCAAATGATTTTATGAGTATGTTTACTTTATATTTAAACATTACTCTCATTAGCTAGGGATGTACTATTACCACTTTGTTTTTCTGATATCAATATCTGATTCATAAATGTAGGCCAATACCGATACTAACTCTAACCCAACTAACCTATAAATACCTAATATTTGTACAGGTACATTTAAAAAATATATATTTCGGTAAAATCTGTGTTCTGTGTCAGATAAAACATACTCAGCTTGATAATGGCCTTTGCTTGTTGGGTTATGTAAGGTCTAGTTCCTGAACAGATAAATGCAAATTACTTGTAGCAGAATGAAGGGAAGAGTATGGAGGAAGGACTCTTGTTTTGAAGCGTACCACATCATCTGTCAATCATGGTGGAGGCAGTGTTGTGACATGGGCATATATAGCTGCCAGTAGAACTGGACCTCTGGTGTTTATTGATGATGTGACTGATGAAGTATATAGAGTGGTACGCTCTGCTCAGAGTTAGTCAAATGCTGCAAAATTGGTAGGATTCTGCTTCACAGTACAAACGGATAATGACCACAATGTATTGCGAAAGCAAAGAAGTGGAGTCAGCCACCTGACCTCAAAACAGTTGTATTGAGTATGTCTTTCACTTACTGAAGACAGAAAGACCCACAAACAGTAAATGCCTGACAGAGCATCTCGCTGGAGGCAGCTCAGCATTTGGAAACTTTCTATGGACTCCAGACATCAGACAGTTATTGACTTCAAATTGTTTGCAGCCAAGTATTAAAAACATCTGTGATTATCTATGATTATGTTAAATAAATGCCTCTAATTTTTAAATGATTCATGCAGTATATTATTATATCTGCTTAACTCTTTGGATTGAAGCTTAATGTCCACACACATTTCAAATCTGTTGGGCTGCTATATGATCTCTCAAAAAAAGGTACTAAACTGTTACTGGGAGACCCCTCTTGTGGATAGGGTGATGTCTACAGTACCTCTAGTTAGGGAACATGATTGTACAATTTTTATCATGATTATTTCCTGTACACACCTTTTATTGTTTGGGTGTTAAACGTTATATTTAGGTTAATGAAAAGTATAAATATATACCTTTACCCTGGGACGCACTTAATTCTGCCAGAAAGACTCGAAAGGCAGGAGCGATGGAAACCAGTGTTAGGTGTACAATTCAAAGGATAATGTTGTGACTTTGTGTTTGCCTTCAGAATGAAGAGGGAGAGCAGTTCAGAGAAAAAAGCTTTTATTCTTAGGTCTATTTTATTCTTAGAACGTTCTCTGAGCTCTCAAACCCTGGTCTCACTCATGTCTCAGCTGCATTGTCTTTAACAGGCCTGCCTTCCTGCTCCTTCAACCCATGTACACCTGGTCAGTCGTAATTCTCTGGGTGGACGGTGGTTCTTGAATAGACGTTCCCAAGATAAGTCGCAGCCTTATATGGCAGGGGTTCCCAAAAATCCCTGACCTTCCCGCAAGCTCTGCAACACTCTTTGGCCATGTGTCTCACATACACTATAGTATAGTAATAGAACAAACGCTGTAGTGTAATTAAAAAATAGTCTTTGACAAAGTCCTAGGCCCAGGTCTCTCGGTCACCGCTATGAGGGCCGTCTCTATTGAGTGGGCTGGTTTGAAGCCGGACTGGTTGGGGTCCTGGAGCAGGTTCTGTGTTAGAAAGAGAGACAGTTGAATATACACAGCACATTCAAGAACTTTTGATAGAAAACAAAGGAGTGATACCGGTCAGTAGTTGCTGATGTCTGAGCTGTCCAGAGTAGGCTTCTTCAGAATGGGAACCACTCTGACAGTCTTGAATGCTGATGAGACCTCACCTGATGACAAGGAGCTGTTTATGATGAATTTATTAATGAAGGGCAGCAGGTCGCTGGAGACCGTTTGGAACAGTGTGGAGGGAATGGGTTTCAGGGGGCAGGTGGTTGGGTTGCTGGATTTAACTGTAGCACCTGTAGCACATCGTCTTTGAAAAGTAAAGAAAAGCAGGTAAGGGAATCAATGGCAAGAGGATGGTGATGGTGAAGGGAGTATTAACCTTCTCCTCAAAGAAGGTGGCAGAAGTTGCACTGAAGCTTTAATTCACATTTTGACCTTAAAACCATTGTTGTACCTTTGAGAGTACGTTTTTATTGTTTGCACCTTATAAGCTAAACATTTACACACATTGTACCTTTTTCCAACAGCATCCAAATATTGTGTTTAAATAATAATAGTAATATTGTCCAAATACTTATGGACTTGACTGTATATAAATAGGGTTTTTCCCCTTTTTAAGAATGTAGATCAGAAGTATTTAATTACAATTCAGTAAGGTCCATTTAGCGGAAATTTCCTCAGGCCAAGGTCCGGACGGTCACAATTTCAATAATTTTAGTGCCATATCCTGTATACTGAAGTAGCCTAGTAGCCTCTATCAGCATTTTATATCATCAACAACTGAAAGACAAATTACAAATACTGTTCAATATATTTCAACAATATTTGTTGTTTTAAATGCTGAACTGAATTAATTATTAATAGAACTTAAAATAAATGTGTTTTCGTCCTCGAAACAAGGGCTACTTAAAAAACAATGCTTTCGGAAGCTGTTAAGATGTGTTAACTCAATTTCACATCTTAACAGTTTATGGCCTCTTGTATTACTCTTTCACACTTTCTCGTGATTAGTGAGAGGAGTGAGTTCTTGGTTGTGTTTAAATCTGGGCTGAAATGGTGTCAGGGCTTTTCTCATACACATATGAAGGAGCTCGTTAGTGAGCCTGGGATGCTGTTTATTACTAATAATGTTCTTTGTGGAATGAACCATCTGAATTAGTCTTGCTCTGACGGCTGCTTCTCACCTGCATGTGTACCGCACGCCCGAATCTGAACAGATCTGATTGGCTGAGGAGCGCCTTTGGTAATCTTACAATGCACGTGATTGGTCTGTAAGTTTACTGCGCTGTAAAGCCTGTATTCACGCTATTTTCCATGACAACACTGGGGCAGCCATCTTTACTTACTTTGTGTTAGAACTTCCGGTGTGCCTGCAGATACGTTGATACTAATTACAAGCAAAACGACAACAAATATATAAAATGACCAGCATAACATGTTCAGTTAGAGAGAGTCAGTGATTGGAAGAAGAGGAAAACTTGGCTTAAACAGAGTTACGAACACAGCACATAAAGATCAGAGTGTTGTAAAGCCGCCTTCCAAATAAAAGTCTATGCTTCTACGGCTGAAGGCGCTAAATTTAAAATATCCACCCAAACCTCCGTATGTCTGCTCTCACCATTCTGTGGAGGAGAACCAGCACCAGAGCATCTTTATCCAGAGAAATGTCTCACTTATGAAGCTCAGAGGAAGCAGACGTGTCGGGTGTTTGCGAGTTAAGGAACTGTTTTCTGATCAGTGTCCACCGCGCTAGGCTATCTGGACTGTAACTAACACCCACGCAGAGTGGCTCGGGCAGCTGGCTGGACTTGGGTTTAACCGGCTTTCAGAAATATAAACTCACCGTCTGTGTGTAGGAGGACACGCCCACCTTCCCACTGTGCAGGTACTGATACGCTTTAGTACTTTTATAGTTTTTCATTACTGAACCGTCTACACCTTCCGAGAGTACAAAGTAATTAAACATGTCTTCATAAGTAACCTCAGACCACCTTCTCATATCACCCACCCACTGTGTTATTAACCTCAGACCACCTTCTCATATCACCCACCCACTGTGTTATTAACCTCGGATGAGACAGTGTTGTCCCATTCAAACTTCTTACTGTCTCTCTGGTCTCCTCCCATGTAACTGTATTCAGTTTGGTTATCTGAGCGGAAGTTCTAACACAAAGGTGGAAGAAACACACGCTTGAAAGTGGCTGTGGTGAAATACGGTGAATACCGTAAAGACAAGAAAAGTTCCGCCGCTTAAAATAAACACTGTCAGAATGAAATCCTGCTCAGTAGTTTATTGGTTTGGGTCTGGACCGCGGTCCGCCTGTTAGTGACCTCTGATGTAGATTGTAAATGAAGACCTTCTACATTGAAACTCCAAAAGGAGTTCAGGGACACGAGTACTGTTTTAGGATGAAACTGCTCAGTCGAAGAACGCCGGACAAACGCCTGAGGGCACTCGAGTGATCAAAACGAGGAGGCTGAAATATGTTAGCTGTTTTGAGGTAACTCCAGAATGTCATATCAAACTTAACCGCACAGATTCCTGATTTTGCACACTGAGGACTGTTTTGTCCTGTTGACCGATAATGCGGTTTTGTCTTATGACCCCGTGTCCGGAGGCAAGGCAGTGTCGAGATCTAAGAAGCATCCGCACTGCTAGCTCTAGGGAAAGCTCTAAAATTCTTCAAATAGTCCTGGATCCACCTCTTCATGCAGCGGTGCCTTAATCACTCGGAGTTCCATGTTTTTGTTTTTTTAATGCGACAGATTAATTGATTTTGAAATAACTGCACTCTTGTGGTCTTCCATGGTAAATGAATCATCACACTTACCATCAGAGGCGTTGCCAATATCCAAATTAAGGCTGCTGCTGCTGAGTTTTGCAATCTGGCCGCTCTGATTGCTCACACGCAGGTGGCATTTGTCATGGAGAAAAAGCCACAAGCCCCAAAGAAGCGCAACCTTAGCAGTTTCAAATCAGCTTTTAGCTATAATTAAAAAGCGTCGACGGACAAGTCTTTTAAATTTGACGTCATGACAGATATGTTTATTTCTCTTATTTGATGGAACCGCCTCCTGTAAACAGCGGTAGGACTTGTATGAGGTACCACAGAGCTTCCCCTCTCACATTAGGTTGTGTCTGGCTGCAGGAAAAGCTGCGCAGTGTTGCACCGGTTTGTGGCTTTTTATCAGGACATGTGGTATTGAACTGGAAAGAGGAAAAAAAGAACTGTCTTGTTCGGGTTCTTTCTTTTTCTTTAATGGAGACAAGATAAAGAGGAACATACTGAAAGATGAAAGAGGGCTGGGGGGCCTTGTTTTGTAGTAAATGCTATTTGTACTAGTTGTTTCCTTTTTCATTTATTTTAACTTTATTATCATCCACATTAAACATTTTTAGGAAACGACAAGCAACGTCAAGCAAATTCTAATCATAGACAGACGAGAATTTGTTTTTGGGTGTCTTTTGAGTATCGTTTGCAGAGAACTGACCAATCAGGTGTAGTTTGATATCAGATTAGGTATGTTCTCTGCTTCGTCACTGCTCTGGTGTCGTCGGTGGCTTCAGTAGGTGAGTCAGCGTGTGCGTGCGTTTGTGCGTCTCCTGAGCTTCTTGTGTCTGATGTTAACTGGGTGCATGTGTGTGAACGTGTAAATTGGGCTGGAATGCTGTGTCCTGCCAAACCTCCAGCCCAGACACCCCCCTGGAGATAAGTGAGATAGAGCAGGGGATGTCTCGCACATCACTGCCCCAAAACTGGCACTCTCCACTCCCTCACTACATCTGCTCTCTTCTCTTCTCTTCTCAAGCTCTGTGTGCATGTTTTTATTTTTCATCTCTCTTTTCATACTCTTTGCACTTTGAACAACTGTTGATCAGTAGTTTGCAAAGTATATTTTTATTATTTGAATTATATGTTGTTGTTTTTTTAGGGTGAGTTTTTAAAACATGGGGGAATCAAAACAATGAGGTGAAAACAGGTGAAAGTCTATGACAATTCCGAAACTTAAGTAAAAAAAAAAGATTGAAGTGAATCAGATTCTGTCTATCTTTCCACTGTTAGAAGACTAATGAGCACTGTGGGTCTGAGAGAATGTGGATCGGTCAAGAAGCTGCTGGTCTGACTGGACTAACCTCAACATCACTGAGTGTGTTTGGAATTTCTCGTATCATCAGAAGAAGAAAATGCAGTCAACTTCTATAATATTAGAATATATAATAACTATATATATATATATATATATATATATATATATATATATATATATATATATATATATATATGATTAAATAAAATCTGGAATTATAAATACACTCGCGCTCAAAAGTTTAGGATCACCTTTGGATTTCATTTCATGCAATTTTTATGCAATTCACAAACAATATTGTCCATTTCACAATTAATTTAAGTGTAGATGATTTTTAAAGAATAAAAATATTTGTATTAAAGCCTATTTTTGTATAGAGGCTTATTTTGCATATAGTCCTATTATCAGCAATTCTCAGTCCTCTGTCTAAATCTCCTGGTACGGCCGCAGATCCAAGTTAAGGATGTTATTGGACTAATTGGTTGTTAGGACACTCTTCCTCAATTGTGATGCACAGCTGAAAAACATTCTACTAATAAGTGAGTATAAAAGGGAGAACAACATTCTAGGTTAGTTTAGTATCTGAAGATCAGCAGTTGATGACTTGCTGACCGACTCAAAATGACCAGAAAGAAACAACTTTCTTTAGAGACCCGTCAGTCCATTGTTGTGTTAAGGAAGAAGATACTCCATTAAAACAAGAACATTTCACTCTGATCCCAAACTTTTGACCTGTAGTGTATATATTCCATAATTATATAAATATGGAAATGATATTTATATAAAATGCAATGTTTATTGTAATTTACTTAATATTAACTTATTAAGTGTGTTGCTTTTGTTCTAATGCTGTAAAATGAATAACTTAATGGCCATTTGGGCTACAAATTAAGTAAATGGTTCTGCATTGTTCATAGATCTTAATAACACAGTGAAAAGCTAAATAATAAATTCATTCTGCAAGTGTAGTCCCCTCCGCATAACAGCAGTCAATCTCTGCAGCTCCAGGATTGCTCCTCTCTCGTAGAAACATCCAGAGATCATTTGGACTTTCTAACCTGTCTGAACATTTCTTTAATCTTCAACCCGACAGTATTTATTTCTCAGAACATTTAATGCAAAACAAGGTCAGCAAGCTAACTGGGGTTTAGTCATTCTACTCATTTTAGCCTTAGCTTGGATTTGCCTCCAAGTTTGCCTTGTAAGAAGACTGGGTGTCTAATGGATCTGTGTTTGGTTGTTGAACCAGTGCAGCATTTTCCTCGTTCACAGTTCACATGTCTTTTAAAAGCGGTGAGAGGATTTGCTTACGCTCAGAGCAGGTAGATAACTGCTCATTTACTGCTTGCCAAACAGCAGCCAACCTAAATACCCTAAGAAGCTCTGAGATAACTGTGATGTTTGGAGTGAAGGAGACTTCCTTGTTTTTGCCATGTGCCTCACTCTCTAAGAAATAGCAAACAGTGATTTAAAATAAGGTTTGTGTGTTTAGCGTTCACATTTACTTACTTGACCCATAGAAGTCACAGTTATCACACATGATAAAGATTAAAATTGAATATGAATGAAATAATTAGTCACATGTTGTTCTCACTAAACAAAGTGGAGAAATTAATTAATAATTTAATAAATGCAGGCAGTGACTCTTTGATTTATACAGCGTTTGTGTAGATATGATTTTAAGTACTGTGACTTATATTTGATGGTAAGTTAATGTAGTGTGTTCTGTGTTTTCATTGTTTGACATTAAAACAAAGAGAAATAAGTCTAATTCTGACTTGAATCTGTTGATGTAGAAAGTAAATTGAATGTAATCGTAAATCAAAATATTTATAATTATGTTAAGTACATAAATATGATGAATTGTTTATTTATATAGCTGCATTATTATGTGTGGCATAGCAAAACACTGATAACTGTAGATTTAAGGTGAAATTGAAGCATATTAACAGACACTGGCATTAATATTTCAATAAGTTAAATAACAGATTTTGGCCAGTATTAAATTCCTCCACACATATACCAACCAATTTATTTTTTACCAACCAACTAGAGATGGAAGGATCGATCGGCTAAGTATCGGTATCGGCCGATTTTAAATCAATATGTGATCGGTGATCAGTCTATATTTCTCCAATTTAGCTGATCCCGAGAGCTGATCGATGGCGTTAAACAAATGAGCCTAATTTCTGTATTTCCAGCTAACGTTTCATCCAGAAAGAGGAGCCCTACATAAAAACCCCTCTGGCCAGCTCCCTGCAACTGCTATCTGAGGTGGAAATACATACCCTTTCATTTTCCACAGACTGACTAAAGCAGCGGCCTCACGAGAAAGGTTTATGGTGTTCATGGCATGCGCTGACAGAAACATGTCCATCTGGCAGTGTTTACCGTATGTGATGCAGACTCATCCAGAACATTTTGTAAAATTAGTAAAATCAACTGTCTCGTTGGGGAACCAAAGACATTAAACACTACTGATCTGATACAGCACTTAAGGGTACACCACACAGCTGAACACAGTAAATATCAGCAAACAGCAGAGCTAGCACGCGCAGCTAGCACAAAACAAACAACCCAGAACACCATACAGACCAGATCTGACCGGTATGAACAGAACAGCAGCAGCAATTCAATATTCTACATTTAATGATTACAGATTTTTGTTTAAAATAACAGAATCTGTGTTTAATGACTGCAGTTTTTACTGCATGTATTTAATGAGCTTTTTTAGTTTTAAATTAAGGGTCTAAATTGAATAATTACAGTATTTGGGGATATTTGTTTGATTTACTTTGTTTATTTACTGTTAATTTTGTTAAAAATATTAAGCTGTTTCACATGAGCTCGTTAAAAATGTTAAGAAACTAGTTTCGACCATGTTTCATGACTTGCTTGCGCTAATAACTACATGTAGCCCTGTCGTGGCATATAGCCCCGCCCATGAACGGTATTGTAACAGTCAGAGGCAGAGCAGCCTTTTCAGTTTATGGGTGCAAGCTACAAAACCTTGATAAAGCATATAGTAACTAATTAAGTTTTATAATTAGTTACAGTAGCTAATTGAGTCTTATATACATATTTGCACCTTCTGTTTTCAGTCTACAGTTGACCTAACATTCTGGCAAAAAAACAACTTATAAAAAATTATAGAAACCTTTTTGGGGCTATATAGAACCAGTTTTGAAAACCATTTCACCACGCAAAGAACCATTTAAGCATAAAATGGTTCTACATAAAACATATAGAACCATTTACTTAAAAAGCATAGGACTCAACAAAATGATAAAGTCAAACACCTTATAGCATTTTGAGGCTTTTGCGCTCTTGGGCAGTAGCAGATAAACAGGTGGGGCGAGGGAAGTTGGTAGCATGGATTTTAGTGTATTTTCTACTAGTGTTTATTCATTCTTTACGTCGAGCATCAGAAGGAGGTGCATCTATATTGATGTGAACTATATATGAAAACACCAGAAGCAGAAATGCTAGCACTGTGATCCTTGTGTAGCAACAGCACTTAAAACAGAAACATTTTTTACAGTTGACATAAAAACAACGAGAACAGAAATTAAAAATAGAAGTTTGTTGCCACTAATTGCTGTCTGTTCTATATTCTCAAGGGCACATACAGTGGCGTACATACAATAGTCATTATTTTATGCTAACTGTATATACCTGTCAGCTTAAATCGGTCCTATTGACAGTAGGGCTGTGTAGTGGCAAGAACCTGCCGATACAATAAATATCATGGTACAGCGGTTACAATTCAGTATATCACGATATATTGCGATACTGTGAGCAAAGTGATTATAGAGCGATTTTTCAAATCCTACTATTAAAACACACCACTGTATGAACAGGTTTGCCAATGCTTACAATAGCATTGCGCCCTTCTGCTGCTTGTTAATGTTGGAGTGGAGCTGAAAATGGATTACAACACTGCCATCTAGTGATCAGAGGTTTAAACACAACTCACTGTCTGCCAGGAATCTGTGTATCGATACTGTGTTTTTGAGAATCGATACAGTATCACCAAACATAATATCCCGATATTCCATATTTCAATATTTTCTTACACCCCTAATTGACAGGTAAACTTTTTTTTGCTTAGTATGTTTATTGGAAAACATAAACACAAAAAAATGCATTATAAGTCACGTTCTGATTGGCTGCATGACTTTGAAAATAGATTGTTTTGCCTTCAGAGAACAGTGGAATGACAATGTTAGCTGCTCTCGCTGTTTTCAAAGAGCATAATCATGAAAAATAGTTAGACATTGTTTATAGTACATTCATTTAAAATAATGTGTGGCTATTTTACAAAATGATAACACTGTTCTCTTAAGGCTTGTCAGCGTAGCTGGTTTGCAGAAGCTGCGATGCCCTGTCAGGCTCTGTTGTAGTTAGCTCTGTTTATCATTGTCACCGTTGTCAATTATTTCTGTACTACTGCATCATTTTCAATTTCAAACACAACGCCTGGGCTCACGATTGCATCAGAGTGCTGGCAAATAAACATTCATGCATAGTCCAAAATAACTTGGGTACATGTTCCTGATCTGCCCGCACTACAGCTCTTGTGTTATGTAATTCAGACGTTCTTCTCCACCATAAATCAGTTATTGTATGTTAAACTCCAGCTCAATCCCAGTGCTCCCAATGCTTAACCAGACTCTCAGACATTAGCACTCTTCCACTAAGAATTAACAGCGGACTGACATGTTACACCTCCTCTTGCGTAAGCTTTGTGTGCTGAGTGATTGTTTATGTTTTTTGTGTTTTGTTAGTGAGTTAACTAGATGTCTGACTGCTCTGAGTGTACTGTTCACAGCTGAGGGTGATGCAGTGTTCAGACGAAGATTAATATTTGGGGGAGGCAGTGCGGATGTGTGATCAGACCTTTGCTTCCTCTTTGCTGACCACACCCCGCAAGTAATATGAGGAGCTTGTTGAGTTGCGTTCTCTCTCTTTCTCTCTCTCTCTCTCTTTCTCTCCATCTCTCTCTCTTGCTCTTTCTCCCTCTCTCTCTCTCTCTTTCTCTCCATCTCTCTCTCTCTCTCCATCTCTCTCTCTCTTTCTCTCCCTCTCTCCCTCTCTTTCTCTCACTTTCTCCCTCCCCCTCTCTCTACCTCACTCTCTCTCTTTTTTTCTCTCTCTCCCTCTCTCTTTCCCTCTTCCTCTCTCCCTCCCTCTCTGTCTTTCTCCCTCTCCCTCTCTCTCTCTCACTTTCTCCCTTTCCCTCTCTCTCTCCCTCTCTCTCTCTCACTTTCTCCCTCTCCCCCTCTCTCTACTCCACACTCTCTCTCTCTCTCTCTCTTTCTCTCTCTCTCTGTCTCTCTCTCTCTCTCTCTCTCTCCCTCTCTCCCTCTCTCCCTCTTCCTCTCTTGCTCTCTTGCTCCCTCTCTCTCTATCACACACACAGATTTTCCCCCTTATGCTCTAATGTACAGCACTGTACAAAGGCTTTAGGCCACCAGACTCACTAATCATATACTAATTTTCTCTTTTTTAATTAATTAATTAATTATTATTTTTTTGCATCTGAACAGTAATGTGGCCCAGGAGCCCCCCACCCCATGCTTAATACTTTTTTTCCCACGAGATACATCTCAGATATATATATATATATATATATATATATATATATATATATATATATATATATATATATATATATATATATATATATATATATATATGAGACGCATATGTCAACAAACTCTTAAACTGTATTTATGTGTATTTGTGTTGGTATATAATGTCACTGGCAAAAACACACTAATTGCTGAAATTAGTTTAAATTTTTTGCTTAGGTAGAATAAAATATATGTACAGATATGAAAGTACACAATGTCAAATAATTGTTTTTTACATTTTATTAATTTTCTAAGAGACGGTGTGTTAACGCATGCTCTGTGTATGTTGGTGCACAATCTCTTAAGATATTGTTCTATAACGTTTGTGCAAGCTACATGTTTTATTCATATTTTTATACTAAGGAACACACTTTAATTGCATTGCAAGTCTCTTGTTACTCGGCAGTGGACAAACGAACATTAAGTAAAAGAGAGTTAGCCTGTAAACTGTCCTTATCAGAGTCTCTAGTGAAGTGCTGTAAAAATAAATAAGTAGTAATTCAGCAGTTCTGTACTGTTTGTCCACACGAGACACGCAGCACTGTCTGGTTGCGCTCTGGTTTGTCTCAGGGGCTCGATGTGATCTTGTTATGAGAATTCATGTCTGATGACAACTTCCTAAACTTGTGGTGCTCATTTGCGCTACTAACAAGAGATTGCACGCTTCTAAAATCCACCCGCGGGGCTCATTTAACGTCTGGTGTGCAATAAATAACACAAGCAGCACAAGCTAAAAGACAAGTACTGTCTTTCCTTTGGATTCTTTTTCCCCCAAAAAGTAAAATACAGAAATTTTGCTATAAAATGTATTAAAATGCAATAAAATGAGCAGAAACGTGTCCTCAGTAGAGGATGTGTTATTATCTTATAATAAAGCCAGGCCCACCCAAACCTTTACATTTGACTCCAAATACGAGTATCAGTAGTTTTATGTTAATTACAAGTATTACATATTTTGGAGTCTATAAACAACAAACTAAGGGGTAGATTATATGATTGGTAGTACAATAAATAGTAATAAATAGTATTCATTCTTATTTTATTTGACTGTTCTTAAGTTAAGCAGTATCTTCACAAGCCAGATAAACAGTTTTAAGCGTTTTTCTCATATGGTCTGAGACTCTGTACAGTATATGGATAGACTCACACCCTTCCTCTCGAAAGGAAAGTCCCGATACAGGATATGAACGCCCCTCTCGTCCATACGTTTGGCCCGGGACAGTCTCGCACATGCAACAGGATCGCTCTGGCTGAACACTTTCCAGGGTCATCATGTCAGGCGGCGTGTATTAGCTCATGAATCGCGTGTGTGTATGTGTGTGTAAATACCCTGTAATGTATTAGGCCTTCTGAGGGAGGAGGAGGAGGAGGAGGAGGAGGAGGAGAAGGAGGGGTAGACCAAATAGCAGCCTCAGTGCATTTTCATGTGAGCACACACACAAAAAAAACCCGATGTACCTCAACTAATGGTTTTAATAAAACGTCCTCGCTAGCGGAATCCTCTAATGGAATGTAAGATCAAAGGCATTAGGTTACCGCGTCTCCAGAGAGGACTTTTCTTATTTCCTCTCCGCCGTCTCCTCCTACACAGATTTGCACTGATAATTTGTCATAAATGATCACCTTTGAAAGGCCTGCAGCCCTCCGCATGCAGGGAGGGTGAGCGCGGGTATATCCGTCCCGTTTTAGGTTAGGATGCGGCTTGTTCACCGTGAACGGGAACAGATGTAATACCTCACCATCAGATTGGGAAAGGCTTGTTTCGCTGTGTATTTGCGTGGGGGGTGGTGAGGGTTTCATGAGAACGTTGTTTTGTGAATGTTTATTTCATGTAATGGGTACTACCTTGTTTATTTCTCTCTCTCTCTCTCTCTCTCTCTCTCTCTTTTTCTCTCTCTCTTCTGTTTTCTCTCATTTCACAGCTAATGCTATGTACATGGGAAGTCAAGAAATGAGGCTGGTTCAAGACCGAGATAACTCAACTATCCATCAGCACCTCCACAAGGTACCTGTTTAGCCACTACACACAGCAGACTGGCCAACATTGCAGTTGAACAATACTGATATTTTTATTTTATTTTATTTTTTTTTTATTCAGAAACCACAAAACTGAAAGAACAACAGACCAAAACATATGCTTACCCTTACAGAAAATAATTATACTTAAAGTCCATTTTATTAAGTATACTTTATGCAGTTACTATACTAATGTCATTGTACTAGTAATACACTTGTATATGTACTATTTTAATACTACTTGGGACTAAATTGGCCCACTTTCTAGTTTTTAAAAGTACACTTTTAAGTACACTTTAAGTGTAAGAGTAGTAAATCAAGTATACACTAGTTTACATCTTTTGTACTGCAACTACACTAAAAGTAAACTTAAGGGTTTACTGTTAGTTTACTAGCTTGTAAGTTTTCTTTAAGTGAACTTAACATAATACTTATAATTTACTGATTATATTATTGTTGTACTTTTAAGTATATGACTAGGTTTAAGGGTTTTTTTCTACTTAAAATAGAACTTAACAACGTTTACTTACTCACCAGTAGACACACGTAAAATAAACAAGACACACTCAGATTAATATTTGTATATTTATAAATCTTTATAAATAAAATTGTAATAAATATTGTACTGGATGTGTTTTTGTGCAGAGCAAGAATACTTACTTCTACTTTCTCAATCAAAAGATTAAGTACAAGTAAAGGCCAAATATACTTAGACTGTTCTATACTTGTCAGTATAACCCAAGTATACTTAAGTATAACTGTGTTTAGTATATCACTGAGAAGTACATAAAAAGTAAACTGAAAGCGTACACACTACCTTTTAGTTTAAAAGAAGTAAACTAATGGTACACTTGAATAAACTTCTTTTTTGTAAGGGACCCATATTTTTGTAATTGTTATAGATACTTAAAATCGACTCTCCGTCCTGAGGAGGACACTGTAATCCTGGTTACATCTGGGATGTCACTGTAGTAGAGCCCTGTTTCAGTTTTAGGGTGCTGTCATGTATGTGCAGTATTGCAAATGGTGCGAAAGTAGTACTGCTCAGTAAGTAGCTTGTAAACGAGCCTCGTCAGACTGATTACTGTTTAAAAAAAGTAATAACTCAGCAGCTCTGCCCAGTTAAAAACCAAGACTTTAACTGGTCTGCTGTTGCTGCTCATCATATAGCAGAAACACAGACTGGCAATCAATCCACACACGACAATCCGCGCTGACTGCTAGTGCTCTGGTTATTCTCACAGGACCTGATGAGATCTTGTTGTAAGAATTACTAAATCTTTACTAAAGCTGCACCACTAACAAGGAATGACACCCCTCCAACGTTCCCTGTGCTCTTTTAATGTCTGCCACATGTAGTGGTCTCCGCAGACACAACAAACATTGACTTTCCAACCAAGCTAACTTAGGCTACATCCATGAGCTAAAGACCTTATGTCAGGTTTGTTGTCTGTCATTAAAAGCTGACGGGTACTAGGACTGTGTATCGGCAAGAACCTGACGATACAATGCGTATCGTGATACAGCCGTCACGATTCAATACATCGCGGTATATTACGATACTTTAAGTAAAGTGATATACTGTGATTGTTCAAATGCTACTAGTAAATAACACCACTGTATGAACAGGTTGGCCAATGTTTACAATAGCATTGCACCCTTGTGCTGCTTGTTAATGTTGGAGTGGAGCTGAAAATAGATTACCACACTGCCATCTAGTGGTCTGAAGATTAAACACAACACACAATGATTCACTGTCTGCCAGGAATCTGTGTATCGATACTGTGTTTTTGAGAATCGATACAGTATCACGAAACAAAATATCCCGATATTCGATATTTTCGATATTTTCTTACACCCCTAACGGGTACACCACTGACCCTTACTGTAAGCTCTGCCTGTTTGTTCCCACTATTTTCACACATATTTGGTACCATGGTAACCCACAGAAGCTCAAGACCACGTCTGGCCTCACAACACTAAAGTTTTGCAGTAGAGATGTAGCCTAAAGACAGGATGGAGTAGTCACAGTGGAGGTACACCTCTGCCCTGGACAGCCGGGGTGTCCTCAAACTTTTGAGGGCAGCTTACTTTTTACTGACACAGTGCTTAAATGAACCAGGAGATCAAGCAAATCAAGAGATCAAGCAAATCAAGAGATCAAGCAAATCAAGAGATCAAGCCAACTTAATTACAAAACATTTCGTGCTTTGCCAAAAGCACCAAAGACCCCCGGCTGCTCTTAGAGAGCTTACACTCACTGAAGATGCTCTCTGCTGGCTTCTTTACCGAGAGCAGCTCAAAGGATACAAAAGCAGAGCACACTCTCGGCGCGCAGAGCTCTGCGCTCTCGGGGGGGCATGAAAAACGCAGCACGTCTGTGTGTGTGTTCAGTGCGTCGCTCTGACGCTAACCAGAGGCTGCATGCATGCGGAGTGGTGGGATGTGGCTGGCTGGGATGTCGATGACTGGTGGACTTTATCTGTCATCAGTTAAAAAGGTGATATCATGACCGCGCTCACTCTGCTTCTCATATGCATCACATACCTTAACCTCTAGTGTCACGAGACATACAGCACCATCCGGCTACGCTTCGCTGAAAAGAAGCAGCCTTAGAGACGACACCAGACCGTCACAGCAGAGGCACGCTTACGGTGATGGTTTGGAGAAAAATCCAAGGTGACATGGTTCTGCTTAGCCCGAATGTGGTGTTTAGTGGCTTGTTTGTTTGTTTATTTATTTATTTTGCTCTGTCTTCTACTGATTAGGTCCATGAATGCTGCATGACTGTGCAAGCATAGGGGGCAGTCGTGTCCAGGATGTTATGCCTGCTTGAGTCGACAGGTCTTTCAGTTGTTGTGGCTTTCACACTACATGACTGGTCAGCAACATGGGGTCACGAATTACACAATTTGCACTCAGCCGAATCGCCGACTCTTCTGGCTGCTGTCCAAAAACATGTTTTTGTCACGAGAACACACGAAAACTAAACGCATGTGAGGGCTAGCGATACCACATAGAACATACACTATAACATACACCATCACCAGCCAGCTCACCTGTCCATTTACTGCTACGCCCTCAGTTACATCACTGTGCCATCCAGATGTACCAGCATTGAGATAGGATGGGACTGTTTCAGCTCACGCCCACTTTACATAAAGACTCAGTCAGAGACTGCCTCAGTCAGAGACTGCCTCAGTCAGAGACTGCCTCAGTCAGAGACTGCCTCTACCTGTGCAGCTTCTAAAGCTTTGCTATCCAGATTTCAAACAGAGACTCTTTTCTTTGCTGTTTAGTTTATTAAACTGTAAATACTGTTTGATCAGAGGAGGATGGGTCTCCCCTTGTGAGTCTGGTTCCTCCCGGGGTTTCTTCCTCCAGTCTGAGGGAGGTGTTCTTGCCACTGTTGCCTCTGGTTTGCTCACTGGAGGATATACGTTATAACTGTCTGTTTTCAAAACTCTGTAAAGCTGCTTTGAGACAACTTTGTTGTAAAAAGCGCTACACAAATAAACTTGACTATTTCCAAAACGGACGTCAACAAACCAGCGATACGAGTTGTCACTGCACTGATTTGCAAGAAAAAAGAAAAAGATACAAAAAGTATAAAGACACGGGGCCAGCAGGGACTGTCTGTTCTGCAGAGAGAGCTGGAGGTAAATATTTAATATATTATTAATGAAAACGTACATTTCGCCCACAGCCGCAGAGAGATTGGTGAACGGTGACTAAGTTCTCTCTCTATGTGATCCCACTGGCTGTAGCTAGACGCTGCTGTTGACTCACAGTCACCGACTGGTCTAGATATTAAAAATGCTAGATGTTTGCCGGGCGTCTGAGATTAGTCGTCAAGCACTCGGTGACGGCTCGGCGAGTGTCTTTCAGCAGTTCACACTACACGCCTGAGCGAGAGCCGAGTGGTCGCCGATTTGCCTCCAAAGTCAGCGACTAAAAAACAGGCTTAAATCAACTGAAGTGCCCTTGAGCAAGGCACCTAACCCCCAACTGCTCCCTGGGTGCCGTGGATAGGGCTGCCCACCACTCCAGGCACGTGTGCTCACTGCCCCCTAGTGTGTATGTTCACTAGTGTGTGTGTATGTGGGTGTTTCACTGCCCCCTAGTGTGTGTGTTCACTAGTGTGTGTGTATGTGGGTGTTTCACTGCCCCCTAGTGTGTGTGTTCACTTGTGTGTGTGTGTGTATGTGGGTGTTTCACTGCCCCCCAGTTTGTGTGTTTACTAGTGTGTGTGTATGTGGGTGTTTCACTGCCCCCTAGTGTGTATGTTTACTAGTGTGTGTACATCTGGGTGTTTCACTGCCCCCTAGTGTGTGTGTATGTGGGTGTTTCACTGCCCCCTAGTTTGTATGTTTACAAGTGTGTATATGTGGGTGTTTCACTGCCCCCTAGTGTGTATGTGGGTGTTTCACTGCCCCCTAGTTTGTATGTTCACAAGTGTGTATATGTGGGTGTTTCACTGCCTCCTAGTGTGTATGTTCACTAGTGTGTGTGTATGTGGGTGTTTCACTGCCCCCTAGTGTGTGTGTTCACTAGTGTGTGTGTATGTGGGTGTTTTACTGCCCCCTAGTGTGTGTGTTCACTAGTGTGTGTGTATGTGGGTGTTTCACTGCCCCCTAGTGTGTGTGTTCACTAGTGTGTGTGTATGTGGGTGTTTCACTGCCCCATAGTGTGTGTGTTCACTAGTGTGTGTATATGTGGGTGTTTCACTGCCCCCCAGTGTGTATGTTCACTAGTGTGTGTGTGTATGTGGGTGTTTCACTGCCCCCTAGTGTGTGTGTTCACTAGTGTGTGTATATGTGGGTGTTTCACTGCCCCCCAGTGTGTATGTTCACTAGTGTGTGTGTGTGTATGTGGGTGTTTCACTGCCCCCTAGTGTGTGTGTTCACTAGTGTGTGTGTGTATGTGGGTGTTTCGCTGTATGTAAACACATGTTCACAGAATTATTTTATACTTAAGTATCTCGGTGTCTGCCACACAGAGTGTATGTGTACTGAAGAGCTGTCTGTCTGTCTGTCTGTCTGTCTGTCTCAAGGTACTTCAAAGTATTTTGAAAATAGAAAGTCTCTAAACATTTACATGATTATATAAAGTTTGGATGCACCATTGTTATTGACATTGCACCTTTTCTGCCAGCTAGAACTCGAACGGCTCATTTCAATCAATCAATCAACCTTTATTTTCACTCTGTAATACATTGAGAGTAACAATCATTTACAATACAACCAAGCATTTGGAACTTAAAGCGACTGAAAATACATTAAAATTAGAAACAAGTATTTAATCAAGGAAGCTAAAAAACTTCATGAGTAAAACAATAAGAATTAAATGATAAAAATATTAGAAAACCAGGCAAACAATATTAAAATTAATTAAGAAACAAATAATTCAAAATAAAAGCATAAAATATAAGACAGTGAAATAAAGAGATAATAATTAGACAATAGAATATAAACACAAAAGAAATAGAAAATAAAAAATGAAGTAAATTAAATACAAATTAAATTAGAAATTAAACATAAATATAAATTAAAAATTATGAAGAAAGTAAATGATAAAACAAAATGTAAAACCGAGATTGGATAGATAAAAGGACAGAAAAAATAAAATATAAATGGTAAAAGGCCAAGGATAAAGCAGGAATAAAATAAATAAAAAGGTGAAATGAAAAACAAATAAAATAAATAAAATAGCTAAAGGTAAAACAGAAAAATTAGATAAATAAAAGGACAAAATAAATAAAATAAATAACAGGCAAAAGAAAAACTCAATTAAAACAGATACAGGCTGTCTGAAAGTGGTTAGAAATTGAAAGTTTAAAATGATTTAGTGACACCAGCGAGCTGAGTTTTAGAGTTTCTTGCAGGTTTTGTGCAAGTTCTGGTTTTGGCTCATTATCGCTTGAGCCTCGTCCCACCCCCAGCACTAGCAGACAGCCAGTCAGTGCAGAGCGCGTTCGCACAGTGCATAGTTGAGATTTTGCCAGTATGCTCAGTGACCCCTCTTTGATCTCTGCATCTTGATATGTTTACACGCACCTTCACCAGGTACAGATCAGCCTTAAATAATCTCACTAGCCTCGAACCGCTCTGAGTTAAGTAATCTCAGTCAGACAGGTTTGTTGTTCCTAACAATGTATGACATCCTGTTATCTACGCCGGTGCTTATCGTGCTTTGGTTCTGGTTTTTTTAATCATCATTACTTTAAGGTAACACTTCCAACGTGATCCAAAGTGTTTTCAGTCGGATTACGTCTCGCCCAGCTTTGTGAGACATTGCACGACAGAGGCAACGATCTCCTTTGTTCTGAAGCTCCAGCTCCGTGTGTGTGTCCCTGTTTAGCTTTCATGTGCTTTTTTGTAGTCGGGGTGGTTGAAACTACCAAAGGCTCGCTCGCCAGCAACCTCGCCAGAATGATTCTTTTTTTTTTTTCTTTTTTTTTTTTTTTTTGGAGGTGAAGACAGGAGGTCGTATGTTTGAAACCCCTTTTCAGTCTTTAACTACATGCATCTGACTCCTTTATTAGATTTACAGGCTGTGGGGAAATCGATCAGGCGGACACATGTAGAAGCTATCATGATTAACTGGTACGGTCAGCAAAGGCCAAACATTATGTAATTCATCAGCCGGATCATGCGAAGCAGTTGACAAGCGAATGTGATCTTTCTATTGTGTACAGCAATAGACAGCTTTACGACAAATCGTCTTCAGCGGTCAGTAAGGGAGGTTTTTCCTTTTCTCCTAAATGCTGTTGGCGCTGTGCAGCCGCCTAGCCGTGGGAAATGCTCATCATCTGTCCGTGAGGACTTTCAGGAGGAGATGGACAGTCAGTTATTTCATTTTATTTTATTTATTTTGGTCAATCTTTCCTGTGTTTCATAATGACTTAATACATAGTGATTGTTTTGCACTTGGAGTTTCCAAAAAGAGCTCGCTCTGTATTTGGAGTTGGTCTGGGTTTTTCAATGCCAGAAAGAATTAATGGCTAAAACTAGAGATGGAAGGATCGATCGGCTATGTATCGGTATCGGACGATTTTTAATTAAAATATGTGATCGTTGAACGGCTGATATTTCTTCAATTTAGCCGATCCTGAGAGCCGATCGATGGTTTTAAACAAATGAGCCTAATTTATGTATGTCCAGCTAGCAATTCATCCAGGAAGAGGAGAACCCCCTCCGGTCAGCTCCCTGCAATTCCTATCTGAACCACTAGGTGGAAATACATACCCTTTCATTTTCCACAGACTGACTAAAGCAGCAACGTTGCGAGAAAAGCATGCGCTGATGGAAAGCATGTCGTCGTCTGCCAGTGTTTTACCGTATACCCTGCCCTCTATCGGTATCGTCTATCGGCCGATCGTGCTGAAAGGTGATCAGCGATCGGAATCGGCCTTAAAAACACTGATCGGTCCATCTCTAAAGCTAAAACATTCGAAAAGCAATTTAGGCATTCAGAGATATAAAATTAATATTGTGCCCACTTTTAATCTTCTGAACTACAGCCTTATAATTCAGTTATGAGCCTTAAGACTTTTAGCTGTTATACATCACTCAGTAAGTACTAACTAGTACACAACTTATCTAGTTATGCAAGTGTGACACTGAATTATAGGCCTACGTGGGTCTTTAGGATTTAAAGGGTTAACAGAGTGAAGGATCTGGTTCTGTCAAAACAAGGAAACGGCAAACAGTGCATCCAAACTAAAAAAAAAAGAGATGCTGTCTGCAGTGGGCTTTTCTTTTTTCTTTTTTTCTTTTGTTTATGGCGTGTTGGTTTTTGATGGTAATACAGTCTGTCTGATCAGCTCAGTTTAATCAGATCTTGCCCCACCAAGGGCCTTTATTAACAGCAGTGCAAAAACAGCAGCCGTGCCATAAAATGCTGGGCTGGTTTGGAAGAGGTCCCGGGGAAATGAAGAAGCCGGCGTTTATTCACTTCCACTGAGGTTTTGGCATTATAAAACTGCAGCTTAGGTAGCTTACGTTTGGCAGTCGAGTTATTGTGCCATGGCCGTCTCTCTTTTTAGTTTGGATGCACTGTTTGCCGTTTCCTTGTTTTGACAGAACAGCATCCTTCACTCTGTTAACCCTTTAAACCATAAAGACCCACATAGGCCCATAATTCACACTTGTGTCACACTTGCATAATTACATAAGTTGTGTACTAGTTAGTACTTACTGAGTGATGTAAAACAGCTGAAAGTCTTAAGGCTCATAACTGAATATAATGCTGTACGATTAAAAGAGGGCACAATATTAATTTCACATCTCTCAATGCCTGAACTAAATACTTTTCAAATGTTTTAGCTATTAATTCTTTCTGGCAGACAATAAAAATATGGACCATTGTAATAAGCAACCCTTATTTTAATCAACCAAGGCTTCTTGTACCTAAACTGTTGTTCCAGTCTGTCTGGATGTAGCATTTAACCCTGTTTCTTTTTAACAAACCAAGCAGGAAAGCTTCCAAGTCAGAGTGTACTTTTAAAAGAATTTTTCAGACATTAACCAGCTCTCTGTGAACATTGTGAGTACTTAAAAAAATGTTATTTAGAGGTGTCATGAAGACACCTTATTTTGCTAAACGCTTGCTATAAGTACAGATTTAAGTTCTGAATCCATATTGTAATGCAGGAGTGATTGTATGCTTAGAGGTTCACCCAAATGAGAACAGCTAACAAAAAAAAATAGATTTTAAAGTCTATCAATTTATCAACCCGAAATCAGTGGTGGGGCAACACTGTGACTGGAAAGACACCAACAATTCTTTAAAAAAAAAAAAACTTAGGTCACATTGCTTAGTTTACAAATGCAACTTTCTTTAAAAGTAAAATATAATAAAGGATCATATATATATATATATATATATATATATATACACACACAAATATATATATATATATATATATATATATATATATATATATATATATATATATATATATATATATATATATATATATATATATATGGCTTTAATAACACACAGGCTAACCAACAGCACAGTAGCTACAGCTTCTCTCACTCCTTTATAAACAGTAAACAGACCGCCTGCAGCATTAGCCTACTAAATTAAAGTAAACCGTCAGATAGTCACTTCTAGCTACAATAACATAATAGTGTATCAGGAATATGGGTTAGGGTTCGAGCTAGACTGATAATGATTGTAGTGTGCTGTTTCTGAGTGATAAAGTACAAAAACACTCCTTTACAAAACTTATTAGACACAGGACTCCAGTCAAATAAAATACTGACACACCGTGTGAGCGTGATGCTGCACTGAGAGAAAGAGAAGCTGGGTCATACCATTTTGCAATGCAAGGGAGCGGGGCTTCTGTATTTGTTAAAATAAATGTTTTATATACTCTCTATGGAGTTAACATTTCCAGCTCGTCAGACACAAATTAACGCTTTTTAACTATAATCTTTAGGAGTGCTGGGACCATTAAACTAGTGCTAGCTACTAGGGGTGGGCGATATGGCCCTACAATAATATCACGATATTTCATGGTATTTTTGCGATAACAATAATCTTGGCGATATGACAAAACATTGAATTAAAAAAAATGTTTCAAGAATACACTACTGCAACAAAACGAAAATTTAATTTTATTATTGCATATGATACGATATGATATGGCACACCCCTAACTGAGATATTAAAAAATACAAGAACATTCATCAGATTGTAACAGAAGTCAATGATCCAGAATGTCACGATACTAAATAATGCACTCCAAATATCTCCATATATCCAGGACTGAAGTAAAGTGAATGATACTGGACAGATAAACTCTGTCTCTAGTAGATCTATAATGGGAAATGTTAATTTTTTATTTTTCTAAAAACAGTAAAAGTAGTACCTGATGTGATAATTAGGGATGGGTGATATGGCACGATATTTCAGGGTATAATATCGCTCACAATATTAAAAAATGTTGGCGATATTATTGTGTACGATACGATATGGCACACCCCTACTAGCTACGCCCCTGTTGTAATGGTCATAACAGCCATTTTTATTTCACTATTTCTGTTTTTTTTTTTTTTTGTTTATTTGAAAATATCAGCTGTATGTTTTGTTAACATGACGTGATACATCTACCAATATAAATGGTTTGACATTTTATAAGAAAAATTGTTCTTCTGTTATTATTATTTACAGATTTCTTCACTGTGCATTAACAATGCATATAAAATTGATGAACTAAAAAGCCCTTTTTGTTTGTTTGTCTGTTTGTTTGTTGTGCCGTCTTCATCAGCTGATTTTCTACTATGGCGCTACAGACGCCTGGTGTCCACTGCAGTATTACTATGACATACGAAGAGACTTTCCAGAAGGAGACATTCATCTGTGTGAGAGAGGCTTCCGCCATGCCTTTGTCCTGGATGCAGGAGAAGAGATGGCCAACATGACCACAGAGTGGATCCGTGATGACCTCAGGGGACTATAGCATTACTAGTGCTGATATTAGGGGTTACTCTGATCTAGACTGGCTCTGTGTTCCAGTTTACAGGATCCTTTACCAGATACACCTTAAGAGCTTAACAAAGGCCTTTCCTTTATAAAGAGTACTGTAACTCATCTGTTGGAACACTTGAAATAATTTTGTTTTGATACATGACAGGCAATCAACAGTCATTTATAGTGCTACTACAGAACTGCATGCCTTTGGGTTGGCAGAATAATGCAATTATGACCAAAAGCAGGACCACTGTTGGACATATTTATGTTAATGCCACAATCAGGGATTTATAAAGCTGCTTCAGTTTGCATCAAATGCATCATACATTCCTGCTGATTCTCAGACCACAAATTACCCTATACGGCTATTAAGTCTTCCAAATATTAGAGATATGGACCCTGTTCTTTATTACTAATACAAGAATAATTTAAGAAGATTTTAAACTGTGTTCTTCTATGTTGTTAGTGGATGTTTTGCATGACTTCTTGGTCAAATTTAGCATGGAAGCATGCTATTCAAACCTTTTCAAACTATTTCAATGGCTGGAGTGTCTCTTCATTATTATACATTCCTGAATTTCACCAAAAATGTATTTTTAATAAAAATCAGAAAACTGTTTTTAGGGCCATTAAAGGCTTCAGACATCTGGTTCCTGGCAGTACTGTGAAAAACTCTGAATAAATATTTAATTATGCAGAATTGTTGGACAATTGAAATTCCTCTTGATGAAATGGTTGCCAAGCATCCATATTTTTGCACATTTTTGATGTTTCTAAACTACAAAACTGATCAGTGGACAGAAAAATTGCAGGATTCATGTACAAATTTTTCTTAGCCATGAATAATCATTGCAATAAAGGATGGAAAGGTGTTCGACTGGGTTTATTAATGTGTGCAACTTAACATAGGTGCTAATAATGCTTAATTTATCATAATCGTTCAGTATTCAAGTACATGAAACCTACTGCTGTGATACTCTCAGGGAAGGATTGGTATCACTTGTCTGGAAAAAAAGCAACATGAAAATTCTTTAAAGTGTATATCATCACTGTCCAATGAAAAACAAGTATTTCCAAAATTTCAATTTACAGGAGAGACCAAAAAAAACCTTTACTTTCAATGGAAGTCAATGAAACCAGAATTTTTTGAAGCTATTTTGGAGCACTTCTATTGCTCCATTCATCATGAAATTTTCACACAATGTAAATAACTGGCATGTGCAAATGATGTCAAAACTTAAAATCGACAAAAATAAAGATTCGTGTTTTTCATTGGACCGCGACGATATATTTGTTTTCCTAAATTGTCCCAATTGTGACTGTTTATTTAATCGACTTGGAGCCTCATATGTTTTCAATTCTATATGAAAACTTAAACCTTAATGCCTGAAATGGCATTTTGTCATGACGGCAAGAAACCAGAATAAATGTATACTGGCAGAAGTCAAATATGGCGGGCCCTGCGACAGCGGCAGCGACCCAGTGCCTTTAGGAACCGCAAAATTATGAATTTTCATGGCTTCCGGGCCTGCTGCAAGTTCACTGAATGCACATTCTGTGTATTTGCAGCGGTCAGCATATGAATGGCCCTCACCATCAGGCCTGTCACTCTGAATTGATTGGGTTTATTTCCCAGACAGCGTACAGAGACTCTGGAATAGTGTTTTACCTGAAAAGCTGCTATTCTCTCAGACTGAGAATCATGTGGATTTTGTGGGCCCCCACTTGGCTGCAGAACCTTCCCAAGAGATTCTTTTATGGTGAATAGAGGAGCCAAAGAGGGCCCTGTTGTAAGGAAAACCTTCCA
Organism: Megaleporinus macrocephalus; assembly: GCA_021613375.1. Lineage (NCBI taxonomy): Eukaryota > Metazoa > Chordata > Actinopteri > Characiformes > Anostomidae > Megaleporinus > Megaleporinus macrocephalus. The sequence goes on from CM038712.1 coordinate 41,251,117, forward strand.
GAAAAGTCAGAGTCCCCCGCTCATGGCTTTTACTGGTCGATCATGCAGGGAACATCCAAGTTTCCCTCAAGAACCCACAACAGATGCCCACAGCAGTAGATAGTTCCACAAAGTCCTTCACAAACATCACAGATTCGAATGTTTTGCTAACCTGAGGCTCACGCTGAACCAGGGTTGTGAAACTAAGCCCAAATTCTCATCGAGCACTGCTTCATGTCCTTTAGGGCATCACTTATTCACAATTCATCCTTCGTTCCAGGAGTTCCCAAAGCCTGCGCACTAGTGATCAATATCTTGTGTTGTTGAAAAGCTGAACAAATGTTGGGTAAAACATCTCCAGCTGATCCGCTCCTCCGGACGTCTCGGAGGAAAGACTTGCCATGTAAACCAAGGCCTCTTTAATCTCCCTCTTCTGCTTCTTCAGAAAAAAATGACAAAGCCCCTTAATTTGCGAATCCTTGATTTAAACCAGGAGGCAGGGCTAGTTCATCGAAGGAAATGGAGTAATCCCGCCCGGGTGGATTGAATTGTGGCAAAGCAAACAAGCTTTACTGTTGTACGTTGTTTTTTTTGTGTGTGTGGTGATGGAGAATCATTCCAGATATATATGGGATTTCTCCCTCCGAATATCATCTGCAACGGATCATGCTTGTTCCACTGTTCTTCGTTATGTTTTGTTTTGACATTGCAATAGTTACTCTTTGTTCACCCTCCCCACCGTTTCAGTTTTCTTACCATTGTCTGATATGCCCTGATCTGGAGGAGACCGCAGTACAATAATGAAGTCTCTTTCTGAGAATTTAATAGACCTGCTCGTGTTCTGCTGATATTGTTGTATTTGCACGGCATCCTGTATAGTATTTAGAATAAAAACAGGATTTATTAAAATATAATCAACAACTATTTTGATGTTTTATTCAGTTTTTTGGGGAACCACAAGAAGTTCCAAACATATACACTACTGCTCAAAAGTTTGGGATCACAGTGAAATGTTCTTGTTTTCAATGGAGTATCTTTCTTCCTTAACACAACAATGAACTGACGGGTCTCTAAAGAAAGTTGTTTCTTTCTGGTCATTGTGAGTCGGTCAGCAAGCCATCAACTGCTGATCTTCAGATACTAAACTAACATAGAATGTTGTTCCCTTTTATACTCACTTATTAGTAGAATGTTTTTCAGCTGTGCATCACAATTGATCAAGAGTGTCCTAACAACCAATTAGTCCAATAACATCCTTAACTTGGATTGGTGGTCGTACCAGGAGATTTAGACAGAGGACTGAGAATTACTGATAATAGGACTATATTCAAAATAAGCCTCTATACAAAAATAGGCTTTAATACATATTTATTCTTTAAAAAAAACACTTAAACTCATTGTGAAATGGACGATATTGTTTGTGAATTGCATGAAAATTGCACGAAATGAAATTCTAAAGTGATCCTAAACTTTTGAGCGGTAATGTATGTATATATATATATATATATATATATATATATATATATATATATATATATATATATATATATATATATATATATATATAAGTGCAAGCAAATGGAACCAGATTTTATTCCAAGTCATTTCAGGCCATTAGATTTATACACAATGTAACAGGCACCAGATTTTTAACCACATTATGTAAAAAGCTGAAAACAAAAAAACAGAGCTGCAAGGTTTTGTATCGACAACAGCGATCTACTGGAATTGTATTGATTGTAAATTCAAGTTCTCTGCCTCAAGGTTGCTCTTCTGAAATGTTCTCAAGCTGTGCTCTCTCTCAGTTGTTATTGGGGAATGTTTTTCCTGAAGGTTTAAAAGTTTATGTTAGACTACTGCCAGTGTATTACAATCATTGTTCCATCATTATCTGCAGTCAAATTGATTCCACATTATTGAAAAGTTTTCTAATTCACTGGGATTCCAACTAAGACCCCGTGATAAAACAGGGCTTTTATAGGCAGTTGCATAACTGGAGCACTGGCTGCTAGTTTATGGATTGAAATCAGATTTCTTTGTTTATTGTACTGATTTACAGTGAAGAAAATAAGTATTTGGACACCCTGCGACTTTGCAAGTTCTCTCACTTAGAAATCATGGAGGCGTCTGAAACTTTCATCCCAAAAACACCATCCCTACTATAAAGCATGGGGGTGGAAGCATCATACTTTGGGGGTGTTTTTCTGTCTGGGACAGGACACCTGTACTGTATTGAGGAGAGGATGACCGGCGCCATGTATTGCAAGATTTTGGGGATCAACCTCCTTCCCTCAGTTAGAGCACTGATGGGTCGTGGCTGGGTCTTTCACCATGACAATGACCCAAAGCACACAGCCAGGAGAACCAAGGAGTCGCTCCGTAAGAAGCATATCAAGGTTCTGGAGTGGCCTAGCCAGTCTCCAGACCTAAACCCTATAGAAAATCTTTGGAGGAGCTCAAACTCTGTGTTTCTCAGCGACAGCCCAGAAACCTGGCTGATCTGGAGAAGATCTGTGAGGAGGAATGGGCCAAAATCTCTGCTGCAGTGCAAACCTGGTGAACAACTACAGGAAACGATTGACCTACTGTACCAAATATTAACACTGATGTTCACAGGTGTTCAAATACTCATTTGCAGCAGTAACACACAAATAAATTATTTAAAAAATCATACATTGTGATTTCCAGATTTATTTATTTATTTTAGATTATGTCTCTCACAGTGGACATGCACCTAAGTTGAAAATTTCAGACCCCTCCATAATTTCTAAATGGGGAAACTTGCAAAGTCGCAGGGGGTTTAAATACTTATTTTCCTCACTATAACTAGAATATTCTACCTTATTCTTATTTATACTTAGTTTTTTAAGACACAGCCTTGATAACATTGTGTTGCGTTGCGTTTAATTGCTTATGGCTTCCCTCAGTTTGGTGTCTGTGCATGGGACATATTACAACTTCAGATTTTTAAGATATAAACTTTGCAGCTTATATCTTTTCTGTAGGTAATGTAAACAGTATACTTTGTAATCCCACTTACTGCCTCACTTCATTGTTATTATATTTTTAACATGCATAGTCAGTAAGGTGGAAACAGATCCATACAGATAAGTTAAAGCATTGCAGTACGTATGGATTAAAAAGCCGGTGTGTCACCGTAACCAGATTAAAAATAGATTTTAAAGACAGTGCAAACCTTTAAAGCAAGCTGTCTCTTTTGCTGCTTCCTAAACACTAAACATCTCGCCATAAAAATGACTTACAATGCACAGCTTTACTCCTTCTTGCATCACAGGCCTCAGAGGGTGCGCACTTCGTGCAGGGGAATGAAGTCAACAATTTTTAAAGCCTTCCAAAGGGACGCCACACATGCACACGCACCCACAGAGACGAAGAGCTCTGCTCATATTTACTCTTAAAAAATAAAGGTTCTTAATGGCTCTTGGCTCGCATAGACAGTTTGAGGGAAACATCTTGAATCGCTGTAGCGTTTATGTTATGAGGTTCTTTAAACTTTCTAAAAGGTTCATCTCGCTCATACCACCCGTTCGCAAAGAGCAGTTCTGTAAAGAACTTTTCACTGAAGGCTGAAATCAAAAGTGGTTGTTCAGTGGCGTCACTCCAAAGAAGCCCTGCAGGCCCCTTCTTATTCTGAGGAGTGTAGAGCTTTTCATAGAGCTGATGGATTATGGAAGTCTATAATGCAGTACGACTTCTTTGCCAGTGCTGGACATTACCCTCCCCTCCTTCTTCTAGCTGGAATTCAGAATCACCTGGAAACTTCCTGAATACTTCACTGGCGAAAAAACGAGACAAAACACAAACCCAATAATGATTCCGGAACCGTGGGTTGAGACAGACAGTCACTAAGGGTTCACTTTCATATGGATGTCTGGGAAAACAGATTAGCCGCAGGAGCCCTTTTTTTTTTTAAATCAATAAAAGTCTTTTTCTTTAATAAAATCATCTGTACAAAAATGACAAGGTGATGAAAAGGAGTGAACTAAAAAAAACAATAGGATACAATGTGTGCTTAATTTTGGCTTTGGAATTTATATAGATATACATTTTTACATATACTACTAAATAATATTTCCAAAAGAGAAAAAAATACATAGCAGTTTAAAGATAATTTACAATTGAATTATGTACATTCCTTTATATCTTACACACACACACACACACACACACACCTATGCACATAGTGCAATGTCAATGTTCCAATGATTCCTGTATTTAAGGCAGTTGCAGACAATCACGGTCAAGGACATGTAGGTTAAGTTTAAGTTTCGGTCTGGTCTCTGTATGATTGCTTCATTTTAACTATACTTAAAAAAATAAAGTAAAATAAGAAAAACAGGTATTCAATTTGTTACCTAATTATAGAACATTTCTAATAATAATAATTATTATTATTATATATTATTGTAATTTATTATTATTATTATTGTTTTTATAGCATCTTAATTGTATACAAGCAACAATTTCAACAATTTCATGCCAAGGGTGAAGTGGGGGGTAGTGCTAGCACATATCTCTGCCTATATGAGTATACACAAGCGCTGAGTTGTATTACCTGATAATTAAAAAGGGAAAAAAAAGAAAAAATATCACTGTCTTGGTCAAGAACATGGGCCCAGGTATTAAAAAAAAATCCACACATATATATATATATATATATATATATATATATATATATATATATATATATATATATATATATATGCATAACACAGCCACTAATGTAATGTTGAAACACATCAGATGCTCCTCATGTTGTAAACATTTCATGACTATTGAACTAACAGGAGTGGCACTGATTTGCTTTCTGTATGAACGTTCATTAAAAGTTGTAATGTTTTTATTCCTTCCCTTTGTTTACTGTCTTGCTTATGACAGAAACACAATCTTTGTTCATTGTTTTAGCGGTCACCATCTCATGTTTGGAACACAATCCATACTAAAAGGGACGTGCTAACTGGAAACAGATGCTGTAAGATCATTATGAGACGGTGATAATTTTTGCATGGACAGAATAGATGCCAAACCCTTTGTGCTGAAACGTGGCGATGCTGCAGGGTTCAAAGCGCTTGCCCTGATAATTCAAAGCGCCTGCTGTTCCGAAAGTCTCCAAAAGGTTTTTAAGTAAAGCTCAAGGACACTAAAACAAAGCGGTCGGCTCTTAAGAGCCAGTAAACTCCAGAGCTCCGAACGGTCATAAAGGCCGCTTAATAGCAACAGCTTATCCTGGTTTCTGGGCTACTCTGAGTACCACGAACAGAGACTGTATAACAGTAACTGTATTTTAGTCTGGTTTGTTAATGAAGCTTCCAGTGCTAATTAGAAGTTAAGTAATTGGTCCACCTCCATCTACAGGACAGTTTATAGGCAAAGTATGCTACCCACCAACATCTAGGACCACTTAGATATTAGGTTCGGATTATTCTGATAATTAACTAATCAATTTTAAAGGCCAAACAATAAAAATGGAATTAAATGAGCAATAACAAATGATGCATATTTTGAAAAGAAAAAAAAACTTTGATAAAAAAAAAAAGATTGCTTATTCATTAAGAAGGTACATTTGATTTTATCACAATTGAGTTTAGTTAAATAATAGTGATGGCCATATCATATGCTTAGACTGCTGTGCAAAAGTCCAAGAACTTTCTTCAATTGATTTAATTTCCAGTCCAAATGAAAATTTAGTCACTGATTAAATAAAAAATATTTAACAATCAATTCATATTTAACAGAAGATTACACTGAAACCTCAACAAGTAACCTCAACAGTATTTATTTCACTCTTTCTTATTATAGCCTCCGTTTTTTTCTGGACGTTCTACAAGTTGGTTTCATTTTCTGCTTCTCACAATCCAAGTAACCCCAACCACGTTCAGTCTGGCTGAGGTCTGGACTCTGAGGTGGTTGTGAACACCAATTTGATTTGATCACATTTGCTTGTCTCCCATTTTATTGAATCCTCTCAGAATTTCCTGCTAAATTAATAACTTACTTAAATACCATTTTAACTGGAAATTAGATAAATTAAGGTGATCTCTGACTTTTGCACAAACCTGTTTGTTATAAGCTAACTTACCAAGGATGTCATCATTTACATATTTAATCACCTCGCTGTACTCAGCACTGATCAGCACTCATCAGTGTTTAAACCACCAATGAGGTAAAAAAAAATAGTGCTGAAGCCTTGACATCTATATGAGTGCAACTGATTTTGAAGGGACTAAGTGATTAATGTCATGGTGTGGAAGAAATAATGATGAAGAAGAGTGTTTTTTTTAAATATCCTGAGCATATCTTATCTTTCTAGATAAAAGAGGGGTACAAAGTTCACGGTGTCAGCCTGTGGTTAAAAAGAAGCTGTTTGATGTTTGATGCCTATGTACCTCTTACAATCATCTCGGTAAAATATCTCTGGACCAGAATCTCCACGCTTGGGTCAGAATTTTATTATGTTCTCTAAACTGTGAGTAGCGGTCAAGCTTAGGCCACGATGTGATCCAGCTCTGTTCATGCCATTACCCATAACCAAACTGTCAAACTGTAACAAACAATATTTTTTCAGACGAAAAGAATTTTCATCTGAGCGTCGTTACTGAAATAAATCAAAAAGGCATGAGTGAGTCCTCAATCGTGTACAGAGCAGGTCTGAGCTCATGGTCATCATGCAATCTTACCACTGTCTGTTTGTTTCTGCTGTCTGTTTTGGCTAATCTGAGTTTACAGTGCTGGCATGGGCAACATGAGCCACTTTTGTTTTAATTTATGGAGAACCAATTAGGAAACATAGCAGAATACTGAGGGAAAAGTATATATATATATATATATATATATATATATATATATATATATATATATATATATATATATATATATATATATATATATACATTCGCATTTTAGAACACTACCAGTCAAACCATTTATCTGCTTAAACTTACAATTTAGAATAAATTTAATAAACCTGCTAAAAGGTATGTGATGGTGAGACAGAGCCGAAACCAACAGACAAGCAAATGTAGAGTAGACTCAAGGCCTATTTAAACTCATATGCCTTACACAGGATTTTTTATTTTATTTCGTATCATATTTTCATAATTTTCCCCTCAAACCCACATGTACTCAGTGAGTAAAAACATATTTGGTGTCCAAAGTTGTTCTTCTGTAGTTCTGCGCTGGAGTCAGGCCTGGTGCCAGAACTAAGCCATGAGAGAGGCATGCATGGGTAGTGCATCTACATGTCTGAGAAAAAAAATATTGTTGGATCTGTAAAATCAACAATGAGGCCACATATACAACAATTCACAGAATGTCTACCCATTTAGGAAATGTTCATTTATCTTCCCACAATATACAGTGTATGCCTACAATGCACCCTCTACAAAGTGATAATTAGCTTTAAAGTCAGTCGATGTAGCCTTTTATAATAAGAATGCATGGAAAGCAGTGCAGTATATGAATGTTAAGGGGTTCTCAAACGTGTATATATATATATATATATATATATATATATATATATATATATAGCTCTGGTGTTGATTGGAAATCTGCTTAGTATTCCATATAAAAGCAGAAAGGATGCTGAATAAACAGTTAGCAGTAAAATATTCCTGCTTCTGACGCACAGATAACATGAACATCTAAACAGAGAAGACCGCAGCATTTAGAGCCACCACACTCTGAAACGAGATCCACGTTCCTCAAGAAATTCAACTCTTGGCATGCTTAAGTAAACAAGCTGTGTACAGATTCCAGATATGCTTTTTTTCTTTTAGATGATCATATTTTGACAAAAATCTAATTTTCTCTATGTTCCTCTTATCCCAAACGTGGTCGCGCAGCCAAGACGCATTTGGTGTCTGAATAGATTAGCACTGAAGCTACAAGGATTATGTCACTAACAAGTAGCGTTCCATGTTAAGTGATCTCAGATAGACTTACTTAGGTTCTCAGACTATATGACATGCAGTTATATATCAACTGACTAATGAGCATCATGCAGGTGCAGGCGCAAACATCACACCTGCCCTAAACAGTGACTGACTGACCTTTTTTACAGATAACAATGTGTCCTTCAGTATCAGAAACCACATCACCATACTGAAGAGCTGTTATAAGTTTCTATTAGCTTTGTAGCTTCAGTCAGAGCCAGCGGCAACAGCCAATCAGCATGCCCCAGTAAAGCAACATACATTCATATACTGCACTGCTTTCCATGCATTCTTATTATAAAAGCCTACATCGATTGACTTTAAAGCTAACTATCACTTTGTAGAGGGTGCATTGTAGGCATACACTGTATATTGTGGGAAGATAAATGAACATTTCCTAAATGGGTAGACATTCTGTGAATTGATGTATATGTGGCCTTATTGTTGATTTTTTTTTCCCAGACGTGTAGATGCACTACCCGTGCATGCCTCTCTCAAGGCTTACTTCTGGCACCAGGCCTGACTCCAGTGCAGAACTACAGAAGAACAACTTTGGACACCAAATATGTTTTTACTCACTGAGTACATGTGGGTTAGAGGGGAAAATTATGAAAATATGATACGAAATAAAACAAAATCCTGTGTAAGGCATATGAGTTTAAATAGGCCTTGATTCTACTCTACATTCGCTTGTTTTTTGGTTCCGGCTCTGTCTCACCATCACATACCTTTTAGCAGGTTTATTAAATTTATTCTAAATTGTAAGTTTAAGCAGATAAGCGGTTATAGCAAACAGACCTCCGCACGAATGTAGCCCTGGCGAGAGGGGTGTCACACGGAAAAGCTCCAGAGTGCCAAGAATCATTTTGATTTTGGCTCTCCAACCTCTTTCACAGAGTAAGGTCTGAGGTCATGGAGTGCAGGGAAGCCATCTATCTCTTACACGTTTGGACATCATGCATAACCTAGCCATTCCTGCACACGCCAAATGTGGTGTCAACAGCGCTTATTTCGCTGCACCGGGCCTAGTTTCCCACTTCCAGGCACCTTAAGCCCGGCCTAATGTGCGCAGCCTTACGAATGAGATGTGAAGCCAATTGCAGCGTATGTGAGGTTTATAACAACGTATGGTTTGTGAGTTTCCTCTCGTGGGCCAGTCGAACACTGTCCCCTATGCTGAGAAAAGGAAGCGAGATGTCCACCCTGGGGAGCATCAGATGTGTGTGGGTTATCTTGATACGAAATTCAGAAACTGCCATACTCAATAAATCACCCAACGAGCCTCTTGATTATAAAAACAACTCAAGCTCCAAATGGAAAAGCACATTGTGTAAGACGAACTTCAGAAACGAGTCAAAACCGCCAACTTCCAGTCAAGCACTGCCGCCTCTGATTAAGGCCGCCGGCTTTGTCTCTCTCTTTCTCACACTTATATTTTTCAGAGCTGCTACCAGATTCTTATATCCCCCACCCCCCATCCTGAACTTGAGCCCTCTGTCATGCAAAGCGCCGACACTTGCTGACAGACTTCGGAGTTCGACTCTGTCTCAGGCCGCTGCGAGGACACTTCAACGCTCTATTGTTCCGTTTACATTAGCAGGATGCTATGTCATTTCTGGAATTCCTGGCCTTTATTCCTTGTTCGATCGAGGAGTTACTTACTCAGGGTTGAAGCTTCTTGTGAAGCTTTTACCCATTAGTCCTCTGCCTGTTGCTATTAATTGCTATTAAATGCCCTTCGGTGTGTCCTTTTACACTCCTCCATTCTCACAAGCACACACATACACATACACACTTACCCACGGTAGGCCTCTGATAATAAGTCAGGCACTTCGTTCTGATTTGACCGCTCTCATTACAGTCACAAGGCCAGTTAATGGATACGTAGGACCACATACTAAAGTCGATTTAAATAGAGATCTGATTCTACGTGTTCACGCTGCACTGAAAACATCAGATCTATGTCACATATAGACAAAAAGACAGCTTTGCGCTACTTGTGCCCAGTAATGTGAAGGTGGATTAGTTTGACCTGGGAAGGTGCTATAACTTACAGAGTCACTGCTTGACGAGATGTGTGATCTTAATCCAGCATTCATTTCAAATGTCCATGGACAAGAGTCAGTTGACATCTGTGATTCACTAAAGCTGTTTCAGGAACAGTACTCTATTTGTAATTGACATTGTATTGTATGTATGGACAGGCTGATGGCATTGAAGTTTCCCCACTGTGGGACTAATAAAGGCATTGACTGATTGGTTGATTGACATTACAGCCATAGAAATAACTAAATGTGGTAATGGACGCAGCCTGCACCTTATTAGTTACTACTGTTAGCTTCAGTGTTATACATATCATGGAAGCCATGTCTGAGTTATGCCTTTGGATTCATGTTGTGGTAATTTGTTGTTTTGGGGATATTACGCAGATTTATCAAATCCCATTCCAAATTACATTACAGAACCTCCCATGACAAAACTAATCCAGGGGGAATCGTGCTTTGGACTCCTTTCTTTGAGCCCACCAGTGCTTGCATTCGGGCTCAGGAAGGGCTGCTTTGGGTTGTGAGTCATAAAGGGGCCGCGTACTCCAGCCCCGTTCTCACGCTGCTACCTGCAGCCGCACTGCTCCACCACCATGTCCTCGTACTGCTTGTAAACCACGTTGTTGCCCGAGTCAATGTAGAGGATGCTAATGGGACTGAGTTTGGAGGGAACGCAACAACTGGGTGGCGTCGACTCGGGGTCCATAGAGTTCATGAGGGTCTGAATGATGGCGTGGTTGGTGGGCTCGAGGTGCGAGCGCAGGGGAAAGTCGCAGGCGCCCTCGCAGTGATATGCCTCGTAGTCCAGCGGTGCGATGATCCAGTCGTCCCAGCCCAGCTCCTTGAAGTTCACATGCAGCGGCTTCCGGCTACATCGGGTCCTCCTCCTGCTGCCTCCGCCTCCTCCTCCTCCTCCTCCTCCTACTCCTTTCGTCCCACCCCCTGCCCCACCTCCACCTCCAGCGCCCCCACCGCCCCCGGTTCCTGTGGACCGCCCCGCTAAAGCCGCCCTCCTCTTCCGTCGTCTTCTAGGCCGGCCGCTACCCTCAAACGACGGGCCGGGCAGACTCCCGTTCTGAACGGCCTTCATTTTCTCACGGATCTCCCGGAATAGGTTCTCTTTCCTTCGGGTGCGGGAGAAGACCACCAGCAAGGCCCTCTCTTGGCCCCGCTGGGCCTCCCCTCCCAGACCCAGCAGTGGAGGGTACACCGCTTCATTTGTTGAGTCACAAACGACAGCGATGCTAAAACACACAAAGTCGCTGCCCCGAGCTGTCCTGTGCTTTTTGCGACTGGCCTTCACGCTGGGCAGGATGTCAAACACATCCCATGCGGCGGAGATGGTGTCCAGAATGTCAATGGTCCGTGATGACAGCAATAGAGGCCTGTCAGAGGAGCCAGGACAGGGCCAACTGTAGAGGAGGAGGCGGTACAGGCTTCCTCCCTGCGACAGTAATCTCCCAACATCAGGCGGCGGCCTCCGCAGCACCCGCAGCTCGGCTTCCACCAGCTCCTCCATCCTGGAGAGGCCAGAAAGGTCAAAGATGTAACGCTGGAGGGACCCGCCCGAAGGCTCCTCTGCAAGCATAAAAAAGAAAAATATAATGTTGCTGCCCAAAAAAACCCCATGTATTTCTAAAATAGAGCCCAAAAGTTAATGTGAAGAGGTTTAATTCAATGCAAGCATAAAAAAAATTCAATGCAAGCATAAAAAAGAAAAATATAACGTTGCTGCCCAAAGAAAAACATATATTTCTAAAATAGGAGGAGGAGGTTTAAATTTAAGTGATTTCGGAGCATTTCTATTGGTCCATTCATCATGATATGAATTCCATTTCACGGGATATAAAGAGCAGCGGTCATCTTCGAATGATATAGAAAAATATAGAGACAACATACAAATAAGGTTTATAAAACAAATGATTAGTGTTTTCTTTAATATTTATTTTTATTAAATATTATAATGTAATAGATCATTCTTGTCCACCACTTTTGAACTGTTACATCACATTCGTTATGACATCATTCTTGATGCTGCATACCTTTTCTCAGTCAATGTACTAACTTCTACAGCTCCGTTCATCATTCTTCACACAAACATTTCCTTTTATAGAGGATTAGAATCATTCTCTGTACACCAGTTGTGGTTTATCTTATTGGAAGTATCGATTCCAAACTTTTGATGCATGGACCTCTGGGAGAGATTTCAATAATAGGCCGGCGTTAATTTGATTTCAGAGGCGCTTACAAGAGCCAGCTGTCCGGGGGTAGAGAATCTTACATTCCTCACCCTGTTGTGAACAGTCTACCGCATGGCCTTTTTTTTCTGTTGAAAATGCCATACAGACACTGTCAGCTCCTCTCCTCGATGAGAATAACATTCGGGGGCCTGAAATGATTTCTCCAAACGTGAGGCACGCAGCGGCGGCCCAGGCCAGGTGGAGAGTGTTTGGCTGACCTGTCGGTCTGCCTCGGCCCTTGGCAGAATCTGCTAATTATGCTGATTGAGTGAGAATAGGGTTTGGCGGGACGCTCCAGAAACCACACGGCCTCCAGCAAGCCCTTTTTTTTTTTTTTCCTCCCCTTCTGCAGCGCTCCACCAGAGAGAGGCTGTAAATTTAAGAGGAGTGGTAGGTGGCCTGGGGACGCAATTAGACTTTAGCACTTTCAAATTGTCGAGTGCTTCAGACTGCTGTGGCCGTGAGCATAAATGATATGGACTTGAGGTCAGAGCTAAAGTGATACCTGCCTGGCTGTCCTACGATAGAGCTGGACGGTGATCTGAATTTCAACAGACATATACATCGTATCAGTGCTGTAAACTTGTTCAATGCTGAATTTTGCAGCAGCAATTATAATAATAATCAAATGTACTGTTCATCTTTGCACCTGGCCTGTTTTCTAGGAAACCCCCCCTCCTCCTCTCCCTTTAGCTCTACTTAACAGGTAGATCCGGACCCTTTCACATCAATGCTGAACAGAACAGACTGTTAAATGGCCACGGCTCTACGTGCCAGAGAAAGGGATCTGTCCCAAGCTCATATCACGCTGTGCCCTCCGTGACTGAAGCAAGGCAGGAGAGAGCTTTGCTAAAAGGGAGCAGATCCAGCAGTCAGAGTAAAACAAGCTTCAATGTTGACATTTTGACATCCAGCTCAAGCAGAGAAGCTGGAGTCCCGCGCAACCTGAGACGAAGCGCGCGGTTTCATGGTTAAAAGATGAAGAGGATTCTTCTGATGCGAGTGGTTAGCACCAGAACACAGAGCCAAATCTGGAGAAATCCTGTCGACCGTGTATCACGAGACACAACTGAGAATAACAGGTCATTGCGAGCAGTTAATTGTTGGGTTTGGCCACACAGGCCAGGACAGGGACGGGCCGGGGCGACCGGAGCTACCTCTCGGACAGCTCAAATGAGATGGACAGCTCAAATCACTGCCCGCACTCTCAGAGCTAACCCATGTCAGTGTGTTTACACTCATGTAATAACCGCCTTCGAAGTGAAAAACAGTGAAAAACGGCAGATTTCATGACCCTAGGTTGTAAAATGTTATTCGTTTGGATCATTATATGCCTCCGCAGACTGGCATATCTCCACAGGTCCGAAAAATTCCCAGACTGCCCCTTCAGGTCATTTTTTTTTTAAGGTTATATCATTGTTTTGTCTGGCCAGCAGATATTAGCTTTTAGAAGGGGACGCTTTGCCCTCCTTTCTCCGTGCACCGTTCATTCCAGCATATAATGATTCAAACGAATAACATTTTACAATTTTACAACCTAGGGTCATCATGAAATCATGGCCTTCTTGTTCATTGGACTGCTTTTGTTTGTTTTTCACAGTCGATCAATTCGACAGCAGTTATTACATGAGTGTAAACACACTGGCCTCTCTGAGAGTGTGGGCTCTGCCGTGCAGGGAATTGAGCTGTCCATCTCCGTTCCCTCATTAGACGATGGACATAGCTCAGAACCCTTGGCTTTATTTGCTTACACGCTAGAACTGGGCTGTGTTTGGTAAAAAGGCAGCACTTTTCTGGAACACAAGTTTGGAATCAGATGTTATTCTTTTTATCAGCAGCACCTGGAAACGGACGCTTTCCAAGCATTTAGCCAAGATGCCAGGAGAGCTTTATTTATCACAGATGGTGCAAATTCGACACATTTGACTTCATGTTCCTGATGTGTTATTTGAAGTAGGCCATTTGAAAAGCATTCCCAGCTGGAAATGAGCATTTCAATGAAACGGGTGACTATTTTCACTCATGAAAAAAAAAAAATTAGACTGGGCAGCGGTATATCTGTAATAAAAATCTGGCTTGTTTGCAAATAGTCCTAGGATTATTCGCCTGTATTGCTTACTGCTAGACTTGACACATAATGTACTGAAACTGTTCTGGCACATTTCTAGAATTCAATCCAGCTGCATGAGGATGACAAACATGGACAGAATGAGTTCTATATTAAATAAACTACTGTGTGTATTAAATTAGTTTAGTTATGTTTACCCTTACAGAAAATAATTATACTTAAAGTTCATTTTATTAAGTATACTTTATGTAGTTACTATACTAATGTCATTGTACTAGTAGTACACTTGTATATGTACTATTTTAATACTTCTTGGGACTAAACTGACCCACTTTCTAGTTTTTAAAAGTATACTTTTAAGTACACTTTAAGTGTAAGAGTAGTAAACCAGGTATACAACTAGTTTACATCTTTTGTACTGCAACTACACTAAAAGTAAATTTAAGGGTTTACTGTTAGTTTACTAGCTTGTACGTTTTCTTTAAGTGAACTTAATACTTATAATGTACTACTTATATTATTGTTTTTTTTTCTACTTCAAATAGAACTTAACAAAGACACACTCAGAATAAGAAACATATTTGTATCTTTATTAATCTTTATAAATCAAATTTTAAATAAATATTGTACTGGATGTGTTTTTGTGCAGAGCAAGAATACTTACTTCTACTATCACAATCAAAAGATTAAATACAAGTAAAGGCCAAATATACTTAGTCTGTTCTATACTTGTCAGTATAACCCAAACATACTTAAGTATAACTGTGTTTAGTATATCACTGAGAAGTACATAAAAAGTAAACTGAAAGCATACTCACTTCCTTTTAGTTTAAAAGAAGTAAACTAATGGTACACTTGAATAAACTTCTTTTTTGTAAGGGTACTTGGTTAACCCTATGCATTCCCCCAGATCCTTTAACATAGTTTAATACTGAGAGGCTCCATTCAGCACTAAAAGAGTTAACTGAGATTTTGCTGTCAGGGCTGCAACAGGCTGCTTAGAAACTGGCTTTAAAATGAATTTACTGAAGCAA
Source organism: Megaleporinus macrocephalus (assembly GCA_021613375.1). Lineage (NCBI taxonomy): Eukaryota > Metazoa > Chordata > Actinopteri > Characiformes > Anostomidae > Megaleporinus > Megaleporinus macrocephalus. Next base: position 41,266,435 of record CM038712.1, read on the forward strand.
ACCACGTCCACAGACATGCAACATCTCCCTCACATCCCACTGAGCAGCCCTCCAGAGAGTCTGGACTCCAGCACCCACCTTCCCCCTGGTCTATGAAGCTGGTCACTGTGTTGGCGTGTCTCCTGGAGCGGGCCAGGCTGCCGTTGGCCCCTCGTCGGTCCAGCTCGGATAAAGTCCTGTACAGGGCCATCATGTATGATGGGATATGGACGGAGGTCCCGTTCCGTGGAGGCTGCTCTCGTGCGAGGCGCGCATCCAGCGCCGCAGCCTCACAAACGCTCGCGAAGCACAGGGCGAAGCAAAGGAAGAAGGGAGCGCCACTCTTCCTGCGATTCATTTTCACTGCTCTCTGGGAGAAAGATTGGGGAAAAGTTGGACGTGCAGTGATGACTTTGGAAACTCCCCCTTTTTTTTTTTGCTCTTTAGATAGTGTTAATATCTTGACTCAATCCGCCTGTTGCGCCTCAGCGACAGCAGCGCCTCTACAGGCCAATGAGAGAAGTGCAGATCCCGCTGACTGACACTTCATGGCTGTTATTGATAAATCGCTGCTTTCCGCCCAAACGGGTCACACACGAGCGAGGTTAGCTTTCGGGTTAAGTTATTTCGAGTGAATAACCCTGAAGACGCTTTCCTCCGAGACTGGAGAGTGTCACTGAGCAGCGGTTTGTCACTTTTTCTGTTACCTCATTTTTCATTAGTCCACTTTCTGTACATGCTGGATCATATTCGCGTTTCACGCTATGGCGTTTGGCCCTGCTGTACTGTTCGTGAGTCGCCATCTACCGTCGAGAAGTGGCATTACACCCTCTTGTGGCGCCTTATGATAAATAAAAAGACAGTGAATTCTTATTATGTTACTATGGGTCCACTTTCAGTTGACTAAAATTCTGGTTACTATCTCTGAAGAAAATATTTATTACATAATTGTCTTCTATATATATACACTATATCATCACTGTCCAAAGAAATACATGTATCTCAATTTTTTATGATTTTCTTTTTTCTACATCCTTTGAACAGGACAGCTGCCGTGTACATCCTGTGACAATTTCATGATGAATGGACCAATAAAAATGCTCAGAAATAGACTGGAAAAAGTGCTGCTTCCATTGAATTACATTGAAAGTAAAGGCAGTTTTTGGTCTCTCCTGTAAAGTTGCTGTTTGAGAGATACATGCTTTTCTTTGGACAGCAACGATATGTTCTCATATTTCAAGTTTCTGAATTTCTAAGAATGTATATTAAAATTTTTACTGTTTTAAATCGACCTTAGTGTTTAAACGGATTTCTATATTTTTTTTGTAAGGGCTAATTTGACCCCTACCATTATGAATGATGATAGAAGAGTTAAAAAGGAAATTAAACTTTTTAAGAAGAATGTAAGTCAATTGATATATGAATGTTCACATAAGTTAATTGTCAAGATGAACATTAAAGGGAAACTCCACCGATTTTTCAAAAACTTTACCTTACTAAATGGTTGAGATGTAAGTAACTTTATTCAGAGTGGTTGGTGTGAAGCACTCGGTTCTAGAGAAACTCTCCTTTAAGAATTGTTCACAGTGCTGGTTGTGGGAACCAGACGTCTCTGAAAGCTCCTTCACAGAAAGTCCGTACATGAAGTGGTCATGGATAAGCTCTCTGATGTCTGACATATTGTTTTATAATAGTTCTTGGAAAACAAGTTTTTCCTAAAATGTATTTTGATTCCTTTGCATTAATCCATACACGGTAGAGGAGTACACGCAGCAAGATGTAAGTCTCCAAAGAAAATGTACCTTTTTTCAGATTTCCTCTTTTTTTCTATGATCTGCATCACATATAAAACCCAGAATACACAGGCAGGTTCCCTACTGGTTTTTGATAGTAAATAAAATGTTTGCGTTGCCCTTTTGTTCCCATCATAAAGAGTCTGTACTACAATGAACCATTTCATATCACAAGAGTCTGAATGCTTTTTATTTACATATCAACAGTTGAGTTATATAGAACTGTTGAAAAATCGAATACCTCTTCAAAGTACGTACATAGATTGATATGCAGTGATCTACTGGCACAACTGTTCAGAGAATATGAAACTGTAATCATGATATCTGTGTCTTTTAAAACCAAAATAAATAATGACTTGGAGGGACAAAGTACACATACGCATGCACACACCACAGCTCGTATTAGTTATGTTGAAGTTAGTTTGTCAACATATCTCACATTAAGCATTACACAGATACACAGATACACAGTTTACAAGCTTTTAGCTTTCAGTCACAGTACTGGACGGTTAAGACAAGAAGCAAGTTACATCAAGCCAATACAAACCTATATAAGCCCATGTTGTGTTCAGTTATAAAATGTTCTTGCATGTTTCCTTGTTTTAGTGCCATATATCCTCTTTAGACATCTATACATCTTCTGATAACTCAACACACAACCATTAATGTCTAAACCGCTGGCAACAAAACTGAGTATACCCTTGAAAATGGACAAATTGTGCCCAAAGTGTCAAAATTTTTTATTCTCCAACACTGCCTTAACTCTCTTGGGCATGGAGTTCACTAGAGCTTTACAGGTTGCCACTGGAATCCTCTTCCACTCCTCCACCTCCCGTTTGAAGATGCCCCAGAGATGCTCAATAGTGTCTGGAGACATGCTTGGCCAGTCCAGCACCTTTACCCTCAGTGGTCATCTTGGAGGTGTGTTTGGGGTCATTATCATGTTGGAATACTGCCCTGTGGCATAGTTTCTTAAGGGAGGGGATCAAGCTGTGCTTCAGTATGTCACAGTACATGCTGGCATTCACTGTTCCCTCAATGAACTGTAGCTCCCCACAACCAGCGGCACTCATGCAGCCCTAAACCATGACACTCCCACCACCATGCTGGACTGTGTGCAGGACTCACTTGTCTGAATCAAAAAGTTTATCTTGATCTCATCAGACCACAAGATGTGGTTCCAGTAATCCACATCCTTAGCCTGCTTGTCTTCAGCAAACTGTTTACGGGCTTTCTTGTGCATCTTCTTTAGGAGAGGCTTCCTTCTGGGACAACAGCCATGCAGACCAATTTGATACAGTGTGCAGTGTATAGTCTAAGCACTGACAGGCTGACCCTTTACCCCTTTAACCCCTGCAGCAATGCTGGCACCACTGATACATCTATTTTCAAATGCCAACCTCTAGATGTGACGCTGAGCATGTCTAAACTTCTTTGGTAGACCATGACAAGGGCTGTTCTGAGTGGAACCTGTCCTGTTTAACTGCTGTATGGTCTTGGCCACCATGCTGCAGCTCAGTTTCAGGGTGTTGGCAATCTTCTTATAGCCTAGGCCATTTTTACGTAGAGCAACAATTCTTTTTTTCAGATCCTCAGAGAGTTCTTTGCCATGAGGTGTCATGTTGAACATTCAGTGAGCAGTGTGAGAGAGTGTGAGAGCAATAACACCAAATTTAACACACTAGCTCCCCTTTTACACCCAAGACCTAGTAACACCAACAAGTCACATGACTGTGGGGAGGAAAAATGACTATTTGGGCACAATTTGGCCGTTTTCACTTGGGAGTGTACTCACGTTTGTTGCCAGCAGTTTAGGCATTAAGAGCTGTGTGTTGAGTTATTTTGAGGGCACAGCAAATTCACGCTGCTATACAAGCTGTACACTGACTACTTCACATTGTGTGAAAGTGTCATATCTTCAGTGTTGTCCAATGAAAAGATATAATAACATATTTACAAAAATGTGAGATACTGTATATACATATATGGAAGTGATTGGTTGATGTCCATCCTAAAATTGGCTTCCTATTCACCAGCTTCTTCATCAGATGGTTTTTATCACCTTAAATATTACTTGGAGTCACTACTACTACAGCATGGCTGCTTTTTACAGGTTACTGTTAGGGTTGTAATGCTAATACAGTCTCTCCTGTATCAAATGCTGACCAAGGTCTTGATATTGTCCAGGTTTGAGAAACTGTCTCTGCAGTGAAATGTGCAGAGCAAACTAACATCTTTACATTAAAGGTGTCCAGGATGTTGGTAAATATGTGGGAGCTGATAAATGCCTCCCTACTCACTACATAGTGCACAACATATGAATTTAAATACGGTATCCACACTCAATAGTTAATGCACCACTATGAAAGCTAGAATGTGAAAACTTGCATATTTGTGATTTGGAAAGACTTTGTTTACATCTTTATCATTTAGTTATGTGGAACTTTTGAAAAATGGGTGGAGTTCCCCTTTAAACTACAGCAGTGTGCATTATTGTTAAGCCAGTACAGTTATAGTGACTGACACCTTGTGCTACATTTAGTCTCTCATATTTCATTTCTATCTCTCAGGCCTTAATACAGATTCCAGGTAGACCTGATGCATGTTTCTGAGAGCTCCTTCAATAGTTTCTCCAATGAGAATCCATAGTAATCCAAATCCCATCTCAGTTTGAAGTACGTTGTGGAATAACCTTCGTTTTCCAACCAAAATCCAACGTAAATGAGAAAGTGAGCCAAACTGCTTTAAAAAAAGCTTTTTAAACAGGGTTCCTGAGTAAACGATATAGATCTGTTTGCATGACTAAAGAGGTTCTGTGTATCATGAAAGGGTTCTTCAGGTTCTAAAAAGCATCATAACAAGAGCAGAACCCTTTTTAAGTGCTACACAGGACCCTTTACAAATGAGTTCTAAAAAGAATCATGTAAAGAACCCATTAATCATACAAAGGGTTCACTAAGTGTCTATGTTTCTATATACGATAAATATTTTGGAGCAACACTTGAAGAAGCTTCTTTTGTAAGTGTGTAATTTCATCAAATTGACCAAGTATTAGTTTCTAACTCTCTAAACCAGTGAGAGCAGATTTCTTCTCCATCACTATTCGCTGCTGCTTGAATTGTGGGAGTTAACAGATGCCCAGAGCGGTTCCTTGCAAATGTGTGAAAAGTGCTCATATCCAGTGCTTTATTTGTGCTGGATCTTGCTGGAACAAGATCCGGCACCTCTCATATTTCAGGCATCTGTGTTCCAGAACTTATTTATGTGGATCCACCACCTCTTTGACATGTTTTTTTTGTAGGACACCAAAAACTATTCATCTAGTGGCATCTCTGAGATTTAATGGTTGCAGCTCCTTTCTGCATTCATTAAAGCTAGGATTATATTATTGTATCGATTGCTACTATGTTAGATGGACACTTGAAGCAGTGTTGTGTCTATGCGTTCCAGGACCTTTTCCCTCACTGCCACTTGCTGGATCACCCCACCTTTAGTGTTCCTTTACCTGATGTTTTACAAATTAAGCACTGCTCATATCCCCTTCACAGCCAGGACCAATAGATTTTCCAAATAGTCCACCATTTATGTTGCAGTTGCTCAGCTGCTGTATGTAAATTTCAGAGGTATAAATTTTAACAGTCTAGGGCCGCGGTCCGAACCCAGACGTTGTCCATTGCGGACCCAAACTGATAAACTATTAAGAAGGATTTAATTCTGACTGTTTATAATAAGTGGTGGAACTTTTCTTGTCTTCACGGTATGCGGGCTTTACAGCGCAGTGAACTCACAGACCAATCGTGTGCACTGTAAGATCACCAAAGGCTCCTCAGCCAATCAGATATGTGCAGAATCGAGTGTGCGGCACGCGCACAGGCGAGGTACGAAGCAAGAAGCAGCAATTGGAGAATAAAGCGAGTCAGAAAGAATAACGTGCTCTAAAAAAGAGGATTCCACAGAGGACTGACTGTTTAACCAGGAGCGGACCGAAACTCGCTCACCTAGTTTTGATGAATATCACTAAACCAACATATCAATTTGTGAAACTGAGTTAACAAGAAGACACACGTTTTATTTACTTTCTTTATAAATAAACACTTTAAGATGCACTTTTTAAAAAAGCATTCTGGTTTTTTTTTACGTAGCCCTTGTTTTTATTGGAGTAAAAAACATTTATTAGAAGTTTATAAATAATTCATTCAGTTCAGCATTTAAACAGTAAATATACTGAAATATACTGAATGGTATGTGTGATGTGTTAGGGTTAGGGTTAGGTTAGGGTTAGGGTTAGGGTTAGGGTTAGGGTTAGACTACTTCAGAAGATACTAGACTACTTCAGTAAACAGGATACACCACTGAATCAACATACGTTAGAAATGATGACGGTCCAGACCTTGGCCTGAGGACATCTCCTCTAACTGGACCTTACTGAACTAAATACCCCTGCTCTAGGATTTTGTATTCAGCCCATTTTATTGACCCAATTTATGATTTGTTTTTAAGGAAGAACTACAGTGTTTGAGGTTCACAGTATGTAAAGTCTATGTACTGAATTCTTCTTGGCTATGTAAATACAGTTATGCAAAGCAGCTGTCTGATCATCACAAACTAGACTCAAGCTTTCAGTGTCAGGCTTTTTTTAGCTACCAGGCCTGGGCTGCAAGGCAATGTAATTGGGTATTAAGGATAATCGACAAGTAATCCCGTAATTATGCTTCAAAGGCATTAAGTGCAGTGTTGGGTAATTTCCCTTCTAGGTAATGTTAAATGAAATGTACAGATAATGTTTTACTCTGTTTTATTGAGGATTCTGTGGTATTAATAGGTCGTTATGATATGGTACAGTAAATTGTCCACTATCTCTGCAATGTGATGTCTGAGGAAAGTTCTCAGCATAAATATCCGGTTGTTTAAGATGAGTTAATAATTATGAAAGTATTTTTTGTACCTAAATTCATTTTCATGAAACGTTGTTGCTTAGTCTCACTTAAGATTTAATATTATTTACATTATTTATATTTACACACATTATCCATTTTATCAGCCACCAGTGCACTTTGTAGTTCTACATTTACAGACTGTAGTCCATCTAATTCTCTAATAGCCCACTCACTGTCCACTGTAACAGACACGCTACCTTGCAGGTTTACCCTGCAGATGTAAAGTTTGTGTTCCTCTACTCCTTTATCAGTGCCCACAGGACTCTGTTGGCTGGATGTTGATGGTTGGTGAACTATTTTCAGTCCTGAGGTGTTTAAACACTCCAGCAGCACTGCTGTGTCTGATCCACTCGTACCAGCACAACACAAACTATAACCCCACAATCATGTTAGCGTCACTGCAGTACTGAGAATGATCCAAATCTCTGCTCTGTAGTGGTCCTGTGGGGGTCCTGACCAGTAAAGATAAGGGTGAAAGGAGATAAACAATGAATGCAGCAAATCAGACGGACTACAGTCTGTAATCGTGCAACTATTTTTTAATCAAGTTTAGTTTTTTTAATAAAAGATCAAAAGAATTAAGAGTAAAGAAAATGTTTGTGGTCTCGTAGAGCTTTTTCATGACAGAACCCGGATTCCTTTCTGTGCGTAATGGTTCCGGATGTACTCTGCGATGGTGTTTTCGTCATTCAGTTCTTTTTTCCAAAGCAAAATGTAACATTTTGGAGCAAAGCAACAAACCAGGATGCACGAACCAGAAACCAAAATGGCTGAGGCTTCGATGGCCCTCTCATACTTCCCAGGTTCTTGAAGGTACATGGGAATAAAAAGCATCCACACCACCAAGTAGATTACCATGCTAATGGTGATAAACCTGGCATTCTTGTACAGATCTGGCAGCCTCCTTCCTTTGTACGCAAAGAGGAAACAGATGAAGCAAAGGAGCGCAATGTACACCTGCGTGGCCACGAACAGGTGGATGGATCCCTCATCACATCCAAGTATGATGTGGCCTTTATTCTGGCTGCCTTTTCTGAAAGGTGGCTTTAGTACCAACCAAAACGCACACATGAACACCTGAACACTAGCACAGACCAACACCACTACAACAGGCTTATTGACACGCTTGAGCCTGTTGCCAAGCTTGAGCTTAAAGCTGAAGCCCACAAAGATCTGCAGCAGGTTGGCTAGGATGCAGGAGACACATACGGTCAAGGCCAAGCTGAAGAGGGGCAGTCCTGCCCTGCAGTTGACATCTGTAGGCTCCCCCAGAAAGAAGAAAACACTAACGAAGCAAGCCAGAAGAGAAAAGAGTGTGGGGAAACAGAGGTATCCACCAGCAGCCCTCACAATAGGAGTGTGGATGTATATGATAAATAAAAGAGTGACGATTAATGTGAAAGCCAGGCCTGTGGTGGCGAATACAGCCAGGGTAATACTGAAGCCGTCTGTCCATCGTAGAAAGTCTTCAGCTTTCATGCACTGTGAATTATTCAAATCTTTGCATGGTTGACATTTGATGCCTGTGGGTTTAAGAAGTTTGGTTAGTTTCAGACAAACAAACAGTACCTTACATGCTAAACAACTGCAGACTAGTGCACAGTTACAGCTATGGCAGTGTTAATGACTTGTGGTAACAAGGCACCATATTTACTTTAGTGGCAACTTAGATCATTAACTCACCATCAGTGGAGTAAAAATCAATGTCACATTGTTTACAACCCTTGCAGCATGGCGTATCTGGATATAATACATATAATTCAAATCCTGGCTCACAAGATTTAGAGCAGTTGAATTGGGTCACCTGATAAAACAGAGACACACACACATCCTTTTAATACTAATACATACTTAACATTCTCATCAAACAGCTGCCGATCATTGTTTTACAGGAGCAATATGTAAGATGCAAGTGTCGTTCAAAAAGGAACTAAAATTAGCAATCCAATGTTAATTGCTTTTAATAATCACTTTAACGTCATGTTAATAATAATAATAATATTAATATGTATTATATATAATACATATATAGCACCTTTCAGAAACCCAAGGACGCTGAACAAACGAGGGAAAAAAAGATTAAAGTATTAAAGTTAAAGAAAGTGAAAGAAAGAAGAGAAAAGGTGGGACTTGAGCTGAGATTTAAACACAGAAACAGAGGAAGACAGGCGAATAGTAAGAGGTAGGGCATTCCAAAAAGTAGGGGCAGCAACACTGGAAGATCTGCCACCCATAGTAGATAGGCTTAACCGAGGGACAGCCAAAGATGCCTATGGAACGTGATGCAGAGATAACCACCTAGTCCTGACTGTGGGCGATAGTGAGTCACTGTAGTGTTGAGTCAAATGAGTATAACATTAGAGGATGAAGAAGTAGCACTGCTCATGTCACTCCACTGCTGCGCTCCCTTCACTGGCTTCCTGTAGCTGCTCGCATTCAGTTTAAAGTTCTGATGCCTATAAAGCCAAGAATGGACCAGCTCCTCCTGACCTTATGGCAATGGTCAAAAGTCGAACCGCACCTCGAGCCCTTCGCGCTTCAAGTACACCTCGGCTTGACCCGCCATCACTCAAGATTCATGGAAGACACGCGACAAGATGCTTCTCTGTCCTGGAGCCCAGATGGTGGAACGAACTTCCACTGGCTGTCCGAACAGCGAACTCTCTCACGGTCTTCAAACGCAGACTGAAGACCACCATCTCTTTGTAAAGCACTTATAAACACTAATCTACTGAAGTATTGGTATAAACTGTAATTGCACTTGATCTTCTAGGAGCACTGGCTAAGTATTGCACTTGTACTGTATGTAGTCTTGTATTTGTTCTCTTCTCTGTAGGTGTTCCAGTCTTGCTAGGTATTGCATTGTCTTGTTTCTAGGTATCAGCGCTGGCCCTGTGTTTATGGCAGTGTTTGAGTATAAGAGTAGTTTGAACTTAAACCTGTTTGTACTAGATAGAGATACATACTCTAACCAAACACTAAGCACTTTTGTAAGTCGCTCTGGATAAGGGCGTCTGCTAAATGCCGTAAATGTAAATGTAAATGTTTTCTACTCTTTTATCAATCTTATTAAAGGTCTCACTCTTGTTTAGATTATTTAAGGACAGGTAGCCAATGAAGGGGAATGTAAACACAATGATGGTCTTGGCAAACAACCATTATACTGATGGCTGCTACTGTCATGATTTATTGCTTGAGAAAGATGCTTAACTATGCTTAACTCGCAACTGGTGCTATGCTGCCCCCTACTGATTGATGTGAGAATAAGACAAGGTTGCATCACCTTACAAATTGCTCCTTTAAGCATAATGTAACAAACAAGTCCATAAAAGCTTACAGTCTTATTTTCAACAATCACTTCTTCTGAATGGATGTGGATGCCACTATGGTTGTATGTCCCAATGTTGTGAGTAGCTCTTGATGTTCCAGTTTTCCAATGTAAAATGTCATATCCGGAATGTACATCTCCCTTTTCATTCAGAGTCACGTATGTACTATTATCCATGGAGAAATTGACTTGCTTGATGCTCTCTGTGAGCTGAAAAGGCAGAGGCAGCATGATATCAAATGACTTCTGGTTTAATTTGGTGTAGTAGATGATCTCCAGTACATACCTGGCATAGTTGTGTTTTAAGTAGTGGTACCAGTAACACATTCTAGTCAAGTTGTGAGCAAGATAATAATAATAATAATAATAATAATAATAATAATAATAATAATAATAATAATAATAAGAGAAGAAGACATAAGTAAATTAAGAGAGTCTTTAGTTTTGCATCTTTGTTAACCATTTTTAGGGGACTGCCATAAACATCCCCTCAGATATTTTCTCCTCTCTGATATTCACTTACTGATGGCTATGGTAGCACCACCCTGGAGCCCCTAAAGTAATGCCCTTCTACAGTTTCAGGATGACTGGACGAATGTAAAAGCTCCAAAATCACTTGGAATACAACCTCTTTACATTAACTTACATTAACTGAAAGTAGAAAACGTGTTATGCCTCTCCTATAAAGTTATTATTTGAAGATACTTGTTTTTCCTTGAACAGCATACATTTTTGTATGTATTTATATACATGTAAATATAAATTCATAAACATGTATGTAAATATATCAATATTTTTCTTACACTATACATCTGCTTTTGTGTCCAGTGTGTGGCTTTAGTGCACGTAAACAGTTTTGTAGAATCTGTCTTCCACAAAAAACACAATTCCCGCCCTACACATGGCCAAGAAGGATTGTGATACTGTGATGATGTCATCTTGTAACAGAAAAAAGTGCTAGAATACCAATGAGGTGTTACAAGCAGCTGTGGGAGAGGGTTTCTCCCCCCGGCATGTAATTTGGACTTTTGTAACTTTGCAGACTGTTTACATGCACAACAAGCTATAACACACTAAGGGAAAAACCAAAGAAGCATAACAGCCCCCCTTTAATACTGTCCTCCTGGAAGCATGCACTTATCTCATGCAGGTATTAAATCAGTAGCTGTAGTGTGTTTATAATGTGGTTTGAACTGCAATGCATCAGACTGTTTTGCTACAGGATAAGATAATTACATTACTGTAACACGTTACACAGTACAGCATTACCCTCAACACTGACCAAAGGCCATTATCAAAGTAGTTGGTAGGTTTTAGAGATATTGAAAAAAGTGGGCCGCCCATTTTCTCTCATTGCTGTATGTATAATGAATGTATATATGCAATTAATGTACACTACTGCTCAAAAGTTTGGGATCACAGTGAAATGTTCTTGTTTTCAATGGAGTATCTTCCTTCCTTAACACAGCAATGGACTGACGGGTCTCTAAAGAAAACTGTTTCTTTCTGGTCATTTTGAGTCGGTCAGCAAGCCATCAACTGCTGATCTTCAGATACTAAACTAACCTAGAATGTTGTTCTCCCTTTTATACTCACTTATTAGTAGAATGTTTTTCAGCTGTGCATCACAATTGAGGAAGAGTGTCCTAACAACCAATTAGTCCAATAACATCCTTAACTTGGATTGGCGGCCGTACCAGGAGATTTAGACAGAGGACTAAGAATTGCTGATAATAGAACTATATGCAAAATAAGCCTCTATACAAAAATAGACTTTAATACAAACTTTTTTATTCTTTACAAATCATCTAATACACATACATTAATTGTGAAATGGACAATATTGTTTGTGAATTGCATGAAAATTGCATGAAATTAAATTCTAATGTGATCCTAAACTTTTGAGCAGTAGTGTATGTAATGTATATAAAGAAAATTCTTACCATCCATGTGGAAAATTGTGTGCCATTCTGCAGCAGACTTCTAATGCTTTGTGCTATAATGTTCACTGCCATGTATATACTGAAAGGCTCATAAGATTCAACCTTGTTGATGAAGTCAATGAGGCACCGCTTATTAACACAGTTCTGTCCACCAGTCTGGTTTACTGGATTCGATGAGAAGGATGAACAGTCTTGGTCTCGCGGTCCAGCTGGACAGAAAGGACTCTTAGATAAAAAATTGTGGAAAAAACTGGCACTTGAGTTGCTCTGGCTTATAAATTCCTCCATGTACTTCAAAAAGCCTGGCACCGTGTTTCTTTTACATGTGATGCCGAGGATGATCCCACATTCTGAGAGATTTTTCAGTTCAAGGATATCCTCTGAAGTGGACCATGCATCACTTGCTATCCAGGTCCTGTTTACTCTGGCATTGATAGCTTTCTCCAGGATGATCCTCGCGTTGGTTGCTTTGGTGAAGAGTACAATGGCTTCAGCACGGCTTGAGGCCAGTCTCTGCTCAATCACAGTCAACATGGAGTGGTTCAGGGTCAAATCTGCAGGTAGGATCATCTTGAATTCCACACATACGTTGTACTTTAGAAAATAATCGCTAAGACTCTCAGCGCCATATTTCCCGTATTCGTCTTCACTGCCAATGATTCCCACAGGCACAAACCTGAACTGGAGCACTAGATGGGCAATAGCATCGGCCTGGTGTTGATCGCTTGGGACGGTGCGGAAGAAAGATGGAAACTTGGACCTGCTACTCAGCAGCTCACTGGTCGATGCAAAACTGATCTAGAATAATAGACAAAGAGGCAGCTAAGATGCGAGTGAACCAGCCACCTGAAAAGCTGTACAGTGATTACATGCACATTTACAGTGGCACGCCACGGTTGGTGTGCTTCTGTTACTGTGGATACTTATGAGAGTAGAAGATAAAGTGATCTCCAAAAGGCATAAAGTTGAAGATTAAAAATTATTTTCATCATTCACCCCTAGGAAAGGTTTGGGCACTCCAAAAGATTTGAGCTCTACAATAACTTTTACTAAGGTATCAGACCTTAATTAACTTTATAGGGCTATGGCTTCTTCACAGCCATTGTTAGGAAAGGCCAAGTCAAGCAAATCTCAAAGCTTTATAAATAAAACTCTGACTCCTTCAACTTTGTCCTTATGATCAGCAGGTAAAGCCTTTTCTAACCAGCACCCTGAACATCACCACATAGCATGGAAAAGACCATAATAAGATAGCAAGGTGGTTTCAGGTAGCCACTTCCACAGTTTGTAATGTATGGCTTAACAGAAAACTTCCAATGAGAGCTTGTGAGCTTGCTAAAAAAACTAACAATGTTTGACTGCCAAGACCTTCAGGAAACCTTAGCAGCCACTTGTAAGCAACTCTCATTTACTGCCTTGTAATGCAGAAACCACTACATCCCTTCAGGGTGAAATTGGTGGGAGGTGCACACCGCAAACTAACATGCTCAAACAACTACGCTTTTGTTCCTGATTAACTTTAGAGCTAGAAGCCAAATTAGAACTACTAAAAATAATTTTTTTAATATCTAAAAACCTTATCAAATCCTGACCTTATAATCAAAAATTCTCTTAACAACTTATCTGTACTGGAAATGTATCACATGGTATTATGTATCATATATACAATGTTTTGTAAGTTCAACCCAAAGAATTAGAAATAGTTTTTTTAGTTTATTTAGGTTACCAAGTTATTTTTTTATTTTTTTTAGATTAAACTGTCAAAACACTTTTTACAGTGTAATGCAAACACAACACTATATCAATGATATTCATATTTGTGTATTGTTGTTCAGTTTTTACTCGTCCGTTCTTGTTAACAATTCTTATTGGGCCGCTGGTCAAATGGCATATTTTGTTGATCTTTCAATTGAAAATAAGGGAACATGCTTAAGAGCAGCACGGCTGCACAGCTTAATACACTTCCTGTTTATTTGCTGAATTAACACATGGTGGAAAACAAAGGCGTAGGAGCGGGTTTGACATTGGGGGGGGCACGTTTGCTAATATGAATCAAAGTTAAGGTAGTAAATCACTGTATGTATAGTGACATAGAACAATATTTGTGGAATTACGGTAAATTACAAATAAATAAATAAAGTACATTATCTGTACTTCAGTTTATTATTAGATAAATCCAATTAAAGATCACTTTACAAACTAAACAAGATACTCAACATTACACAGTACTGCTGTCAGAAAACTTTTAAATTATACATGCAATATCTGGATTATATACACATTTAACTAAAAATATATTATTATTATTATTATTATTATTATTATTATTATTATTATTATTATTATTATTATTATTATTATTTTCTTTGGTGGCATATTGCTGAAATGATAAAACAATGTATGTTGAAGTTTCCTGACTAGACAGACTAACATTAATGTAAGGCTGTGTCCCAAACAGCACCCTCTGGAACATTACATACTGCACTACTGATAACATATCTAATGATGGTGTCCTTTATATTTATTCATTAATTAATTTTATTTATTATATTGTATTTTATTTTTTATGTATGTAGTGTAGTAGCAGTCTGCAGTTTGGGGCGTGGTCAGAGAGTAATGTAACTTTACATTTCAGAGTGATTTCTGACTAAAGTTAAAATAACCATTAGCTAACCCAACCCCTCCTAGTCTGTTGCCATAACAACACATTATACTAAAGCTGTTTTATTACAGTATATTTTGCTGTTCACTGCTTTCATCACTGACCTCGCGTTTAAAGCTAGCGCGGACTATCTGACGCTCCAACGAGGCGAAAGCTCGGGTCAGTGAAGCCGCTGACTGCAGGATATTTCTGAACAGGCATCTCAACACAAGCCTTAACAAAGTGAAAGACCACCTAACAACCAGAGCCAGTTACTAACAACAAACACAGCGCGTGCCAAAATGCGCTTTTTAAATTAAGTGCTTTTAAACAGTTTCCATCCCCCCAATTCCTACGCCAATGATGGAAAAAATAAAACGTGGTCTGTGAAAAAGTTATGGCACAGTGTATGCTTTATATATCACATATATTTTTAGCTTTATTTCCTTTTAAGATGGTAAACTCAGCAAATAAATAGAATTTGTACACTACAGAGAACCGGAATTGTCTTGTAAAAGAAGTGGAGCAAGTCTACAAAATATAGTTTGCCCATGGTTGGCCATATATTCACACAACTGCCGCTAGAATTACACAAGAATGACTGAAAAGATAATATGATGGAAAATGATGTATTAATGGAAACAATAGCACCTTTTTGGTCGAGCCTTGGTTTATATGTTGTAACATGTTTTGAATTTTCTTACCTGTGGCATTAAGGGCAGAGCGAATAGACGGGCCACAGCGACCGAAACCTCAGAACTGGACTCACCGATAACAGCCTTGACTGTCCTATTAAAATCATTATTAGGCGCAAGACACTTCTCTTCATGAGACTGCTCCTCCATCAGATTTAATGCGGCGCGCAGTGCCATGGACACAGAAGAGCAGGTGTCATAGATTTCATAACCAATTTTCACATCAGGTAAGAGAGAGGAGTTATTAATCTGCTCGATGGCGTAGATCATTGCCTGACTGTACAGCAGCATTTGCAAATTAAGACTGTCTCTATAAAAGAAAACAGAGTGTAAAGAGTTAGAAGCTTGTTGTAGTACTGTTCCTAAAACTGTAGCAATTCATTCTAAATGAACTTGAATGGAGGATCAGCTCAGCTCGATACTTACGCATCACACGTCCATGTAGGAGGCTTGATCGTGTTGTTATAGACTTTGTCACGTATAGGGAAAAGTCCACCGATAACAACGTTCCCAGGATTCACAACTCTTTGTAGATCTTCCCCTATCATGCAAGACGCACTCCTGAACAAAAAGAGAAGTTTTGTAAGCAAGAAAACAAACATCTTTACTGTGATCCAGAAGCACTTCCGATGGGCCAGCATACATGCATATGTCAAAACATAAATGGCACTGCTAGAGGGAAAGGGATAGCTTTGTTTTGCGTAGATGCTTGCTGATAACACACGGTGTAACAGAAAGATGTTTCAGAGGAATAACTTTGCATAGTTTCCATGTGTAAACATTCAAACGTCAGAGTAAGAGGTCCTACTGTTCACTGAGTGAAGGAACATTTTGAAAATAAAAAATAATGGATATAAATATAAGATGTAAAACTGTTAACAGGTAACTTTTAGTCACCGTCGGTCAAGATTTGTTATATTTTCTTACTTTTTTTAGGAAATAACTGATGTGTGGGTTGGTGCTGCACAACAATATTTTATTGTATTTAAAATGTGCTACAAATATGATGCATTTTATTTGCCAGTGATGTTTACGTTACCACTGACACTGAATAGGAATACAGTTATACACTACCGCTTAAAAGTTTGGGATCACAGTGAAATGTTCATGTTTTCAATGGAGTATCTTCCTTCCTTAACACAACAATGGACTGACGGGTCTCTAAAGAAAGTTG
This sequence comes from Megaleporinus macrocephalus, assembly GCA_021613375.1. NCBI lineage: Eukaryota > Metazoa > Chordata > Actinopteri > Characiformes > Anostomidae > Megaleporinus > Megaleporinus macrocephalus. Next base: position 41,282,925 of record CM038712.1, read on the forward strand.
TTTCTTTCTGGTCATTTTGAGTCAGTCAGCAAGTCATCAACTGCTGATCTTCAGATACTAAACTAACCTAGAATGTTGTTCTCCCTTTTATATTCACTTATTAGTAGAATGTTTTTCAGCTGTGCATCACAATTGAGCAAGAGTGTCCTAACAACCAATTAGTCCAATAACATCCTTAACTTAGATTGGCGGCCGTACCAGGAGATTTAGACAGAGGACTGAGAATTGCTGATAATAGGTCTATATGCAAAATAAGCCTCTATACAAAAATAGACTTTAATAAAAACATTTTTATTGTTTAAAAATCGTCTAATACACTTAAATTATTTGAGAAATGGACAATATTGTTTGTAAATTGCATGAAAATGGCATGAAATGAAATTCTAAAGTGATCCTAAACTTTTGAGTGGTAGTGTATGTATTTGTTGTTGCACAGAAAAACCTTCCAGGAATATCTCTAAATTTTCTAGATAAAGGGAAAAAACATTATTAGCTTTCAGTGTATATGTTAATGTGAAAGTATTTCATATTAGGTCATTTTGGACTACTGTTGTAGGTTCATACATAATAGAACTTTCAGATAATGTAAATGGCAGTTGGTGCTTTCAAACAGTAAAGACATTAAAAACCACAAAAATGTAGGTACAAGGTTACAGAATGAGTCAGCTCAGTGTTTTGTCTTTGGGACTTGTACAGGGAAGTGTAACTCACGTAGGCTTAAATAATGGCTGAACTCACTTCCATTATAAGACAAGAAACTTTAGGCCCCCAGGGTTCTCACCTGGTCCCCACACAGCCTAGGGGTCAGAGGTGTCAAGTAATCAAGTACAAATACTTTGTTACTTTACTTAAGTAGAGATTTTGGTTATTTATACTTTACTGCAATAATTATTTTTCAGCTGACTTTTTCCTTCTACTACATTTACACTCCATTATCTGTACTTTCCACTCCTTACATTTACACTCCATTATCTGTACTTTCTACTCCTTACATTTACACTCCATTATCTGTACTTTCTACTACTTACATTTACACTCCATTATCAGTACTTTCTACTCCTTACATTTACACTCCATTATCAGTACTTTCTACTCCTTACATTTACACTCCATTATCAATACTTTCTACTCCTTACATTTACACTCCATTATCTGTACTTTCCACTCCTTACATTTACACTCCATTATCAATACTTTCTACTCCTTACATTTACACTCCATTATCAGTACTTTCTACTCCTTACATTTACACTCCATTATCAGTACTTTCTACTCCTTACATTTACACTCCATTATCAGTACTTCCTACTCCTTACATTTACACTCCATTATCTGTACTTTCTACTCCTTACATTTACACTCCATTATCAATACTTTCTACTCCTTACATTTACACTCCATTATCAGTGCTTTCTACTCCTTACATTTACACTCCATTATCTGTACTTTCTACTCCTTACATTTACACTCCATTATCAGTACTTTCTACTCCTCACATTTACACTTGAAGTAGTTTTGAAAGCAGTACTTTTACACTTTTACTGGAGTAAAAAGCTTGAGTTGATACTTCAACTTCTACAGAATTATTTTAGTAATAAATGTGAATACTTTTGACACCTTTGTTAGGGGTCAAAAGTAGGTACGGTGGTCTTTAGCATGGACTACACAAGAGAGTACTGAGTGTCTGGAAGATCCAACACTAAATGAACTTCAGTTTATTCTTTTTTTTGTACTAAAACAAAATACTAGAGTTTAAATGAGCAACATAAAACAATAAAATTAAAAACACAAAAAGTTAGTGAACATGAACGTTGATCATTGAGGAAGCGGGAAATGCCGGCTCCTCCTCCGCTCGAGCAGAGATCAGCTGACTGGAGTGTGACTGTCACGTGATCAGCTGCGAGGAGGCGGAGTCTCTTCGCATTGCGGCTGTTGTTGTGCTCGCTTCTTCTGTAGGTTGCAGCTCCTCTTCTCATGTAGAGACAATGCGGTAAGTTTCACACCTTCATTCGTTCGTATTTAAGGGAAGTTGATCTCTTTAAGTGAATTATTTGTCGTTGTTAACTAAACTTAAAGTACGTTTGTTGTTAAATCTGTGGCTTGAGCGGTTTGGCTAGTCCCGAACAGAGTTCCTCAGCAACTGTACAGTACAGTCCACCAAACGAGCTTCCTTCCAGTCTGGAGCCGTTACTGAGAGTAAACCTGAGAAAAGACGAGGCTCAAGTTAACTTCTTATTCTAAATCCCGCCTAACTGCTGCCAAATTAAAGAGGAACGGGGAATAAGAAGCTAACTTCTGGAAGCAAGAACAGTTAAGCGTGTCCGGTGGACTGAGTTTCACGGTAACCCTCGCCTGTGTTTACAGGTCAACGGCAAATCTGTGTGAAATCTTCTGTTACAGGGTGATTGCTTTCTTTTTCCTTTGTGTGTGTCTCGTCCATGGAGAGCATCTAGAGCTTGATCAAGCTATATCGTAAGTTTTTTTTTATTATTCTCCTGCACTGGTTTTATTATATTTTGAAGACATTAGGCTACATGTTAACCTGATCCCCCCCAGTCTTCAGTTCTTCTATCTCATTTTATACTACCTCTATTTAACACATTCGTTCGCTGTGTGTGATTGTCATTGACTGCCCTTCTGTGGGTCAGTGTGGCAGATGACTGGCTCCACGATGGTCGGGTCAGTCCTCTGGAAGAGGTGGAGCTCACCTTTGCACTCAGGCAGCAGAATGTGGACAAGCTTCGGGAGCTGCTGGAGCTGGTATCAGACCCCGATTCACTCCTCTATGGTACAGAGCCTGTGGTCTAGTCTGTGTAGAAAATGAGAGACATCTCTCTGCAATCCTCACTTTCTTCTCTGCGATACTTACTTTCTTCCCTTGTCCTGCTTAGGGAAGTTCCTGACCTTGGAGGAAGTTGCTTCCCTGGTGCGGCCGTCTCAGCTGACCGAGAAAGTTGTGCACACTTGGCTGCAGAGTCATGGGGTCACAAGCTGTCACACAGTCCTCACTCGAGATTTCCTGCAGTGCTCCATGAGCGTCCAGTAAGCTCTCTACAGTAACCTCTGATGACTCACACAAGGTCTTAATACTGCAGTCAGCTTTTTTTGGACAGGCTTAATGTAGATCTATATATTTACATACTGCAAAATACTCTAGCATATATAACCTTTTATCTACAAAACAACTTTGCAGGTGAAAAGCATTACTAACTGGGTATACGTTGATAATGCTACACTTTGTGGTTGGTTTTACTAACAACACATTTAAAAACATCTCAGATTTGTTCCCCTGCTATGTCCTGAGTGGGGTTCAGGCTAGACAACCAGGCTAAGTTAAATAGCCAGGCTAGATAACAGAGCCCAGTGCTAATGCTAACTAGTACATGATACGTATAAAGTGAAATATTTCACTAGTAGACCAGTACTTCTCTGGACAGTTATGGATGCTGCGAGACTGGTTTGTGTTTTATAGCATGCAAAGTGGACACGCATTCACCTGACCTAGTTTATAAATGACAAAGACACTGATTCAGTTCTGTTGGCCTTGTTTTGTACTGTTATTTTACAGTACAGTCTGTGGTTAAGGGTCATTTGTTTTTCCATGTAAAGGGAGGATACAGTTCAAGCTATAGTTCTGGGATGACAGTCTGATAAACAGATGAAAGGATAAAGAGACTTTCTGGCTTTTATGTCATTCAAGTGGCAGTTGATTTATTACTTTTAGTAAACAACCCAAAAATAATTAGCTGAAATTACAACAAAATATAGTGCCTTAATATTATACATTATTATTATTATTATTATTGTTAGTATTATTATATTACTTTTGCAAAATCTGCAGGGAGGTTTTCTTGTATGTCTCAGTTAATCACAAATATTTTCAGTGATGTTAAGGTCTGAACGCAGAGGTGGTCAGCCTGTTGCTTTGGGAACACCAGCAGCTTCTTTTTTTTTTATATATGTCCTCTCAGAGTAAAGAAAAACAACTGTGGGTTCTATCACATCTGAAGCAAGAGTAAAGCTTCTTTTTCTCCTCTGCCTCAGTGATGAAAGCTTTAGGTACTATTATATTATTTTTACTGGAAATAAAAAAATGAAGGCTGTCAGTGCTATTCCAACACTAGGGAAATGTTAAGTCTCTGTTCCGGTTATTGTCGTTTGGCCTGTTAAATAAGGAATGTTATCTTTCTCTCAGAGTGGCAGAGACGTTGCTTCCTGGTACTGAATTTAACCGCTACAGGAGGGGTGATCAGACCCTCGTGAGGTCCTCTTCTCAGTATTCGGTTCATGATGACGTGTCTCAGCACCTGGATTTTGGTGAGTAAATATTGTTTGGGTCACCTGTTGGTGGGTTGAGGATTGTTTTACTGGCCATTACATGCGAACATGTGTTGCTTAATAAATTAATGCATGTTAGTTTAACGAGTACCTACATGACTCAGAGCCGACTGATTCAGGTACACTGATGTTTGGTAAGGTTATTTTTGCCCTACTTCTCTAGTGGGCGGTGTGCTTCGTTTTCCACCAAGAGCAAAGGAGATCAGTAAGGCCTGGGCAGGATCTAGACGATCTGTCAAAGGTTTCCACTTGGGTGTAACTCCGGCAACCCTCAGGACGCGCTACAACCTGACCGCGGCAGATGTTGGCACAGCTGCTAACAACAGCCAGGCGGTGGCACAGGTATCAATATGTGCCTAAAATGTTGTATGACTCAGTGTAGTGTATCCTGTTGGACAGCATACTCTTATTATGTATGATTATAATACATTAGAATATATTCCAATATATTTAATTCACCACCTTCAGAACATCTCTGAGGTTATTTTTTTATTGGATTAAAAAAAAATGACACGAATAATCAAAACTTGTGTACTGAACTTGGCTATAAACTTTCCCCTATAAACCTGATAGTTCTTGGAGCAGTTCTACCACCCAGCAGACCTGGCTGAGTTCATGAGTTTATTTGGAAGAGGGTTCAAACATCTGACGGAAGTGGAGCGAGTGGTTGGCACTCAGGGGACAGGAAAAGCTGGACTGGAAGCCAGTTTGGATGTGGAGTATATCATGAGCACCGGAGCCAACATCTCCACCTGGGTGTTCACCAACCCAGGTAGGAAGCCCTTTAATCAACTTTATACTGATTTGCTTTTTAAATCTATCTCAGATGAATTATTGAATGGCATGCACAGTTCAAAGTGGGTCAGTCCCTAGAGAATACTAGCTTCCTCTTATTTGCAGCTTACTTACTCCGGACTTAACATTTTTAGGATGTATAAGTAGGTTAAATGTGGTAGGATAGTATTTTATTAAATGTAATTTTTAATTTGATTGGTTTCTCAGACCTACACATAGGGTGCGTCCAGAATTGTATACTTGATCAGTACGTACTCAATAGGAGCTAGTGCGCACTGTCTGCCCGTTAAAGCAGTACACTCTTTCAGTGTGCGAGTGTTTAGTATCCACGCAACCTCGGACACACTACGTCTGCCATCCTACCAACGTCCTGTGACACAAGACGTCAGACCGTCACCACTATTTATTTAAAAGCCCCGTTTACTGACTAGTTTAGAGACTGTCTGTCACACTGTTCTGCGTGTTTGTCTGAATATGTACTCACACGGTGTCTAGCTGTAGCTCGGAGAAGAATTTAAACATTGTTTACCTCTAAAGTAGCGCTTACTTCTGTAGCGGCGGTTCACTAGCCGTAGCTATGTACACACAGCCGATGTACTGCCTTTTACTGGTTTTTCCCGCAGTTTCTCTAATGGAATCATGGGATCGGTCTGTGCTGGGGCTGCATACTTAAAAATGTCTGCCGGTGCAGTACGTCATCCGGGAACACCCTAGTCGTACCCTCGTGTACTGCTTTTTATAGTATTTTATAGGATATCGCCATTAAAAAAAAAAAAAAATCCAAGAAGTCTATGGGAGCGTCCGAAATTGCGTACTTCCATTCTTGGATTTATTTTTTTTTTAAATTTTTTAATGCTGAAACACTTTTTGCACTACATTATATTGTATTATATTATATGCAGCCAGCGACTTGAAGCAAAGCCATGTCCACCTATTGGACAGTGCAAGTCTTTGGTTTAAGTTATCTGGCTAACTGAGAAATCCTGCTTTAAGAAATACCCCCTGGACTGCTAAAAAAATTTCTCCATTCTTCCAGGTCGTCACGAGTCACAGGAGCCCTTCCTTCAGTGGATGCTGCTGCTCAGCAACATGTCGGCCGTGCCCTGGGTGCACACCATCAGCTACGGAGATGATGAAGACAGCTTGTCCATGGCCTACATGAATCGCATCAACAATGAGTTCATGAAGGCTGGCGTCCGAGGCATCTCCATGCTTTTTGCATCCGGTAACATAATTAGCCACAGTACAGCACGGCTTTATTAGAGGTGCAGCTATTAATTTCCGGATATTACCAGTCATTAAAGACTGAGGTGGACCATTTACGTGAATACTGTGTAGATTTGTTCTAACACTACATATATTATTCTCTATGTGTATCGTAATGCAGGTGACAGTGGGGCTGGCTGTAGGCACCTAAACAAGGACGAAAATGTTTTCAGACCAAGTTTCCCAGCTTCCAGGTACGTACTACTGATAAGTAAGTGGTTTTGTTTTTTGTGTAGCCGAGATCTGGATGATAAAATCATTTGCCGTCTAATCAAGCATGTTTGTGCAATGAAAACAACAGGCTAAGTTTTCCAATGAAAGAGTGACTGTGAAGCACTTGTTTTGGATTACCTGTGCTCGTTGTGCAAAATTCAATTTGCATGCATAAGTGACTTTTGCTTTTGGAGAACTGAAAAAGGGAAGTGTTACCGGAAGCATTTCATATTTTTGCTGTAGTAGAGCACTATGCACACATTTCATAGCAGTTTTCACATGGGTTCTGGTTTCATGTATTTGTTTAAAGAACATTTAGTCTTTTTGGAGTACAACATAAAGAGCAACTAACCCCTCCAATCTTATGTTTGCAGTCCATACGTGACCACAGTGGGTGGGACGTCCTTCAAGAACCCATTCAAAGTCACTTATGAGGTTACAGACTACATCAGTGGTGGTGGCTTCAGTAACATATTTGCAATGCCAGATTATCAGGTAAGTCTCTATAGGAATGCCCTGAATTAAAGCCCAAAATTAGGTTATTAGGTCAAAGTTACTAGAGTATTATTACAAACAATGGAGACAAAACAATAGAGATGATTACTTTAGGGCAGGGGTATTTAATTAGGGTTCAGTAAGGTCCAGTTAGAGGAGATTTTCTCAGGCCAAGGTCCGGACCACCATCATTTCTAATGTGTGTTATAATTCAGTGGTGTATCCTGTTTACTGAAGTAGCCTAGTATCAACATCTTATACCATCAGCTACTGAAACACCAACACATCACACATACTGTTCAGTATATTTCAGTATATTTACTCTTTAAATACTGAACTGAATTAATTATTTATAAACTTCTAATAAACGTTTTTTACTTTAAGTAAAAACGAGAGCTACATTAAAAAAAAACCAGAATACTTTTGAAAAAAGAGCATCTTAAAGTGTTAATTTATAGAGAAAGTAAATAAAACGTGTGTCTTCTTGTTAACTCAGCTTCACAGATTGACAGATTGCTTCTCGCTTCATACCTCGCCTGTGTGTGCACGCCGTCCCAATGTGCACAGATCTAATTGGCTGAGGAGCCTTCAGTGATCCTACAGCGCGTGCGACTGGTCTCTGAGTTCACTGTGCCGTAAAGCCCGTATACTGTAAACAGCTCCGCCTCTTAAAATGAACAAAGTCAAAATTAAATCATTCTCAATAGTTTATCGTATTGGTTCCACATTGAACAACATCTATTAGCCTTTTAGTGACCACTGCTTTAGGGGAAAAGTTATTGATTATATTAATAAATTATTAGACAGCACTGCTCACAGCAGACCACATATACATAGCGGACTATATACCCACACACTTAAACACTTCACACTTACAGAAAATAGAATTGTTTTCAGTGTAACATAATGTGCAATATTTTACCTCTGTCCAATTAAGAAGCACTGTGCAATTATTTGTAAATACAATCTCAAGAGTTCTTAACTTTTTATTATTTATATTGTATATACTGTACTGTTTACTGAGCGCCTTGCTATCCCTTTGCTGCTGTAACACGATAAAGATAAAGACAATGAAGATGTCTAGAGGATGCAATTTATCTGCAACAGATCAGGATTTCATATCTCTTGGAGGTAGTAATGCATCTTATTTTAATTCCATTCTGAGATTTTAGTATTTATTTTTAGTTTGATCCAATGGTTTGGGATCAGAGCTGATCCTTTCATGTTTCAATGTGCTAAACATCTGCTGTACTAAGCCTGATTTGGTTCTGGTCATCTTTGCACTCTATTTATGCAACTTCTGTAGAGACGTCTTGAAGTGACATCTTTCACAGTCTGCAGCAGTGTGGCGTTTTCAGAAGTTAATAAAAATTTCAGATGTCTACAGAGTCTAAAACTCTGGACTGTGGTTTCTTAAAGCTGGTTTTCATCAAATGATTGCCACATGAAAAAATGAGTCTTAACATATAGAATGCATTCCAGCTGCATTGTTCACTTGTAGACTGGGACTGAATAAAAGAAGCATGAGAAAAACGCATGGCCATTCTAGACTTAATGTATTAAAGGCTACCTTAAACGCACATAATCTATAAATAGACACCTCACGGACAAGAAATCAGACAGTTTGAGACTATATATTTTGGCAGAGAGTTGTTTGAGAAACAGCTATGTGTGTTTTAAAGCTCCCGCGGTTTCAAGAACAATCTTAGGTTCTACACTGGATGATTAAGAAACGGTTAGCAATGCGACTTTTCAAGTGAGACTACTGAACGAAACATGTTACACGTGTTAATAATCTTAAAATAATCTGCTAAATTAAGATAAACAGGTAAACAGGTGCTGTCCTGCTGCTGTGTTGATGAAGCTCTACGGGATGTTTGAGCTTCAAGTGCTCGTGTATAGCAGTTGTACTGTTGTGATCATCTCCACTGTGCAGAGCTGACAGAGCACCACACTGTTGTGTTTCTGTGTGAAACACTCCCATAATGTTATGCCAATCGATGTGTCGCCCCAGCCCTATTCTGGACATTAAGGTGTAGGTGTTTCAGTAGAACAAACACCCCCAACATGTTTTTTTTACATATGAAGCGAAATCATCAAGCAGGTTCAGATTATAAGACAATATTAAACACTGTATAAATCATTCAGTGACCAAAACAAACCATCTGTCCATAATACACTGTAATACACTGCACTCAGATCAGATTGGAAGGCAGTTCAACTGCATTAGGACATTCTACTCTTAAACAATAAATACAATCTGTATGCAGACAATATGCTGCGTTATCAGGTGGAGCAAAATATACACCCAGTAAATATTGGCATGATAACATCTTTTTGCATTTGTTGTGTCATCTAAAGGTTAGTGCTGTAAACGCATATTTGAAAAGCAAGCAGCCACTTCCTCCAGCGTCCTACTACAACGCCAGCGGAAGAGCCTACCCTGACATGGCAGCCCTGTCCGACAATTACTGGGTGGTCACCAACCTGGTGCCCATACCATGGGTGTCTGGAACATCGGTAGGTGAAAATGTTGTTTGTGTTAGAACTCTGAACTGGGAGATGACATCATTCAAGTTTTTTACTTGTACAGTCTTTGTTCATTTCAAGGAGTAGGAGAAGTAATGGAATAATTGAAGCCTCTGTGTTTGTACAGGCGTCTACTCCGGTTGTGGGGGGAATTCTCTCGCTCATTAATGACCAGCGGTTCCTGAAAGGTCTTCCTTCCCTTGGCTTCCTCAATCCTCGGCTGTATAAACTACAGGGCACCGGGCTTTTTGATGTAAGGAGTCAATCTGCACAAGCATGCTAGAAAATAGTTCTGGGTTTGAAATCTAATTGGCCAAGTCATAGGTAAAGCTGTTAAATGCTTGGTATACACACTAGATGTGTCAGAGTTTAGCCTTTAATAATGCATTAATGTTTTTATATATATATATATATATATATATATATATATATATATATATATATATATATATATATATATATATATATATATATATATATATATATATATTTAATAGGGTTAAACCCCATTAAAGTGTTTTCATAGTTGAACCCTTCAAACCATCTATAGTACTTGTCTGAAGCCCAGCTACTCACATGCTGTTGATATGAGCTTTGTTTCTGTGGAAAAAAATCTTAACACAGAAAATTTAAGGACTTAAAATGTCTGTGAATGTTTTATTTTTACTATTAAAGATACTTAATTTCAGGGATATTCAGATATTTTTTTGTAGTGAATTAGGTATTAAGTTTATATGATAACTCTGAAGGCTGTGCTGATTTAGAGTTCTTGTCACCCTCAATGCTTAACATGCAGAACAAACAAAAAATTAATAAATTGTTAAACAAAACATTCAGAGAGATCACATTTAAATGATGTACATGGTTATTTGAATAGTTATTTGTATTGACAACAAATTGTAATACAAATGAGCAATTATAATCATGGCAGAAGTATATGTCCTCTGATTGACATTGTTAATGCTTCTCCACTCAGCTGGCCAGTTTGGTTTTAATTTAACTCCCTTAACATTTTTAACATTTATAAATACTGTGTTTTTGCTCTTAGGTAACAGAAGGGTGCCACCTGAGTTGCCTGGATGACAAGGTCGAGGGCCAAGGGTTCTGTGCCTCTCCAGCATGGGATCCAGTGACTGGATGGGGAACACCCAGTTATCCTGATCTACTTGCTGCTCTGGTAAAGGACTAAGAGGCAGTCTGGGTAGAACACACCCAACACATCCAAGGGTCACCAATGTGCTTTTACCTTTAGAGCTTCAAAGATTTTGTTTTAATATACAGATGTTTTAAGCTTTAGTTTAAGACAGTATGGAAAATAGTTTTTAATTGGTTTCATTTTATAAACTACATGTTGTTGCCATTTTATTAGTTACAAAAGGCATCTCTTAAGGTGAAGTCTTGGTTGGTGGAATGTAAAACCCACACATACCATATGCCCTTCTTGTACAAAATCAATTTTTAAGGTGTTGGCAATAAAAAGACTTGCACTGATGTACAATATCAGCGCTAGTCTTGATACATCTGATTGGTGAGAATGGTGGTTTAGTATCAAATCTGCTGCTTTATAAATTGAGCCTCGGAATCAACTATACTTTGATTTACACATTGAACCTAGTTTTTAATGTTTTCTTTAAATCTCAGGCTGTTTAATGAAATGTCATCAATTATCAAGAATATTGCACTAAAGCAGTAATGCACTGAAAATTAGGATTTCTCAAATCCTGGTCTTGGAAAACCCTGTCCTGCACACTGTAGTGGATTCCTGCTTCAAAATCATCTACTTCAGCTCACTATGACTGTTGAGAGTAGAGGATACATTAAAATGTGCTGAAGAAGTTGGGTCTTCAGGACCAGGGCTGGGGAAACCCTGTCCAAGAGGACTATGCATTATGCAGATGCAGTTTAATATTTGTCCTTCCTCAAAATCAGTCTTCAGTTACTGAATATTTGAGTTACTTGAAGTTGTTGTTTTGTTTTGACATGTTTCCACAGGGGATGTAAATGAGTCATGTGTGATCTATTAAAGTTCTGACCAAAATGTGTGATTTGAACCTTTTTTCTTTGCTATTATTATTATTATTATCATTATTTTTATTATGGTCCAGCTCAACAAGTCATATTATGGAGTTATGGATTAACTGATATTTGGTGAAACCCCATGCTTCAAACTTGACTTCTCACTTCCTATAAATACCCCTTCTTCACACCTCCTCCTTCTCATGATACATTTTCCCACTTGTTCTTTGATGAATAGACAGTTGGCCTTTTTTCAACCTGCATAAGCAGAGCTCCCCTCCTCTCATCATTTCCCTCTATGTAAGGCATGGTCTGCATTCATCAACAGTACGTTACTCTTGTATTGTTTATTATTTATTGTTTGATATTCTAGATTTTTTAATCAACTACTAACTTCTTAGTTAATGGTTAGTAATTCAGGGCAGCCAACCTGAGCACATTCTAGATTCAGCTTGATCTAATCTGCTGCTTCTGGTTGCTATAAAGTCTTATGCAAAAGTGACAAATCACTGAAATTAACAGTCAAAAAGTAAAGCTTCACTAATTTTTTCATTACCGTGTAAGAAAGAATTTTTGAATTAGAAGACCTCTGTTTCTCTGCTAACTTCGGGCATTGCAACCCTCTTTTGGCCCTGTTAATGTTTAATGTAATGAGTGAAATTGAACATTCTGAGTTGTCTAATTAACACCAAACCTGAGATACATTAGGTTATCTTTGTATGAGCATCACTAATTACATGCAACTGTTTTCTTTAATTATATTCATGATCAGCAGTAATGTCTATGAATGTAATTTTAAGCTGTGCACCTGTTTAAGGAGGATTGTGTGTAATTTTAAACTCTTGAAGTGGGTTCATACATACAAAACTACTTTAGGTGTATATAGACTAAACTCATCAGTACAATGAGTACATATATAGATACATACAATTAGAGAAAACATACTGTGTGAATTGTTTCAGACTTTAACAGCTCAACTTGGCCTCAGTAACAACTACTCTGTAGAACTTCCTAAGAAAAAAAAGGCTTAATATTAATGTATGAAAAGGTTTACGACAAAAGGTATGTAAAAACAAAAAAAAGCTCTTTGCACGTGGTGGTGCAACGTCAAATTGGATAAAATTGGTTTAATAGGTTAAACACAAATCTAACATCTCTATTATCTACAAGATTTCAAAATATTTGTACAGAACAGTTATACAAAATGAGATACCTGTGGAGGATACCTCTCACAACTGGAAAAAGTTTAATAGTATCTCCTTCTCCTTGAAGAAGAGCATTCACATATATCAAATCTCAGGGAAAAACATTTCAAGACATAGGGAATGTCTAAAAAGTGTACAATATGCACACTCAAAAGACAACTAAAAAAGCAATTACTTCTCTTTGCGGACTCGTAACAGATATACAGATGGTGAATTCGATTCTTTGGGCTCTGGAGAACGAATGTCTTGTCTGTGGATGAGGGTCCAGAAATGCACATCTTCAAAAGAAGACATTTTCCGGATGCAATGCGTTCAAGTCCAGTTTGTACCAAGTGTCATAAGGGCTAGTTGGGTGTCAGTTCGTCATTCAAATACTTAATTTGATAAAACATCAGTAGATACTCTCTCTTACAAAAAAAAAAAAAAAAAAAAAAATCTTCTACAAACAACACACAAAGGGTGTTTTAAAGCATTGGGTGGTGCAGTCCAGGGTCCGTTTTGAAATGTTCCTCCATCTATTCCACTCACTGGTTGTTCTTAGCCTTAGCGTGTGTCAAAATATGAGACTTCAGGTTGGTTGACTGAGCGAATTTCTTATTACAGCCGTCAAACGGGCAAACATAGGGTCTATCTCCAGTGTGAATACGCACATGTGTGCGCAAGTTGAAGTCCAGTGAGAAGCGCTTGCCGCAGCCCTCAAACGTACACTAAAGAGGAGACGCAGGAGAAAATGCATTTGATTAGAACAAAAGTAGTGACTGTCCTGTCTTCTTGAACATTGCTTCTCAAAGCAGCCCAGCCCACTTTTCAACATTACCCATATGCCAGCCTCATTAGCAACTAAAAACAAAGCTGTGACGATCATAATCACAGAATTTGGCACAGCAAACACTCTGCAGTCGCAGTACGCATTACTACTGAAACTGAGAATCGCTGTTCTTATTAGGATACGATAATCCTTTATTATAAATATAAACAGAGAAATGAACAGTTCAGTTTATAACAATATAAATAATAAAAGTGAAAAACAAAGAAAATCTAAATGATAAAAACACAAGCAAAGCAAAAAAAGAAAAAACCCACCTGGAAAGGCTTTTCACCAGTATGAACCAACTGGTGTCTTTTGAGTTTGGAGCTTTCAACAAACGCTTTCCCGCACTCCGCGCACACATGAACACGCGGCCCATGGGTGTGCAAGTGCTTCCTCATTGCAGAGTTGTCTCGGAACATTTTTGTACAACCCTGAGGGACAAGATGCAACACCTTGAGGAAAGTCTAAATTAAACAGCTTAACAACACACTACATATTTTCTATGACTTTCTATTTGTATTTGCCAGGTCTGCTCAACACTGCAAGTTCTGTCCGTGTAAACAAAAACTGTGACAATAAACTAGTCAATAAAGGCAATAAAATAATAAAGGACTTAAAAGACTCTTGACACGAAATGTAATTATGTACTCACTTTGTGGGGGCATGCTATTGTTCTTGGAGAGTCATCTTCCTTCATTTTCCGTGGTTTCATCCTGTTACAGTAACAATGTTAAAAACATTACACTTTACAATTATGCCATGACAGCCGATACACTGGATTAATACTGCGTAACACTGGTAAACTCACTGGAAGACGAAATAGCTTTAGAACTGATTAAATTATATACTGTAATGTGTCATTTACAACTATAAAATGAATGTTTCTTACTGACTTCCCTGTGCAATAAAACACAACCAGAATGCTATGCTCTGCAGAGCTAAACAGACAAAAACTTTACAGCATATTATTACCGAGCAAACTCTGCCAGCTGTTTGGGATCTGACAGGTCAATGCCAGGGATTCCACCCGGTGGAAGCTTTTTGCCCGTCATGTACTCCGAGTAGTCCGGAGGGGAGTTTTCTCCGATGATCTGCTCTTCCACCACAGTCTCATGATCAATGTCCTTTTTATCATCTGCAACAAAGCCAAGAGACACTGTTAGAGAGGAGAAACAGGACAGCAAACCTCATCACTAGTGCTGCAGACTGAAATAGTCTAAATGGGGGTCCAAAGTCTGAACAGATCCAACAATCAGCTGACGAGTGTTTTTTTTTTCTCCACATAAGTTGTTCAATCCACAGTTAAATCCACCAGGGGATTTAATAAAATAATAATAATAATAATAGAAAAAATAATAATAAATGCACATGCTAGCACTTGTGAATAAAGCTAATTTAAACCAAAACAGCGACCGCATACGAGTAAGACTTTGTAATGATTTAATTGCCTGTACATCAAAAACAAGCAGATATTTAAACTAGATTATTGTAAACATAGATTAATTCACTCTGAATTCCATGATACTCGACAGCGAGTTAGATTAAATGCAGACACGACTGTCCGTTCCTGTAAATACTGGTCTGACCCTGTGCGGGTAAACAAGACCGTTGGGCACAACCCAGGTAAACAAATCTCTCACAACCAACAACCAAACCACCAAATTAATGACTAGGAATACGTGGAAAAACGTGTGCGGGACTTGTAGGTGACTAAGAATAACACTACTAAGCTAAGAATAAGCTAATTTAACGTTATTCAGGATCCCCGACGACGACAGCGTCCCGTCTGGATACGTTACATTTCGCTAGCTAGCTAGCTAACTTGCTAACAACAACTCGGAGGAGAGGACGCGCTCGCGGAGAAGCTGAAGTTACAGAGATTCTGTAAACAAACAAACAAACAAAAAGAAAAACAACACGGAGAGAAAACAAAACGTGTGTAATGTTGAGTCCTCGCCCGCGGAGGCTCCGCGGTGTCCGTCTCTGTGTGTGTGTGTGAGTGAGTGGCGGTCCCTCCCCTTCCTCCCCGAGCGGACTGCGCCATCGCGGCCTGTTCGCGCTGCAGCCCGCAGCTTCACCCCAACCCGCCGCCATCTTTCCCCGGCTACACAAACGCCATTTTTCGGGCGGCCATAATGGTCCGGAGGAACATGGCGGCGCCCATCAACACTTAAAACATGGCTTCCCATCAAAACAAAAAGCATTTCCCACCGATAAGGTGTAGAAAAGTGTTTTATTTGGCGCTACGAAGGGTCGCTCTGGTGGGCCTGCCTGCGTCCTGTGTTGTGCAGCACAGGGCCTCAATCGAGGCCCTTCTTTTCAAGCGAGAACAATGCCAACTAACGCGAGCTACAGCCAAGAGCAGAGGAACTTTGCACGTTAAAAACTTACCCGAAGCCCACATCGTGACCGAAAACTCCCCCTCCAGCGTTTTTATTTGCACTTGCTTTTGCTCCCATTTCCGACCGCTGGCCTCCGCGGCGCCCAAGAAGCTCTTTTTGACCACTTTCTTGCCGCTCCCGCCTCCTTTCTTCAGGCGAGCCGTGCTCTTCCCACCGCCGGCCACGGTCACCAGCGTCTGCTCGATGTACTCCTCCTCCGCGGCCGGCACCGGGACGGGGATGAGGATCTGGTCCTCGAAACCGTCGCCGGCGTGAAGCTCCGAGTCGTCGCAGCCCACAACCTCCTCCCGAGTCTGCACCAGAATCACCTCCTGGTGGTGGAGATGGTTCGGGTCGTCTGTGACCAGCGGCTGCAGAGCGATCATGGGCTGGTGCTCGTCGTCGTCTCCGCCGACCACCGTCGTCTCGATGGTCTCCACTTCAATTTCGTGCAGCTCGACGATCTCGGCCGGCATCTCCGAGCCGTCGGTTTCTATGTACAGTGTTTCGCCAGACGCCATACTGGATTGTTTTCGTGCACAACTGTTCCAACTCCTCCGGCTTGACGAGTCGATGAAGCCACTTCCACTCCAGCTCTGGTCGCCTCCCCCTCCGCCAAACAACACAGACAGCGCTGCTGCCGCTGCCTACTAGTAATCTCGCGAGACTTCCCTTCGACCCAGTTTTCGCGTTGGTTTCTCCCAGAGATTAACAAACGCTCTTCTAATCTTCCCAGAATATGATCTGCGTATGAGGATTATTGATCTTTTACTTCAAAATGTGCTTCACTAAAACATAAAATAGCACCAGATACATTTGCATTGTACTTGGGTTTCATTACGTATTTTAGTGTCTTTTCTGGATAGAGAGAATTAAAATAAAGCACGGTACTTTCAATTGTTACTGCCCATCAAATGTATGTCCTCTCTAAGCACATATCTGTTTATTTATACATATATAGTAATAAGTTCAAACATTCAGCAAAACAAGAAATATAAATCAAGGCTTTCCTATTTTATTGAAATCCCAGATGCTAGCCTTTCTTTTCATTATTTTTTGTTTTCTTTCTTTTTTTATGTATTTATTTTTGCCAGTGGATGTTTCACGGATAACTGAACCACACTGCTGTGCTGTGCTTATTAGAAATAGCACTTTTTTCTTTTCTGATACTGAAACAGAATATTGGCTAGTACTGATCTGATATTTTTTCTTACTTGCGGATCAGATATATAGGGCCCAATTTGATGTACATGTCCAGTACCACTTAAATATGTTATATAAATCAAGTAAACTGCTTTATTAATTATTAAAAATAGTCCAAATCCTTTTACTGCTAGGTTGTCATGTTGCCACACTGAGAAAGGAACAGTGAGCTTAATATCTCATTTATCTCTTATATGTCACTCAGCTTTTCCAACTTTAGCTAGGGGGTGACATTACTCAAGAAAACCCTTTTCTACTGTCTTATTGTTCACTCTGAGTTCGCTGCAACCATATGACGTTATCTTAGTGCGGCAGTGGTGGTAGTAGATACATTTTGCCTATTTGTCATTTGATATATATATAAACAAAACATTCCTATATGGTTTAATAGGACTGGACATGTACACTGTTTTAAGCCATTCAAGTCTTAGCAGTCAGAACCCCCTTTAAAAACTACTAAGCGTTAGGATCTAAAAGTAGGCTGTTAATTCACAAGAAACCCCCCCTTGGCAAGAAATACGCAGTTACTAACATTACACAGTGTGAGTGTGTGCTCATTCAGTTTAGGTTACAGGACTGGAGCAAATGAATTCTTTTCTTCCCACCAGTCTCTCATCCAGTATTTTCTGCCGACATTAATACCCACCGATACTTATTATGTCTTCTCTAGCCATAGTTGTACATATGGTGCAGCATATGGGGCTCTTAAATGATAAGACCACTATTTTTTTTGGAATATAATCAGCCTATTTTGAAATATTGGTGATTTGTTACAAATAACACACACTGCAGTGCAAAAAATGGGCCAACCCCAAGATATAATTCAACAATTGTGTTAAAAATAATTATTACAGATGTTTTTTACTGTAGAAAAAATGTTTTTGTAGAAAATATCTGGTCTCACATTAAACTCAAACTAAACTGGCAATGTTTTTTAACTGTTTAAAGCTATCAGCGACTCTCCTGTCTGTAACAGATTGTCTGGGTGTTTACCCACAATATTTTAACATTAAAAGAAATCAAAGTGGAGAGCTATCCCACACTGACTTACTGCATCTGATTATTCAATTATTTATTATTTAATGTCTTGCCAAGGACTTGGCACTTCTTATTTTTCTTTTTCTTTTTCCAAAACCTAAAAATACAGATATATGAATTCAGTCAATCATTCACTGATCGCATTATATAGAGTTCTTTAATCACATTTATTGTTCTTTCTCATCGTTGAATATTGATGCTGTGTTGTTGATCATGTCTGTTCCCAAGTAAGATTTTACTCTTTGAATATAAAAATGGGTGGAAAGTGGGAAGTGCCATCATCTCACACCAACAAGGGTCTGGATTCGATCCCCCGGCTGGGCAAACAGGGTCCTTTCTGTGTTGAGTTTGCATATTCTCCCTGTGTCTGCATGGGTTTCTTTTGGGTGGTCCAGTTTCCTCCCACATTTCAAAGACATATAGTCAGACTAGACTGGAGATACTAAATTGCCCTCTAGGTGTGACATCCCCCCACCCAACCACCCACGCCTACACATGCCTACACACACAATTGTGTGATATACTTAAAAAAAAAATAATTAAAAAAAATAAGATCACCTAAGAACGTGTTGTGTATGTATCCACTACAGGAAAGTAAAGGAATGTGTTATATATAGAACCAAGAACACTCAAAGAACCATTGGTTCCATCTTCAAAGGGTTCTTCTAATAGAATGTGCTGTAGATGGTTCTACACAGAACATTTTATAAGAATGGTTCTTCTACTGTTGCAGGAATGAAATCGTACCAGGCTGTAGTGAAGAGCTGTGAAGAGCCACATGTTTTTGGATTGTGTGAAAACAGCGTCATCCTGTGGTCGCCCAACTTGAGCGCCCCTGTAATCAAATTCTTAGAAGAAAATCTTCAGAGAATCGTTGTAGTGATGCTAAACTAAACTATAAAGTGACCATAACCATAACCAGGAATGTTGAAAATGTGGTGGAATTGCCCTTTCAGGGAGGCGCGAGGTCATATTGCTTGTGAAACTAATCAGCCCACCCCTCGCGCCCGCATTTTAAACGTTTGAGTGATCGCAGGAGAGTTTATCACTGCTGCTCACGCGGGACTCTAATAGCCTCGCCTGTTCGGCCCACAGGCGGTTTCTGCCCCGAGTACAGGCGGTTTCTGCCCCGAGTACAGGTCGTCTCTGCTGGTATTGTTCAGACACACCTTTTTCTACACCTTATCAACGAGGGCGTGACCGAAACGAGTCGAGCGCGAGGCGAGGAGCTCACCTGAGATCATTACGCCGCCGCCGCCGCTGCTGCAGGTGGAAAATGGGGAAGGCAGGTGGACGAGGGGACTTTGAATGGGTCTACAACGAGCAACCGCACACATGGAGACGGAAGGAGATATTAGGTGAGTGGACTTTCTCCAGACAGACCCCCACCCAGTAGAAGTACAGGTATAGAACTATGGATAGAAGTATTTGGTCAGGTATTTTTTTTTTTTTCCTCCTCACACGGTCGAATTTGAATGTACTTGTGGTTTTAGGCTAATTCGGGCTCGTGTTATCGGTGTGACCGGAGGTGAAAATCTGGAGTCTCAGTCGCTTTTTGCTGTAGGCTAGTTTTACTGAAGTGCTGCATCAAATCAGTCAAATCAGTCGCGCTGTCACCGTCTAGGAGAGCCACTTCCGCACCCTGCCGCACTCTGCCACACTCCCAACTTCAGTGGACTGACACTGTGAGAAATAGTTAAAAAGTTAAATTCTGTTTAGTGTATTTACTGACTTGCCTTAAGAGCCTTTAGTCATGGTTTTCTGTTGTGTCAGAAACTCATACAGACAGCCTCAGAGTGATCCTCACCCCATGTGTGCTGTGGTAATGTGGTGTACCACTGGGCCAATTACTTTTTAATATTTAATTAATTTTTTTTTTGGTGAATGCATACATATATACATTAAAGGTGGGATTATTTTTAATGGTTAACATATCAATGTCATTCAGAGTGGTTTGGTGAGAAATGCTGTGGTGGTGATGGGAACCAGAGGTTTTGAACACCCCCTTACAAAAACCTAGTACATCATATGGTTATGGGTACACTTTCTGGTGTCCGAGACATTATTTTGTGATTTAGTTTTGTTCAAATCAATTCATGGCAGATGGGTACATATAGGGTGTTCTAATGGAAAACAGTCCTAGAACAACATCAACATAACAGAAAAAACTCAGAAGACATGTGCAGGTTTCCCTGGTGGATTTGGATAGTAAATAAAAAGGTGATATTTGGGTTGTAGACATTGTGTGACCCCTGGTTTCCATCACCACAGTAAAGAATTTACAATCTGTATGTGTCTCTGAAAATGAACCATCTCACATCATCCACTGTGAATGACTTTGGTGAAAAAGGTGACGAGGTGGAATTCATCTTCAGTAATACTTCACAGTTGTTGTATTTTTGTGAAGAGCTGTATTTTCCTTTTAGGTGGATACAATTTAGCAGCAGTGTAGCAGTTCACAAAAATCACAATTCAGTTCAGTGGGGTGGTGTCTGGATTAGATTTGGGGTCTTTGGTAATTTGGTGAGGAATAGCAAAAAAACGCCCAATGTTTATATAATAATGTTTTCTTTTCCAGTTCATTAGAACATTGAACATTATAACAGTACCACGTTTGGGTATTTGAGAGGAAAAAGAGTCCTGAGCTGATAAGTTAGCCCTGGCTGGCATATTAATACAAGATATTGTGAAACAGTACAGCACAATATGTTGTATTGTTGTGTCTCTATGAATTACCATTGAATTACCATTCAAAACTTGACTTTTTTTAATGTTCTCCATTGTTTGGAATACATTCTTGGAATAAAATAGTATATTTCAAAAGTATCTTGGATATTAATATATTTTTTTCTAGCTATTCTGGAGCACTTCTATTGGTCCATTCATCATGAATTTTTCACACAATGTAACTACTGGTGTGTTCAAATGTGGAAAACTCATAATCAACAAAAATGGAGATGTTTTTCATTGGACAAAATAGTTTTATATATATATATATATATATATATATATATATATATATATATATATATAATTTTTTTTTTTTTTTTTTTTGATATGTTTCAGTTTTTGACCAAATTTGATGATGCCTGTATCCCATTATTGTAAATTGTTTTTCCTTTCTTCTGTAAAGTTATCATTTTAGATATACAGGTTTTTGTCACAACAGAATCAGAATCAGAAATACTTTATTGATCCCAGGGGGAAATTGCAGTTATTACAGTAGCAGCCGGTTGTGTAGAAGAATAAACACTCTTCAAACACATTTCAAAACACATTTCAAAAGAAATTTGCAGTATGTACACATATATAAAGTCTTATAATAAAACTAGGGCTCATCCAGGACTTTATATATGTGTACATATTGCAGTGATATGAGTAGTTTGGACTCTAGAGCTAAACCAGAAGCTGTTACAAACTGTAGTATCCAGTCTTTCCAGGTCATTTCCTCTCCTGGCTGTGCCCAGTCCCATTTAAACAGATGGATGTAATATAAACGGACAGCAGATTTTCCAGTCTGGTCATTTTCTGTAAACTGATTCAGGCAAACTGTACTTTGACATGTGGAACAATTGCTGAGTGGCCCAGGTGCACCTGACAGACATAATGAGTTTTGCCTGGAAACAAGACTGTGACGGTAAACAGTCAGTGCCATGACATTCGGTGCTAACGTGAGGGTTAGCACAACAGAACCGCCTTTAGTACTGAAGAGTGTTTCCCAGGCTGTCTGGGATCCACCGTCACAAGCTCAGTTCTCAGTTGTTTTGGGCAAGTTTTCCATTAGTGTGGAAGAATGAGCCTCCTTTTATGAACCGACACATGAAACTTTTCTAGCTCTTCAAATATTTATAACATTTTCTTTTATTTTCACCCGAGCATTGCAGGAGAACCAAGGAGTCAATAGGGCTGGTGGTTATGAGTGACACTGAGGGTGTGGAAGCTGTTTCCACCACAATCAATTGACACCCAAGGTGCAGCTTAGGCTGCTTCATGGTGCATGAAGGTCGTTAGTAGGCTGTGCAGTGTTGCACAGTGTACATGTTAGAAAAAAGCTTTATCTTAGGGCTCAGCAAGGTTTCGTACATAGCAGAACTCAGTGACTTCTGTACAGAGGCAGATCATGAGATACTTGTCATGCTTCAGTGATCGTACTGAATGACATCATAAAAAGGATGTCTTGACATGTGACTGAAATAGTTCATCATTAACTTACTGAAAATGAGTAATAGGTTGAATGATTAGCCCAAAAAAATGTCTGGGATTCTAGGATAGATTTTTTTATTTCTTGCTGAGTTAAGGTTCTTTAAGATATAAGAGATCAGGGTGGACACCATGGACATGATATTATGGGTGAGTCTCAAAACCTAGTGAGTGTCTAAGTAGGCTGTCTAGGTAGGAAGCTGTTTAAGTAGCAGTGTTCTCTCCTCATCTCTCCTCATAAAACAGATTACTGAGACGCTCTAGTTAGAGAGAGACTGCGTCACAGCTTGTTGCCGCCCACTGCAGCACGCGACCGGTGGTTTAGCTAGTTTGCTAAGCTACCAGCCGGCATCCAAAACTTAAAAATCCGCTACCATAAATGCTAATGGCTCGAGTATAAAAGTGTAAATGGTGAAGGACTCGTTACAGAGTTGATAATAAAAAACTGTTTTGTGTGATTTTATGACCAGAAACACATTAAAATTCCAGAGAGAATCAAAATAACTCACATTTTAAAACCACTTCACTGCTCGTAGATTAGCCTGCGTTGCATCATGGGATTGTCTTAGCGGCTGAGGAAGCGTTCGATGCTTACTTAAAATCAGGTCTAAATAAGGTTCCTCAGTAGACAGCATGTTTAAGGTATGTAAGAATTGGGACAGTCTACATGTCGGGAGCGCATACTATGATGTAAAATGCTGCCTATGTAGGAGCTCACTAGGTTTTGAGACACACCCTATGTTTGCGAGAGTTGGGCCAGCAGTCCCTTTTATGATGGTTTATGGCATTTCATCACTTATTGCGCAAGTCAAATGTAACTGCCATTTACAACCTCCGGCATGTTGGCCAATCGGTTCCTCAGCTGACATCTAAGGGATTCATTTAGACTTATAAAACACAAACTGCTGCTTTGCGTAAATTGGATCTGGACGTGGTCAGTATGTCAGTGTTACTGTGACTCGGTTGATTGTGAAAGTCCCCACTTTTGTCACTCCACACTGAATGTTAAAGATTAGACCTTCACATTACATTCACATTACCATCATTCTTATATTGCTAACAAACAAAAGACACTCGGCGTCATTCAGTATAAGATCACTGAATCACCCCTGACCATTACTGTTTAAATGAATTCTCAGCAAGTTCAGCATTTTAGATGACTTTCTTCTTTTACAAGGAGCTGTTGACCTTCCCGTGATATGGACTTCCCCATTTGAAAGTTTAGAAAGAAATGAGGGGCTTAACTAGACTGAACTGCAATAAAGACTTACTGTTGTAAAGAAAATATGTTGAAGTCTGTCCGCCAGCCATTCGTTTGCATAGAGACGGCATGCAAATTGGAAGGGTGGGGCAAACGAGGCCACATTTCCATGGTACTAGTTTTCTAAGAGATGTAGAAATGCATACGATGGGCCACAAATCCGTGTGTAAGCCATCTAGAGTCTTTTTGAGCAGCCATAGGAACAGCAAGTGTGCTAATTGAAAAGGGGAAAAGGGCACCATCAGGAGGCTTTCCTGTCTCTTGGGAAGAGCATTAGACACTGCTTGACTTCCTGTGTACTCTGTTTTCAGTTGCATCACCAATTTCCATCTAGTCGCCAGGTTACTGGAATCTGTGCAAATATGAATAGATCTTTTTGTGCGATTTTGGTCATGCTGCTGAAACACAGCTGTACAGGCTGCACTATCATTGTTTGCATCCACTATCTTAATGTATATTTGAAAAAGGATGAATGAAAAACACTAAAGACTTAAGAGTAGACTTAAAGCAAGATCAGGCTTTTTTGGCTGTGAATCACCTTCAGCATTTCATGTTTGCTCCTATGCTAAGCCAAATCCATGTTCAGGAAACTGGCTTAAGATTTCTACCAAATTCATCCAATTTCCATAATTCATGTCCTTTAGATATCACTTTCTCAAGATCTTATGGTTTATACTAAAATGTGTTTAAATGAGTTTTTAACACATTAAGTGTGTTGACATGATCCAATAACTGTGAGTAACCCCTTCATCACATGCACTTGAGTAATCAGATAATGAGGGAAACTCCTGGTCTACATAAGCCAGGCAGTAATCTGATTTCTGCTTTGTAACCAGCTAATAAACTCACAGAAAAAAACATAACGCCACAGCTTTTTTAAAAACGAGAAAATACATTGTCAAATAAATTAATGTTTAAATCTTTCTTTTTAACAAGCATGTAGTTGTTTTCAGCGTCCTTTCAAAACTCTTCTGTTCCCATCTTGTGAGCGCTGTGTTTGGACGCTGCTAGTGCACATGCACAGACGGAGAAATCTGAAAGAAGTCAGAGTAAGAGTATACAGCACAAGCTAAATTCAGCTCTCTGTATCAGGTTCCATAATCGGATTTCTAGGCCTTAATCCAGTCTAAGAAACCAGAGTATTGCAGTAGTGTTATCATGACCACCTGAATAATCAGATAACTGCAGAATGCATAGGGTACATTTTGTATCAGACATGTTGAAGTGGCTAGCATATAACATTTTCTTTTTTTTCATGTTATGTAATATGTTTAGGGCTGTATTGAATCGCTCAGCCTTATCAGTTTGACAGAATTCAGAATACAAAACTCAAAATTATGCAGATACGTCTCACAATTATTAGAAATCCTTAGGGCGCTCAACGAATGACAGCCACTAATCTTAGGGCTAACTATTATATCTGTGGTGCTGGCAAGCATTAGTCACACAATACTAACCTCAATTTCTTGTTAGACTTCTTTCTTTTAAAAAAGGAAGTATTTCATCAGCTGAAGGAAAAAAATAAAATAAATGAAAAAAGCTGCTTTAGAGAATACTGCAGCACTGCTGTAGGAGGCAAAGAGGCTTCTTTTCAACAGATACAACAGCCGTAGTTCTCCTTTTTCATTCTGGGTGGAATTTGTATCATGTATGTAAAATATCTTTTTATTGTTTCCTCTCAACAGCAAAGTATCCGCAGATCAAGACCTTGATGGGTCCCGACCCCCAGCTGAAATGGGTTGTGTCTGGAATGGTTCTAACCCAGATACTAGCATGTTACCTGGTCTGTGACCTGTCCTGGAAGTGGGTGTTCTTCTGGGCCTATGCCTTTGGCGGCTGTATCAATCACTCCCTGACCTTAGCCATTCACGACATCTCTCACAATGTGGCCTTCGGGAACAAGCAGGCTCGGTGGAACCGCTGGTTCGCCATGTTCGCTAACCTGCCCATTGGCCTCCCTTACTCTGCCTCCTTCAAGAAGTATCACATCGACCACCATCGCTATCTGGGAGGAGATGGCCTGGATGTGGACATCCCTACAGACATTGAGGGCTGGTTCTTCTGCACCCCGGCGAGGAAGGTACTGTGGCTCTTCCTGCAGCCCTTCTTCTACGCGCTGCGGCCCCTTGTAGTGAACCCCAAACCCGTGACCAGACTGGAGATGATGAACGCGGCCGTACAGTTTGCAGTAGACATTGTCATCTACTACTTCTGGGGGCTCAAGCCAATAGTGTACCTCATCGCCGGGTCTATACTATGTATGGGCCTGCATCCCATCTCTGGACATTTCATAGCTGAGCACTACATGTTCTTGAAGGGCCACGAAACGTACTCATACTACGGTCCTCTGAATTTAATCACCTTTAACGTGGGATACCACATGGAGCACCATGATTTCCCCAGCATCCCTGGTAGTAAATTACCTGAGGTAAGTGAACATCTCCAAGCGCACAATCCATTGGTTGGATCTTGATACCAGATTAGATGTGGTCTGATTTATGGAAGGCAAAAGGATCATTCCAAAGCTTTGCAAAGTATTTAAGGTTACTGCTTTAGTAAATAAGGGGCGAAATGGGGCATTTTAGCTGTTACTCAGTGGGCGTACTTGAGAAAGTCATAGAAGAATGTGCCAGACAGGAAAAGAGTTCAATACTGAGAGCACAAGTTAAACAGACTTTCCCATTTCTTGGAAAAAAAAACCATAGAACACTGTTGTAATAGCCAGAGCATCCATTAACTCTACACAGCAAGACAAATATCCTCATGTTTCAACACGCTCTGTAAGACCTGAGCTGCAGCTTCATTGATTTGCTCCGACAGATAATGTGTCTAGCCAAAGGAAGCTTTTAAGGCACGTATTTAAACTGTAATACCTTAACCATGATATGATTTCTGTTAATATTTAAGTATGCATGAATAACCAAAGCCCAGATCCACTCCCCTAGAATACTTCCTTCAGCTCATTTACTTTGCCAGTTTGATTTTTTTTTTAAGGGATTGCAATAAAGGAAGTAGTCCGTTGTTACTGGGTTTTATGACTTCACTGCAAAGAATTACCCAAATGTGGCGTAACAATACACATCTCTTCTTTCCTCATGGACAGGTGAAAAGAATTGCAGCAGAGTATTATGACTCACTACCACAACACACCTCCTGGATACGAGTGCTCTGGGACTTTGTTTTTGACGACAGCATTGGCCCCTATGCCAGAATCAAGCGAGAATACAAACTGGCCAAACAGGAATAAACCGTACTCTAGACGCATTATTCTCGCCGAGCCGCTATTTAAACAGAGGGGAAGAAAAACTGGACGATCCTGCTGGACTGGTAGCAACACGTGTTTAAACTTTTCAACCTAAAACCAGGAAAGCATGTTTAAAATACACATGAACTTAGACTCATGGTCAGTTCAGCTGACCTGCTTTTCAACTAATGTAGGCTATGAATATATTCTAAGGAGGGCTGAGATGAAATTTGCATTGACGCTCAACAATGCCCTTTGGTCAGTGATGCCCTGCCACCTTGGCGTGTAAAATAGTTCCAAGATCTGCTTTTTTTTCAGTTGTGTTCCAGATGTTCACTGATTTGTGACTGTTCACAGTTTTGAGTAATAATTGGAATCACCGTGTGTAGGTGATTCTCCTAGATTCAATGGCTGAATTAAAATAATCATACCTTGAGTAGTTTAAGCAGAAGCATAAGAAGTGTTGGGTTTTTATTAACACATTTGGAAACTGTGAAAAGGCCAGTTAGGATGACATGCTAAGACCAAAACTTTCAAACTGGGGAATTCCAGAGTTTTACTTCTGCATAATTAAATAGTTAAAACGTAAACAAGATAAACTACAGTCACAGTGGCAGTGACAGGAACAAGACATCTATAGAGTTTAATGCCTCTAAAGCAGGGACGCAGATATGCTCCGATGAGAGTGACTGACCAAGATCAGGAGGCTAAAGCCTGTAATTCATACTGAGAACTGTAAAATCAAAGCATGCCTACAAAAACTCTGATCATATGCATGATATCTCATGCTTTATCTTCTCATTTTAAAATGCAAAAGCAAATGATAGTAACTGGAATAATGTGTATTTCCAGTAAGTAGATTCCATTTTGTTGCCTACTACAATAACAATTACTTAGTCTGACATAATGGGACATAATGGGTATGGTGAATATTAAGAAGAAATAGAAAAACTATAAATAACTAATATAAAATAAGTTGAAAAAGTACAGTAAGTGATTGTAGGACAGGTTATGTCATTCTTCCCTTACCATCCTGCAAAAGTGGAAAGAATGTGTTGTAAAGACTACCTCACAGAAAGCTGTTAAGTGTTGCCTGATAGCCCTGCAGGGCTTAATGCGGGCTGCTGCATTGCAAAATAGCACTCAAAAAATATTGGGCGTCATTCATCAGCTGTTCTTACGACTAAATATCTTTTTATTTTTTTTCAATTATGACAATCCTGATATTTAAAAGTTTCTTTTTTGGGATCTGTTGGGTAAAACCAGAATCTACTCAAACAATTCAGAGGTTTAGGAGCACATCATGAATCTGACTTGGACATGGACTGTTTCTTAGGACTTTTTTTAGGACTCAAGAACAAATTTAAGAAAAAACTTAGAAAGCTGTTGATGAATCTTCTTTCGACTTCTACAGGGGTCCACAACGAGTCAACTTGCATACTGCAGTTGGCTAAGCATATTATGTTGGATGCCTTTCGAAAACAGTTGATGAATGAGGCCCAATATTTCCAACATTCTAAATAGAAAACAGAATGGCTCTATTTTTGTTGTAGACATTGTCACTCTTGATTCCTATCACCACCATTCTAAAGACATCTGAGCAAGTTTCTTATTAATACGCCATTTCACAGTCAAACCACTCAGAGTTATGTTTACATCTCAGTCAGTGAATTCTGCATATGGTACAGTATAATTTCCTCTTGGAAAGGCTTGCATAGATCTGTGTGAAATAACCATAATTATTTTCTACCTATTAATCTGAAGTACAGTCACAATATTTCCTTGAGCTTTGTGACTTTATTTCAGGCTGTTAACTCAATGGTGGTTTGTTTTGTTGCTAAACAAATATCTACCTATTGAAGCATAAGTCATGACCCAGCAATGAATTATATGCTGAGTACATACACACAACAAATATAAACCTGTTAAAACTTCATATTTTTATAAAGGGAAAACATTAATTTAGGAAATTACATGGTTGTGATTTTTCTTTTTCTTTTTAATGTTTTAAAGTTTCACTAGCACATTGTTACCCCTGCTGCCTGCTATTGGTGGAGCTAATTACTCATGTGCTTTGCTTTGAACATGTTTTGTAAATAGTAATTCTGTCCTGAATAGAGACTCTCAACGTCTCCAAGACTATCCTTTAATCTATTGCTTAATCTCAGGGCGAATGTACAGAACATGATGGGAAAACCAGCGGACCTTCTTAGTATATTGTAATATTTTTGAGTGTGAATGTTCAATGATAAATCATTTTATGTGACATTCTGAACTTTTACAAACAGACAGAAAACACAAGTTCACAAGATCTAGTTACAGTGTTCTTAGTTTTATTCAAAGGTCATTTCAATGCCAACTTTTTTAAAATGAGTAACCTAATAGGATATACTGTAGGACCCAACATTTCAACCAGTTCTTTGAGCAAATGAAGAGTTTTCAAAAATGGCCATCTCATAGGACTATAGCTACAATTACATCTCTCAGGAGTCATTCAAAGGGCAACCGCCATCAATTACCTCACACCATCAAGTCAAATTCAAGCTAAAAAATCCAGTGAACTTATATACCTGTATTGGCAAAAAAAAACAAACAAACAAAGAAACTCTAGAAAACTCTGATGAATTTTGGAACAGTTTAGCACAAGATTGTGCTCCATGTGCTTATTTAAAACCAAAGAATGAAGAAAGTAATAAAATATAAAAGGCTGACATAAATGATGAGCATCTCTGTATCTCTTTCTCTCTGTACCACCAGTAATAAAATTATTTGAACAATAATAGTAATGGTCAATGACACAATAAAACAGTATAAAACAAAAATATCTTCATCAAGTTCCAACTAGTCAACTTTCTCTTTTAAGACTTGAAAGACTGAGAGCAGCAAACTGCACAGTGGGCTGAGTCTTTTAATGTTCATACAGGAGAAAATAGAAAAATTCAGTGTGAAGGTCTGTCCATCCATCCATCCATCCATCCATCCATCCATCCATACAACCACTCACTCTCACTCACTTCTATTTCTCTGCTTTCTCTTGTTCCGTTCTGTGATGCTCTCCGTTGACGCAACATTTCTGCAATCTCATAGCAACACTTCCTTGCCGTTGCAGCGATGTTGCGAGAACATTTCTTCAAAGCGCACTGCAGGATCTTTTCTGAACTTCCCCAAGAACCTTCTGTCAGTGTCATGGTGCTTGTAAACACTATGTAGTTCCCATCCTAGTGAGTTCTCTTCTAATGGCTAAAGGAAAGAAGAAGAATAAAGACACAGCACTGCTGAAACTGCACTGACCTCAAAGTACATGTATTGAGATATGGGACGTGTTCATTCTCACCATCAATGATCTCGTCTTTGACTTTATGCAATTCACGCACAACTTCTTCCAAGATCTCCTATTTGGAGTGAACATGAAGAATAATGCAGGTCAGATTGGTTAGTTACTGTGGTTACGTCCCCACCACCACCCAGCGCTCCAACATACTGTTGACCTCATATTGGCCCATATCTTCGTAAGAACTGGTAATTCATTTTTGTCCTCTGGAGGGGACATAAATCTCTCAAAGATTTTTCAAAAACTAAATAAGGTACCTTGCTAAAACCATGTTGTGCCAAGTAGAGGACATCCTGGCCTTTCCATTGATGTGTCATGTGTTGAGGTGTGTCATTCACAACAGAAGTTCTGCCTTTTTAAATATGGCTGCCTCTCAGTAACCACGTTTTATGGGAGCGAGAGAAGTAAGCTGTCAAATAATATGCATTTATTATGTTTCTAAAGCCTTTAATTAATGTGTTTTAGGTATACAAATGTTGTAGCTAGTTCTCAAAATCATTTTTATTAATATGCACAAATGTTTAACTACCTTACAGCATACTTTATTTTAAATGTCCTTTGTAGTGGACATTGGGACTTACTAAATCTGGTTTTATATGAAATTAATGATGTCACAGGTGACAGGAATTTGACTGAGGCAGAGATAATTTCGCAACATGTAACCTCTGTAAACATGTCAATTCATTACTAATTTATTTTTAATTAATTACTAATTTCATTTATTCCTAATTTATTAGAAAATGTTACATAATTGCACATTTTTAAACAGAACATTAAAATTAAATGGATCATAAGAGGATTTGGGTACT
The DNA here is from genome assembly GCA_021613375.1 of Megaleporinus macrocephalus. Taxonomy (NCBI): domain Eukaryota; kingdom Metazoa; phylum Chordata; class Actinopteri; order Characiformes; family Anostomidae; genus Megaleporinus; species Megaleporinus macrocephalus. The sequence goes on from CM038712.1 coordinate 41,314,060, forward strand.
ACGTGTGGAAACTGTGAAACTTTGGCTCAAGGTTTGGAGTGATTAGTATAGGTTTAGCTAGTGTGCCTAAAAACAGTTTAAACCTGGATTTTTTATTTTAATCAAAGTAACACTAACCTTTGGAACAGGTTATTATTTGTTTATGTTCACAGTGCATTTGAAATATTTCTTATACTGTCAAAAGTGGAAATGGTATAAAAAAAGGTAAACAAAGTTTGTTTACTCAGTTTACATTATTTTCTATGATTGAGTTGGTGCTGATATTGTAGAAGGGTTTTTGGACTGATGCAGAACAGGAAACAAGAAATATGTTATCAACAATGTCCTGTTGTCCACTATAAAGGACATTCCATAAAAAATCATCTAGTAGACTCATGTTGAAATTACTGAAATTCTCAAACTTTAATTTTTCTGGGTCTCAGGAGGAAATAAGAGTAACATGATCTTAACTTTAAGATACGTTAATGTAACAGGTGTCATTTTGGACCATTTATTCATGAAATGTTCATACAATGTAAAATGAACTACCCTCAAATGCCCATATGTAAAAGTGGTAATGTTAGCAATAGGTTAGTACTATGTAATTCTAAAACTCCCAGTGCTAGGAGAAGTTGTAGCAGTATCATGTAAGTCCCATTCCACTCTTCCACATTCATTATCTACACTGAAGGCCTGAATCTCACGATAAAGTCATGATTCTCCATTGGTTTAAAAAAAAAATCTTCAGCATTTTTAATTCTATACTTTATAACTTACCTGTTTCATTCTGTCGAAGTCTCCTGACTCTGCATCACTGGTGCTGCCGATAGGTCTCACCCTGAGTAATCAACAACAGGGTCAATTTGCCAAAATAAATAAAAGGATATTTGATTCAGAGAGGCTCAGAGGCTAGAGTTACACCTGTCTTTTCATTGTGACCTGGAGCATCTAGTCATGCCAGGAGGATTTAACTGCCAGCTGTGTATACTCTCTATGAATCTTATGTGTTTGATCTAAAAATCCCATTATTGAAGTGGTCTAGTTTAATTTGCTATTGGATCTCAGTTACATGTGGACAATAATATTGATTATCGTTTACTAAGCCTCCTCCACTTTTCCTGTTCTGTTTCCACATGTTTTGCTGATTTTTAAAATGAAAAAAAAAAAAAGTTAACACAAGCTCGGCAGGAATCGGTTTAAAAACATAAGAGTTGAAATGAAGAAATAAATAGTACTTGTTCAGACATGCTTCTAGCGCTGAAGTCTTAACTTAACTTAATTGTCATACTTAAGTGTACTATATTTAAAATAATTAGTTGCCTGAGTTTGTTTACTTCTTAGATAATACGTAATTTGGCCAGAGGGTGTGTATCTAATACCAATGTGTGTCAAACTACAACACTGTTACAAAAGCAACCTGTTTTCAATAGAGACTATGGCTGAAACTAACTTGCATGCCAAAGGAAAATGAGAAGGCACTGTTTAGAAATGCCTCTCTTGGGTCCTTTGTCATTTTCCTTATATATATGGCGACCACCGAGTTCACATACAAATGTCAAGTGTGAACACAGAGATGAGATTAGATATAAAGACGGGTGTTTAGAAGTCAAGAAATATGAAACATCAGCATATAAATAAATTATATAACACAGCTTTAATTCCAATACAGTACTGAATTGCTAAGTTACTCAATGCATGGAGGCAAATGAATATTACTAATTAATATATTATAATTAATTTAGAAATGTAATATGAAAAATGATATGAATATTTTAAAAAAAGTTAAATTAATATGCTATTTGGTTTACTAGCATTACCATTTATTATTATTATTATTATTATTATTATTATTATTTATAAGAAATATTTTACATTACAATGTTTATCCAGAACTGCATGTTTATGTTTCATGTGTTTGTGCAATAATTGTGTCAAAATGACATTAAAAATGTAACCATATACTTTTTTACAGCTTCTAATGCATTTGACATTACATTATCAAGGGGAAAAATAAAGCTGAATTTGGAAAATGATGGCGTGAGCAACAGCACAGTCTTATTAGAGAGTGCAAATGCTTGTAATTATTATTTTGACACCACTGTTGCATAATAACTTGAAGCAAAACTCCAGCTTACAGATTTTGATGTAAATAAAGCTTCTCATAAAGCATCCAAATATCTGTGCAATGGCCATATTTACTCAGAATTTACTGTCCTTTAAATTTAGTAAAAATTTCACAATAAATGAACTAGTTAAGACCAGAAGTTTTTTTCTGTCTTTTTTGAGACAGTCAGGTTTCTCTCAATCGTATGTGAGTGGAAAATTTAAAATCAAACGTTTTACATATTATATTTAATTTAGATCCTGATACGCTTCCATAAGGTTTAAGGTTTTTGACTTAATGTGATCACGTGGGTTATTAAATCTTTACATTCTCCCTAAGACTGTTAGGTCTACCAGCCTTTTTGTTTGATTTTCAGTTTGGTTTTAGAGCATGCAGTGACAGATCATCAATATTTGCACACACTATCAGTGCCTCCAGTCCTGAAGCTTCCATGCAGACTCACAGCCTACATTGTATCGTTGCTAGAGGGAGATAAGAGCTAGCTTTGTTCAGGCCCCTCCAGCCTCCCGTTGTTTGGGTTTTATTTTCTTGAGCAGGCTGTTGATAAGATCCAGCAATAGTTACTGATGCATGTAGACAAACAATTACATGGCTAGCCTTGTGATGTGTACATTGATTAATATAAGCATAAGTTTGAGGCTGGAGAAGAGCTGTTGTTGAGGAGAAAATACAATTACTCACAGATAGATATGAGAACAGTATGACTTCTGGTACAATAACACTGACCTTGACCCAGCAGAGGATTTGTCTGAAGAGTTTGCCCGTTCCCATGGCTTCTTCACAGCATCTGTGAGAAATATGACTCCTTTTAATCAATATAAAAAGTACTGTAGTAGAAGGAATGAGATGTATGGAAAACACTACAGATAAAGAGAGGAATATCAGTAATAAGGCACTGGGCTGCATTCTGTGTTCAATAAAGCATCTGTTTAGTTGGAAGGCTACATGCATTTCTAGCTCAAACATCTGCCATGACAAGCAAGAGAAAAAATACCAATCATTAGGAACAATGACCTTCATCTGGTGCACTGGGCTTAGCTTTTTGTGGTCATTATTAGGGGTGTAAGAAAATACTAAATATTGTGATATTATGTTTGGTGATACTGTATCGATTCTCAAAAACACAGTATCGATACACAGATACCTGGTAGACTGTGAATTATTGTGTGTTGTGTTTAAACCTCTGACCACTAGATGGCAGTATTGTAATCCATTTTCAGCTCCACTCCAACATTAACAAGCAGCACAAGGGTGCAATACTATTGTAAGCACAGACAAACCTGTTCATATAGTGGTGTGTTTTAATTGTAGGATTTGAAAAATCACAATATATCACAACACATATTGTATCGCCAGGTTCTTGCCAATACACAGCCCTAATCATTATAGCATTTATGCTATAGCAAATAAGCAATTAGCAAAATAATAAGTTTGTTAGCAAAATAAACAAAATTGTTTTAGGTTACACGCGGAAAGTTAACGATGAACAGCATGCGTTCAGACTAAATCGAGAACGCTTCAACTGAAGTATGTGATAGTTTTTAGTTGTTTTAGCAACTGTCCTGCTTAGGGGAAAACTGAAACCAGCCAACATTAATATTAATGTTTCCATGATTTATACCCATCACCTCTCACAGGTTCTTAAATGCCCTACACTGATTTAAAACAATATTGCCATGTGGTCTTTCCTTCAGTTTGTCCACCTGGCCAAAAATAATTAAATGCTATATTCTTAGATTATCATTCAGAAAAAAACAAACATGCTATACAAATTCTGTAGGAATGATGATGTTAAATGTTAGTATGTATGTCAGTAATGTAAGTGTTTATGAATGTTGTATTTAAGGATTCAATCAATAAACACAATCAAAATAGGACAGAACACAGTTTAAGTGTATCTAGCTCTAATTATTACAGAATCAAAGAAAGCTGCACTAGCTAATATATATATATATATATATATATATATATATATATATATATATATATATATATATATATATATATATATATATATATATAATGATTAATTCTGTCCAATGAAAAACAAGTGTAAAGACCAAAAACATACTTTACTTTTAATGTAAGTCAATGGAACCAGATTTTTGAAGCTATTTTGGAGCATTCCTATTGGTCCATTCATCGTGAAATTTTTAAACAATGTTAATAGCCATTGGTATCTTCAAATGATGTAGAAAACTACATATATTTATATATATATTTATATGAATATATATATATATATATATATATATATATATATATATATATATTTATATATATATATAAATATATATTTTTATATTTTTATTTTTAGACTTTCATTTCATTTCTGCTTTTTAACATGCATCTTTCCTCAAGCTTTCCCACATGAGATGACCTGATGGGAACTCTGGGCTTTGATAATGGCATTTTGTATTGACCAGGAAGCACTAAAACAAGATAAGCTCAGTTATGCAAGCGCAGTGAAACTGTCCCCAATCGAGGAAGCGTTTCTTAAAATCAAACTTATCGTAGACGTTACAGAAAGCCTCTCTCTTACAGAACACTGGCAGGATGTTGCACAGATTACTGTTAAATTCTGCTTACCTGAACCACGTGAGGCAGGAGAGCCGTTGGACTCTTCCTACAAGAAAAGCACAAGAAACGTTCACATGTGTTCCCAACAGTGCAATCGAAACTGAAATATGGGAATCAGATGAAAAGCTGTTGTAAGCACGTACAGGTTGAGGTTCCTCAGGCTTCTCTGAAGCTTTCCTCCTGAAGGCAAGAAAAGGCAATATATGACTAATATGTGACCAAAACACAATAAATTAAGAGATATGAATTTCTATGCATTACGAAAACTCCACAATTTCACCATAGTTCAATCAGATTATTGAAAAATGAGGAACTATTTACATAGTAGTGAAATATAGACAATAAAACAAACAGACACGTTTCTGGATTATACATTTGAAAATAACAAAGGTAAAGAATGTTAATATTAATATTAATAGGATATTAATAATTGATTATAACCGGTTTCAAGCATATAAAGTCATAGCAGTTTAGTCATTACCTTTGACTCCACAGTTATTGCACCATTTGTAAATATGGGTGAATTAAAGGTCATAAAAAACACTTCTGCATTTCTTAGCTCACTCTGACAGGAATCATGAGTGACTTCTGGTCATATGAGGTAACACAGGCTAAATTTCCCTCTCTCTAGTCTACTACATGCTGCTCAAGTTCCAACTGTGCTCTAAAGTATTAAATGGTATGCAGTGAATTCATCTGGCTAGCTGATGTATTGTAAAATTAGAGGCTAACTTAATAGCAATGACTTCTACAAGCTTACTACAGTTGGTCTCAGCTGAACAATCTGCAGAACACTGCTTAGGCACACTAGCTCTTATTACCAACTATGAACATAATATGAAATAATATGAAATGACTGACCTTTCAGCTAATGTTAAAAAACAAAGGTGCCTCTGGTAAAGGTTTACAATACAGACCAAACCATAGCAGACGGTTCGTATGTTTATTTTTGGGTTTTTGGGTTATTTATGAGGTTGTGTGGTGGTTAGGGTGTTGTGTGTTGGACCAAATAAAATATCCACACGCTACTAAAGAGCTGAAAAGCATCTTGCAATGATTGCTAGGCAGTGATCGCAGAGCTAATAAAAATGGGGTGGGTGTGGAAATATGTCTGATTGGCTTGGTCCAGTTGTGGCAGGCCTAGTTTTGCACCTGCCCTGGATTATAGCACGCACTTTTGTCGCATATTGGCACAGTATGCATACACACTATGCTATTTTGAGCACAGCCTTAGTCATTCACCCACATGAGGAACATAAAAGAATACAGCAAAATGAGCTGAATCAGTATACATAATAACTACGTGCCTGAAAACACAGATATCCACTGTCTGGGCAATAATTAAGACATATAAAAATAATCTAAACTGTATTGCCCAGAAAAGGACATGCGTTTATTTTTCACCCACAACACTCTGGGTTCACTAAGCCTCCAAACCTACAATCTGATGGCACCTCCATACAAGTCAACTATATGAAACGTGCACCAGAAAAAAACTGTCTTTTACAATAAAAACCTTTCTTTTATATAATCACAAATGTATAGCCTTAAAAAAAGTATTTCTCAGTCCAAAATCCAAAAGCAGTGTATCCTAGCAAGGCTTCCAGGGTCTTTGGAGGAAAAATAACCAGAAAACCTTAAGATCCTCCACAAAACTTAACAATGCAGACTAGATTCTTTTACGCACATAGAGTCTTTTACCCTCCTCTGTCTTTCTGCCTCTCTATCTCCCCTGGAAAGCATTTTCAGTCAATGTTCCAGGAAAGACTTTTTTCAAAGCTATATATTTGTAATTAGATAAAATAATTTTGTTTTTTCTGGTGCACCTTTCATATAGTTGACTTGTATGGAGGTGCCATCAGATTGTAGGTTGGGAGGCTTAGTGAACCCAGAATGTTGCAGGTGCAAAATAAACGTGTGTAGCCGAAAATGCTTTCCAGGGGAGATAGAGAGACAGAAAGACAAAGGAGGGTAAAAGACTCCATGTTGGTAAAAGAATCTAGTCTGCATTGTAAAGCATTGTGGAGGATCTCAAGGTTTTGGGGCTATTTTTCCTCTAAAGGCCCTGGAAGCCTTGCTAGGATGCCCTGTTTTTGGATTGAAACTCAATTCAAATCCTTACAGAAGTGGTTCAATGACCACACTCAGGCTTTGGGGTGAGCAAAAGAGGAGAGTCCAGAAAAATGCCTAGGACCCTGGAGAGATTCTGTACTGGAGAGTGTTCTCAGAGTTCTGCTCTTTATTTTCCATCTAATCAAGCACTGTAGACTCCAGACATGAGACCAAGTCACTAAGTTGCAAGTAACAAGTAAGTCTTAAGTCTTGACAATCAAGTCCCTAGTCAATACAAGTGAGTCTCGAGTCCCAAGTCTTAAACTTCGAGTCCTAGTCAAGTCACCAGATGTAACATCATTTCAGTATTTAACACTATTGATGCAGTTGATTAGTAGTACATTAAACTAACATTAATATAACATTAACGTTTAAAAGTTTGTGTTATAACAAAATTAACTTGCATATGAAATTAGATTATTTCAAGCAGTTCTAATCACTAATCACCTCATTACCAGTCCATTACCAGTCCAATCAACTCATTACCAGTCCATTACCAGTTAAAATAAGAGTTGAAGTAGAAAAACATTAAAATGTGAGGCAGTGGGTCTCGAAGGCCGAGGCTGAGAAACACTGCACTGTATGGAAGTATTAGTACTCATTACACCTACAGGAATTTTAATAATCACATTCTAAACCATAATCATTAATATCTGGACGGGTCTTTCAGTTCTAACAGCATGTGTGAACTCAGCATGTGTACTGATCCGTGTTTGGCTCTTTTCTGCACTACTTGAACACTTCCTGTCTGAGATGCTGAGCTTCCTAAATGCTTTAGTTTGCGTGATTGTCTGCAAAACTTCACTTGTTGCTAGGTTACGGATAAACTGAGTGGCGCAGCTCAGCTGCCTAGTGTTACAGCACCATTTAATAGAAAATTATCAGTTGTGTGATCCAGTTTTCCTTATTTATTATGTTAAAATAGGGTGGAGAGTCTTTTCAAGTCTTACAGCTCAAGTCCGATTCCAAGTCCAAGTCCAAGTCAGTAAAGGTAAAGTCTAAGTCTAAGTTTAGTGACTCGAGTCCACACGTCTGGTAGACTCACTGCAGTTGTGGTTCAGGATTCATGGCTATGTTACTTTTGTGGAGGAAAGTTATGTGAAGAGTGTTAATCAGTGTTAAACATGATAATTGTCTTATATTTACTTATTTATTAATATTAAGGGTGAAATATATATTTTAGCTTATGAACGCCACACATCTTTTTCATGACCGCTGAACACTTCTTTACCAAGGGTGCCAATAATTGTACATATGTATTTAAAAAAAGGAAGCTAAAGGCAAGGCCTCAGTCTGACCTCCGTGCTAGCAGGGCATTCATCTCCTGCATGAGCCCCTCTCCTCCTCCTCCGCTGCCTCCACTGGAACGGTTGGCATCATTCTTGGCACTGCTCTCCTCCGGCTGCAGGGTTTAAATAGAGGGAGTCAGCTTACACCAGAGCAGATCAATATAATTCAACCATCTGTTATATTGACAGAACCTGCGCACACACTGGACACTCCCTGTAAGAGTGCAAACAATACTAAGAGCCACATCTACTGACATGCCATGTTGGAGCTTTGTTAGGGTAAGACTTTGACAAACTAAGTAAATTATTATTAATCGCTGCTGTGCGCTCTGTAGACTCCTGGGGACAAAAAAATGGGAAAGGCCCAAAATGGCAAAACATTAAGCTTTTAATAATCTTAAGAACAAATTGTGAAACAAACAGATAAAGAAACTTAGTATGAGAAGCTTTTCCTTCAACTTCTTTGAAGTATGTTGAAGTATTTTGGGTAAACCTGCAGGCCATCTTTTATAGGACGACGAGTCGATACTATTCCACTCAGCATTGAGGGCGTCGAGTCACTTCAAGTTTAATATGGAATAAAATATTCTCTATAGCAGGGGTATTTAATTAGAGTTCAGTAAGGTCCAATTAGAGGAGATCTCCTCAGGCCAAGGTCCGGACAGTCATCATTTCTAACTTGTGTTCTGATTCAGTGGTGTATCCTGTTTACTGAAGTAGTCTAGTATCAGCATCTCATACCATCAGCTACTGAAACACCAACACACCACACATACCGTTCAGTATATTTCAGTATATTTACTGTTTAAATGTTGAACTGAATGAATTAGTTATAAAGCGTCAAATATTTTTTTTCTTCACTTCAATAAAAACAAGGGCTACATTTAAAAAATGCATATTTAAGTGTTTATTTATAGAGAAAGTAAATAAAATGTGTGTCTTCTTGTTAACTCAGCTTCACAGATTAACATGTTGGTTGTACAGAGCGGTATTCTCCAAAACTAGACGGTCCATTCCAGAACCGTTCCTGTTAAACACTCAGTTCTCTCTGTTCACGTTTCTGTTTTTAGAGCTCCTTATTCTTTCTGACTCGCTTTAGTCTCCGACTGCTGCTTCTCGCTTCGTACCTCGCCTGTGTGCGCGCCGCACACTCCAATGTACACAGATCTGATTGGCTGAGGAGCTATTGGTGATCTTACAGCGCAGGTGATTGGTCTCTGAGTTCACTGCGTAGTAAAGCCTGTGTACCGTAAAGACGAGAAAAGCTCCGCCGCTTAAAATAAACACAGTCAAAGTTAAATAATTCTCAATAGTTTATCAGTTTGGGTCCACGTTGGACAACGTCTGGGTCCGGATCCGGACCGCGGTCCGCCTATTAGTGACTCCTGCTCTATAAGGTTTAAATCAGGACCAGGTCTAAACAATTAATAAAAACCCTCAGACTTTGAAGAGAAGTGAACATAGACAATATACATATAAATCATGGCCTATGGTCTATGAGTAATGTCATAATCTCAGATCACCCATTTCTCTGCTCTTATGACATATTCACGAGCTGTTTACAGCTTCTCACGCCTCCGGAACTGAACTTTACACCCTGTATCTGATAAAACAAGCCTGAGCCAACTGCTACTGCGGTGCCTTCTAACAAGACGCGGTGAGCAAAGGCCACTCACCCGTTGAACTTTGCGGAGTTTGGCCCCGGCCAGTGCCGCAGCCAGGCCTGAGGGTGCGGGAACACCGCTGCCTGGGAGAGGAGGTGGGATGGGAGGAGGCGCAGAGGCCGGAGGAGGCGGTCCAGGCGGAGGAGGAGGAGCTGGAGGACCAGCCATAGGTGCTGGAGGATGAAGTGGAGGAGTGGAGGACAGCATGGAGGGATGCCCTGGAGGAAGGGGAGGACCTGTTGAAGAAGAAAAGAGGTGAATGTAGAAAACGCATGAAAACCTTTTAAAACGCAGAGGTGTTAAGTAATGAAGTACAAATACTTTGTTACTTTACTTAAGTACTAACTTTACTGGAGTAATTATTCTCTACGTGATCCCATTGGCTGTAGCTAGATGCTGCTGTTGACTCACAGTCGCCGATTGGCCTAGATATTAAACATGCTAGATGTTTGCCGGGTGTCTGCGATTAGTCGGCGAGCGTATTTCAGCCGTTCACACTACACGACTAAGCGAGCGCCGAGAGATCGCCGATTTGCCTCCGAGCAGAGGTTCTTGTTGGCGATCTACAAAAAACAGTCGGCGACTAAAAAACCAGGCTAGACATTACTAGAAAATATCACTTCATCTGTGTGCTTCTTTGTGGAAACACCTACCACACCGAGTAAGGAAACATGAAGGTCCAGAGAGCTGTATTAAAAGCACACATATCTAAAAAGTGCATCAGGTGTATATATTTTTTACCTTCACTACAAAGCTTAGCATAGCTCACCCATGTAAATAGTCACAGCTTGTGCCATTGTGTGTCATCTAGAATCCTGAGTTGACTTCGTTGGTCATTCAAGCCCAGTTTACAAGTAAAGAATTGGTATTCCCAGATACCATCACCACTCACAAGCTCATTTTGAATGTATTTTTCTTATCAGGTCTCAAACACCGACACATAATTTTATCCTGGACTCATTTACATATATAGCAGTCTTCGAGGCACAGAAACCAAAACAGCCTGTTTATGAATAAGACACAAGGAGGATGGATAATGGGCTTATTAATTTTTTTTTTTTTTTAAAGATCATTCTGACACAAACACTGCAAGCAGCTATACTACTGTCTAACAATTCACAAAACTAGTAGCTGCTACAACTGTTTTTAGGTAGGGTGACCAAATGTCTCCTTTTTTTTAATTTTTGCTTGGGTTTGGGTTTGCTTATGTTTTTGAAATTTATTTAGCCTATTTTATTTAAAAACAGACAAAACAACTTATATAATCACACCATCTTATCAAGAGTAAGTTAACAGTTCTTTGTAATGTAAAGTGAGGAAGTACGACAATCATTCTTTACGGAAAGGAGATGGTACCATGACGACAGCAGGTTAAGATCACAACGAAGACCCACCATACTAATGAACAGCATGCAGTGCAGTTGAACCGGTATTTCCAACTGGGACTCAACAGTACAACAACTGTACTGTTTCAAACACATTCTTCAAGCAATCTGTAAAATCTGTGTGTCATCAGTCGTGTCTGGTGCAACAGCTGTGTGCAGTGTGTGAATGCGCAAGGTCTGCTGAGGCCACAGAGAGTGAATGGTAGTCAAAGCTGTCAAAAGTATTTATATTCATTACTCAGGTATAAGTATAGATACTAGGGTTTAAAAATACTTCTGTAGAAGTTGAAGTATCAACTCAAGCTTTTTACTCTAGTAAAAGTGTAAAAGTACTGCTTTCAGAACTACTTAAAGTATAAAAGTAAAAGTAATGTAAGGAAAAAATGCCATTTAGGAAAAAAGCTTAGGCTGCACCACAGGGGTCTATAGTGCACTAGCCCACCTCCCCAAAACCCCCATTCTTCTAAAAGCCATAATGAGTATAATGTTATATTAAAATGTTAATGTTGATAAATTTGGGATGCGCTAGGCTTCCTGTTTCAGCCACATATACACCCATTAAACATGAATGTAGTTTAGTACAATGTAAATATATTAAAGAAGCATATCTGTTACTACTGAGCATTAACATGTGTTTCATGGAGCAGAAGATATGATGACTAGTTGTCTATAAGTATTGTAATGAAGTCAAACTTCAAAGACATGTTATCAGTAATCTTTACTGGAATGTAAATGTACATGAATGAAAACAAGCTGAAATGAAATAGGAGTAACGAGACTATGTTTAAAATGTAAGGAGTAGAAAGTACTGATAATGGAGTCTAAATGTAAGGAGTAGAAAGTACTGATAATGGAGTGTAAATGTAAGTAGTAGAAAGTACTGATAATGGAGTGTAAATGTAAGGAGTAGAAAGTACTGATAATGGAGTGTAAATGTAAGGAGTAGAAAGTACTGATAATGGAGTTTAAATGTAAGGAGTAGAAAGTACTGATAATGGAGTGTAAATGTAAGGAGTAGAAAGTACTGATAATGGAGTGTAAATGTAAGGAGTAGGAAGTACTGATAATGGAGTTTAAATGTAAGGAGTAGAAAGTACTGATAATGGAGTGTAAATGTAAGGAGTAGAAAGTACTGATAATGGAGTGTTAATGTAAGGAGTAGAAAGTACTGATAATGGAGTGTAAATGTAAGGAGTAGAAAGTACTGATAATGGAGTGTAAATGTAAGGAGTAGAAAGTACTGATAATGGAGTGTAAATGTAAGGAGTAGAAAGTACTGATAATGGAGTTTAAATGTAAGGAGTAGAAAGTACTGATAATGGAGTGTAAATGTAAGGAGTAGAAAGTACTGATAATGCAGTCTAAATGTAAGGAGTAGAAGTAAAAAGATAAAAAAATACTCAAGTAAAGTATAAATAACCAACATTTTTACTTCAGTAAGGTAACTAAGTATTTGTACTTCGTTACTTGACACCTCTGATGGTAGTGCAGCACAGTAAGTATTAAATCAGGGTAGCTGGCCTGGCACTACAATCTCATACAGTAGCTCCACCCCTGTGACATGAACATACTGTAATCTGTTTTATTTTGTATGGATATCAGTTCAAAATACAAAATCAGAAAGAACTGATAAGGCTTCTCAGATGAATGCTGAAATATCTTAAAGATTAAAGGCTCCTTATCATGGAAAACCAGATTTTCCTCACTTTGTTTTGCCATAAAAAAGATGGAGCTTAGTATGCAAACATGCATTACGTCATAGCTCAAACACTGAAATACCACTGTACAAATGTCCTGTGTTAGACTAATCATTTCTGTGGTCACACCACCAACATCACATTCAAACAAATAAGTGGAATGATGTAAGGTAAGTGTGCAACATGCGTGTCCATCTTCCTGTATGGGTTAAACAGTTTCTTGTTGCTGATTGGTATAATTTTATGGAAGCATTTTTGTATTTCATGGCACAGAGACAGAACACGGACACAGTGGCTCAGGAACAGTCCCTTTATCAGAGCAGGCATCTTCAGTCTGCTTACTGTTTAATATAACTGTTCTAGTTTTCTTTTATAAATAGTATACTATTTCCTCATTACGTAACCAGCACCTGCTGCCTTCTGTAACGTTTCGCAGCTATCACGGACAAAAGACGATATACAGTATAGGATCAGTAATATAGCATTTATGTTACATATTTATTAAATATGTTTCATAGCAATTTAGCTAATTTTATTTTGACTGCCAAAAAAATAAATAAATAAATATATATATATATATATATATATATATATATATATATATATATATATATATATATATATATATATCCCTCTAGCAAGCCTACAAACTTTGATGCAAAGTTTGATGATTCTTTTTAACATCTGCCAGTTTTGAAAAAAGCTGATAACAAACTTGTTTTTCCTAACTGGAGGTCATTCACTTTCAAAGAGAGCTGAGATTCCAGCATCAGAAGGTAGTGGAAGCGCTGGTGATTTGAAGCAGGTGAGCAAAGTTTAACTTTATGCAAATTAGTGTGTAGATTGTGGCGATTACCACTGGGAACAGAGCTGAACAGTGACTGCCCACTTTCTCTGTCGCTCTGGTTCCGGAAGTAAAAACCCCATTTTTCCCCTAGACCAGGGGTATTTAAATAGAATTCAGTAGGGTCCGTACGGCCCAGGTCCGGGCCCTCATAATTTCTAACTTGTGTTATGATTCAGCGCCATATTCTGTATAGTGGAGTATCCTAATATCCTAATCAGCATTTTGTTATCACCTTAACCTCCAGCCCATGACTGCCCCCATGTCAGATGTCAGTACTACACACTGTAACTGCCAACGTGTCCCTCTTTATGAAAGCCTTCCTGTCCTGTATGATTTTAATACTGCATAAATTTGTATTCAGGTTATTCTCGTCTCTAAGCGGTTTTGTTTGTATGGAGTTCTCGTTAATATTTATCCACAGTCCTGTATGTCCTGTCTTTCAACTCTGACAAAACCCACCAACTGCCCTCTCTCTCACACACAAACTACACTCCACTACACCGAGTACAGGGCCTGATTCTGGTTTTCAGAGCTTTAAAATCTCTTCTACTCCTCTAAATAAATAAATACATCATATCTGACATCATGGGTGTGTCTCAAAACCTAGTGAGTGTGTAAGTAGGCTGTCTAGGTAGCAGCTGTGTAAGTAGCAGCGTTCTCTCCTCATCTCTCCTCATAAAACAGATTACTGAGACGCTCTAGTTAGAGAGAGACTGCGTCACGGCTTGTTCCCGCCCACTGCAGCACGCCATCGGTGGTTTAGCTGGTTGCTAAGTTACCAGCCAGCATCCAAAACAATAGCCCGATACGCTAAACTGCTAAATGGTGAAGGACTTGTTACAGAGTTGATCATAAAATACTGTTTTGTGTGATTATATGACCAGAAACACATTAAAACTCCAGAGAGAATCAAAATAACTCACATTTTAAAACTTCACTGCTCGTAGATTGGCCTGTGTTGCATCATGGGATTGTCTTAGCGGCTGAGGAAGCGTTCGATGCTTCCTTAAAATCAGGTCTAAATAAGGTTTCTCAGTAGACAGCATGTTTAAGGTATGTAAGAATTGGGACAGTCTACATGTCGGGAGCGCATACTATGATGTAAAATGCTGCCTATGTAGGAGCTCACTAGGTTTTGAGACACACCCATATCTTTGCTTTGTGATTTTCTGGTGCCAAACTGTTTTAAGCTCTTTGTGGTAACTCTGATTGGTGGAGCTTGCTTTAGTATGTATGGTTCATGTATTTCTTAACAAAAAAACAGGCCCGGAGTGGCTAATCGGGAGATTCAGGAGGATTCCCGATGGGCCGGCTCATGTCAGTCTTGAGTTTGGGCTGGTTGGAAGGTATAAATAATTTTGACACATCTGTCACTCATCTAATCTTCTTCTTGCATTCATTCTCCATTCAACTACGTATTCATTCTCTATTCATCTCACAGCACAGCCCCTACATCGCAGTAGATTAGGTGGGTTCTACCATCTGAGGGAAGCCCCCCAACGTTTAAGTTGGTTGGTCGTCTTTTCTGGGGCGGTAAAATTAAACACAGTAACAGAACAGCACCAAGCGTCAGTCCGTGGTGATGGAGGGCAGAGAGAGGCCAGGTGGAGCCGAAAAGGCCAGGTTAAAAAAGAAAGGCGTCGAAGATGTGGCCAAATGTTGCGAAATGAACAGAGCTGTTTTCTGGAGGACAGACCCCAGTTCAGCCGGTAAACAGAGATATGGAAATAAGTCTGTATTGTCAGTGTAAAGCTATTGCACAATGTTATTTTGTAGAGCCCAATACACACCATTAATCACAAATATCCAGTTTCAGTGTGAAAATAGTAAACATAATTGTAACCATAGTGTAGTATATTAATAGCCAAACTAATTAATATAATGGTTTTTGTAGCGTCGGAGCAGCAAACCCCCTTCCTGCTACTGCAGTAGGCAGTGACCACTGAAGAGACATGTAGAGGATAGTCTAATAGAGTTATTTACACTCTGTATAGTAACAAAGAGTTTTTTGAAATGTAAAATATAACATAGAGAACAGACATGATATATGTTAAATTGTGTTAATGTTAATGTACACAGAGAAGGAAGCCTTCTTCTCTGACTCTCTTTATTCTCCGACTGCGGATTCTTGCTTCGTACCTCGCCTGAGTTCAAGATTCAGGATTCAAGAGTTTTATTGTCATGTGTACAGCAGAACAGACAGTTACACTGTACAATGAAATTCTTACTTTGCTGCTCCTCCATTCACTAATAGATAAAGATAACAAATAAAAGAAATAATAAAAAATATATATTATTATACTTTGTATATTTTGTATAAGTTGAAGTAGATAAAAGTATTTTATAGTTAAAGAATAAAAAATAATAATAAATAAATTAAATAAAAATAAAAAATCAAATAAAAGTCTGCACGGATCTGATTGGCTGAGGAGAGCTTTTGGTGATTTTACAAAGCACGCGATTGGTCTATGAGTTTCCTGTACCGCAAAGCCTGTATACCGTAAAGACAAGAAAAGTTCCGCTGCTTAAAATAAGCACTGTCTAAATTAAATCTTTCTCAATAGTTTATCGCTTTGGGTCTGCATTGGACAACGTCTGGATCTGGACCCGGCCCATGGTCCGCCTATTAGTGACCTCTGCCCTAGATTAAAATATATAGAGAGGTTTAGATATTTAACCAAACCAGTCAACTAGCATATAAATCATGACATCTCTTCAATTCTGTTCAATCTTTTTCACAGTGATGTATTTTCTTTTTAGTATTATGTAGATATTACTGTTCTCTATCATTATATATTGTATAGTTTTAAATTCATATAAAGTTAGTCATTCTAGAAGTGTTATTATTAGAAGATTCTTAGTAGTAAAAGTACACTGAACCTAGGAAAGAATGATTGTTTAAACACTGTCTATCTGAAGTGGCACCAAGAAAGAAACAGAATTACTGAAGGGGAACCAAAAAGTCTGATGCTGCATTAATGTGTGAAGAAAAGAGTTTTTTTGTTATTATTTATTATGTGACTTTATGCTCATTATCTGAGAGTTTTTTTGTGATTTTTATTAATTTATTTGTTTTACCTCCAACTTTTCTGCCTTAACTTCTGGTTATATTACACAGAGAAGGAAGTTCTCATGTCAGTGCACTGCTTATAGGAGGCTGTTGATGCTGTAAGTAGCTACTAAACATCCATGCAGTGAAGCTACTTAAGAGTTTAGTGTAAACCTAACAATAGAGCTCCTCTCTGTAGGAAATAACATGCTATTTTAATTTCAAATGATTTTAATTTTAACGCATTGCTCCTGTAATACGTTTTCATCTTCATCTCATTTTTTACATGTTTAAGTCGAGTGTTTTCTGTTAACTTATCTGTTAACCAACATATACCTGAACTTATACCCAATAAAAAGGCGCTGTAAGAGCTAGCTGCTTTTTCATTTATTCAAATTCCGCCTCCATGGAAAAGGTGGGCCGGATTTAGGCATGAAACTCCCGGGCTGAAAAAGAGGCCCACTCTGGCCCTGCAAAAAAATGAGGGTAAATGAGGGAATATATCGTCACTGTCCAATGAAAAACATCCATTTTTGGCGATTTGGAGTTTTTCACATCATTTGAACAAACCCATGGTCATTTACATTGAGTGAAAATTTCATGATGAATGGACCAATAGAAATGCTCCAGGACAGCTTGGAAAAAAATCTGGTTCCATTGGCTTGCACTGAAAGTAAAGTATGTTTTTGGTCTCTCCTGTAAAGTTGCAATTGGAGATATTTGTTTTTCATTGGACAGCGACGATATATTTCAAACTAAGCTGAAATCAGACCAATTTATGGCTTTGATTACAGCATATTCCTACTATGTACTAGCTCATGGTAAGTTTACGTTGGCTGGATAAAATATAATGAGTAAAAATCCAAGTCCCTGTCCCAGTTACGATTGGGTTTTTACTTCTAGAGCTAGACTGTTCAGCTCTGTTGAGCAGCATAAGCATGGTGGTGCTTCATTTCTACCACTTGAGGTTCCTAGTTATATGTTTTTGTTAGAGATGGACTGATTAGCGGTTTTGAGGCCGATTCCGATCACCTTTCAACACAATCTGCTAATAGCCGATACCGATCGAGGGCGGGGCTTATATGCCACAGCAGGGCTACATATTACTAGCGCAAGAGCGACATCTGAAAAGTATTTCTACTAGGAACGGCAGAGCGTGGATCCAGGTGGAACATTAAGCAGCAGAATGAACGTCTTCTACAGTCGAGAAGATCTGCTTATCTAGAACTATAAACTCAATCACTCTGGCTGTGGTTCTTTAGCTCTCTGGCTGTTTCTGCTGCTGTTCTGTTCGTACTGGTCAGATCTGGTCTGTAGGTGTTCTGGGTTGTTTGTTTTGTGTTAGCTGTGTGTACTAGCTCTGCTGTTTGCTGATACTCACTATATTCAGCTGTGTGGTGTCTCTGAAGTGCTGTATCAGATTAGTAGTGTTAAATGTTTTGGTTCCCCCACGAGAGTCGCTGATGTTACTAATGTTACAGGACGCCCTGGATGAGTCTACGTCACATACGGTAAACACTGCCAGACGGACGATGTTTTCTATCCACACATGCAGAGAACCCCATAAACTGTTGTCGTGAGGCCGCTGCTTTATAAAACGGTATGTGTTTCCACCTAGTGGTTCAGATAGGAATTGCAGGGACCTGGCCGGATGGGGTTTCACGGACGGCTCCTCTTCCTGGATGAAACGCTAGCTGGAAATACAGAAATTAGGCTCATTTGTTTAATGCCATCGATCGGCTCTCGGGATCGGCTAAATTGGAGAAATATTGGCCGATCGCCGATACATGGCCGATTGATCCTTCCATCTCTAGTTTTTGTCACAACAGGCAACAGTGATCTCATAGGAACACTGTTTATTCTCACTATGGATACCCAGCCAATGCTGCACTACACAGAGATTAAATTTGTTGATAAGCGATTTCTCTATTTAATTATTTATCTGATTGAATTATTAGTGTGAATGCACTGGATTTATGATGAGAACTGGGAGGGAAGGTGTCTCTTTTGTGGTCAAACTAATTTTGCATATCTTCTGTACCCAGTGGCCAGTGCTGTCATAGCAAGCGCTTGGCATCAGTAAAATCATGACAACTGTGGTCAGCTCGAGTTGCCCACATGTGATGAACAAGCAGCAATTTGGGCAAAAAGAGGAGTTGCTGGTTGCTGCTGGTATGAACGCATGGGGAAGGTGGACATCATGTAATTATGAACTGTTTTAAATGAAGAATATGAAAATATGTTCATGTTCAAACCCATAAATAACCTCACAGAACAAACGTAATGCAGAATCTCCTACAATGGTCTTCACTTACTACTACCAGCTGGGTGGAGTCTGATACTTACTGGTAGCCTGAGAGACAGGAGGGGGTGTCGAGAGCCCCTCAGACACAGAGGTATAAGAGGGAGGCGTGGTATCAGTGGGGGGCGTGGCCTGATACTGTGGCTGTTGGTGGAAGGAGGAGGTGAACTGCAGCTGGTGGGCGTGGCCTTGAACTTGAGGCTGACCAATGAGGGGAGGCAGGGAGACGGCCTCGCAGTACGCGGGGTAGGAGGGCTCTGGTTGGTAGCAGTAGGGGTGAGGGGGAGGAGCCCCAGATGAGGAAGCACTCTGAGGAGGCGGGGCCTGTGGCGGTGGAGCCTGGAAGGGATAGCAGTCCTCCGGCTGGCTGGAGGGATGCTGCTGCGGAAGGGGGGCTGGGTCAAAGTGGGCAGGCGCTTTGGAGCGGCCGTTGTTGACAGGCGGTAAAGGGAGGGCCACGGGTAACACGGGCTGCTTGAGGGGCAAGGGCATGACTACAGGGGGTGATGAGGTGGGCAATGGGGCATACATATGGGCAGAGGACCACGTGCCATGTTTGGGGTCCAGCTGACGGGAGGAGGTGGGCGGGGAGAGGGGGATCTGCCGCACATTGCGGGATGGCACAGGAGTGCCCCCTGGCTGCACGGGGGAGAAGGCCGAGGCCAGGGAGGTGGAGAGCTGCGAAAGCTGCTGAGCCTTTTTCTGAGCGGCGGAGTCCACCGTGCGATAGCCGCTCTCGCGCTCCTGAGAGGAAGAGGAGGAGCAGGAAGAAGGAGGGGAGGGGTTGAGGCGAGTGTAGGAAGGGGGGAGAGTGTTGGCGCGATACTGCCTGTACTCTGCCGGCGGGGCATCGGACTGAGAGGCAGACACTTTAAACTGAAGGGTGGAGACTGACACAGTGATAGAGAGAGACAGAAAGGGAGGAATGGAAACAAGCAACAAACAAAAAGAGAGAAAGTGAAAGTGATGAAAATCAAAAACGAGAAACAGAAATTCTGTCATGAAAAAAAGATGTGAAATGCAAGCAAAGATGTGACACGTGTATGAGGTTCATTTTGGGCCAAAAGCAAGCAAAATATTTAGCATCGCAATCTAAAAATACATATAATCCTATATATATATATATATATATATATATATATATATATATATATATATATATATATATATATACATATATATAATATAACAAATACTAATAATATGAATGATAGCCGACCTTTATATCAGTGGATAGGAGGTCCTTGTCTTACTATTTGGAGTCATGTGATTCCTATTTTTAAATAGTATTTGTTTGTTTTGTTATTTTAGTGAAAGTGCTACTGCATGTCTGTTTTTTTAAGGGTACTAGCTTTGTCCTAATATATTTACCTTTCTGTTTTGTCTCTTATTAAAACATGATCTGGTCGCTTTTTAGTAAACAACAATGGCAAACTGTTCAGTGTATCTTTGACCATTCACAATATTAAAGGAGCAATATGCAAGATTTTTATATAAAAGATTCTAAAAATAAGATTAAAAAATAATAAGATTCAAGATTCAAGAGTTTTATTGTCATATGCACAGCAGAACAGACAGTTACACTGTACAATGAAATTCTTACTTTGCTGTTCCTCCATTTACCAATAGATAAAGATAACAAAAAAGAAATTATAAATTAAATAAATTATAATTATTAATTATTAATTATAATAATTATAAATTATAAACTAAATGTGAAGAAAAAAATATTCTGATGGAATAAAGTATAAGGAGAAATGATTGGTGCATAGATATTTACTAAAGTTAACTAGCTAGTCCCAGCTCATCCAGTCTCCTAATACCACTATGTACCTTAAAAGCAGACAGTAAGTTCACAATATTAAAGGAGCAATATGTAAGATTTTTAGTATAAAACATTCTAAAAGTAACCAAAATTATAAACTAAATGTGAAAAAACTATTATTTTGATGGTATGTCAAAGTTGTCCATATATCGTGTTGCAGAGATATTTACTAAACTAGCTAGTCCCGGCTCGTCCTGTCTCCTAAACCACAGTGTACCTCAAAAGCCGACAGTGAGTTCACAATATTAAAGGAGCAATATGCAAGATTTTTTGTATAAAACATTCAAAAAGTAACCTAAATTATAAACTAAATGTGAAAAAACTATTATTTTGATGGTATGTCAAAGTCGTCCATATATCATGTTGCAGAGATATTTACTGAAGTTATCAATCATACTGATGGTGCTTAAGGACAGATAACCAATAAACGGAGAAATAAACACAGCAATGCCTGAAGATCTGTGGCCATAACGACCGCCATGATCTTAGGAGCTTTTCATTAGCTCCTTTAATGTAATATGATGATATTTTATATAACAATCTAAGGAAACATGCACAAAAATGTATACGTCAATGTTTATATATTAATACAGTAGTTTAGTATAAATTATGTAATAAAAAGAGCTCACCTCTCAAACAGAGTCACAGCTGTTTCTTTAAATTTCAGTAGTGAATTTGAATGACTGAATATGGTTTAATGGGTGTGGCTAAAGGTCAGGAGTTGAAATTGAAGGCAAACACCTTTTTCTTTATCACTTTATAAAAATCAAAACGGAAGAAACAGAAGAATAAATAGGGGGTAGTATTAAGTAGTATTTTGAAGTATTAGTATTTAAGTAGTATTTTACTAGTTGGATTTTATTATTAACATATAGTTGCTATTGAATAAAAAAAAAAGTATCTCCAAAATTGTAACCATTGTAAGCAACCATTGCCATGTTCAAATGATGTAGAAAACTCAAAATCGACAAAAATGGAGATATTTCATTGGACAGTGATGATATGCATTTACAACAAATACTGTTTACATACTCAAAATTTTGCTTGCACAGTTTATATACCTTCGATATAAAATGAACCTCATGCACGTGTGAATGTGGCATGTATTGCGTTCCAGCTGGCAGACTGAACGAGAGTGTGTATGGAATTATGGGACAGGTCTGTCTGAGCTGGACTGATACATGAGTAAACATGAGCAGAGAGCTAGATCAGAGAGAGAGAGAGAGAGAGAGAGAGTGAGTGAATGACTGAGTGATAGCTGGTCTGAAGACTTTTGGGCTGGGGGGCTAAATTCTGTCTGTGTGAGTGTGCCATGCTGTGCCTCCCCCCGGAGGCCTGCGTGGTTCACTCCTGGTGGACGTGAGTGTTTGTGCTCTTTAAAAACAGCTACACAGCCATGTTACTGTGGTGGGCTTGTGTTTATGAACTGTTTACCTGCTGAGCCAGATGTTCGTCGCTCCCGTTCCAGCTGCATCTGATGCTGCTCCATCATCTGCCTGCAGAGAAAACAATGAGAAATGTTAGACAAATGATTGAAACATTTATTTATAATTTATAATTTAGCTGTTTGCTTCCTTTCACCAGCACAGAGAACAGTTCTGTCTAAGCAAGTTGTTCTAGAACAGAGCATTTCTCACAAAACCACTCGAAATGATTAAGCTTACAGCGTAATGATTTAATTATCCGTGGAATTTCCCTTTAATACTCATAGTATTAATGACCGGAATCCCTAAAAACCTTCATACACAGTCTGTCATGTTGAGAGTGAACAGAAATGTCCAGTAAAGAGGATGGTGATGGGTCATATTAGAAAATACACCTGTCTGACACCTTCTTTCCAATGACTATACAATAAATACCTTTATTAAATGAACACAAACACCTATTTCTGCATTACAAATAGTTAATCTGACTCATGAGTACTGCACTGTACATGGTATGCGCACATATTAGTTGCATAAACTTAACAAAACAAAGTTTGGTCACCCTATTTGCTCCACAACAACAATACAAGTTTCAAGTTTCAAGTTTGTTTGTTATTTGCACATCATGTCAGGACGTAACATGCATTGAAATGCTTGGGGTGAGGCTCAGATAATAACAATAGCATTATATATAGTAGTAAAAACAGTGAAAACATACAATAAGTAGACAATAATGAAGTAAAAATAAGCTAGAATATATACATTTAGATAGATAGATAGATAGATAGATAGATAGATAGATAGATAGATAGATAGATAGATAGATAGATAGATAGATAGATAGATAGATAGATAGATAGATAGATAGATAGATAGATAGATAGATAGATAGATAGATAGATAGATAGATAGATAGATAGATAGATACTTTATTGATCCCGAAGGACATTTAGTAATAACGGAAATATATAAGGGAATATACAAAACTAACGGAAATATATAAGGGAATATACAAAACATACACAAGATATATACATAAGATATACAGGAGGACATATGTAGAAACTTTTGCATAGGCAGGTTATCTAATCTATTTATAAGACGTTGTACAAGAAGTTTGTCTCTCTCTCCTTCTGTAACCTGAGGTGTTCCTCCAAAGCAATAATCAGCAACAGAGCTCAAAGATTTGTGTGTATACTTGTGTTGGTGTGTCTGTCATGCTCTCCTTATTGCAAAACATTTGGCTGAGCTGGTGGTTCAAGCCTCAGTGGTTTTCCAAAGTGTGTTGCCTCCTTTAGCCACTAGAGGGCGAAGTGCAATCTGCAGACGGCCAGGGGAGGAGGCCCGTGCTCCTGAGGCTCGGAACAGGCTAACGCTGATCCTTCATTGCTAAATAATGACGGGAGCACTCACTTACATGAGCTGCATTAAATCAGAATCAAATCATGAGAGGCTGATGCAGCAGATTCAATTCAATTAAACTGTATTTACCAAGAGCTCAGGCTATGACAGGCTTTGTCACAAAGAAGCTTTACAGATATCCAGGACCAGGTCTCTAACAAGCACGCCAAGGATAACAGTGCAAGAAAAAAACTTGACCGGGCCAGTGGCGCCAGCGCCCAGGGGCCCTTGAGGTCTGGGGCCCCAGGGGAGTCCTGGCCCAAAACCTTTTGCGATGCCTATCAACATTTATGATATACAATACAATATATTTTTATTTTTAAGGGCACTCCATTTTAAGGATCCTCTGACTTTTAGGGACTTTGACCCCAGGGCCTCTTTTGGGCCCTAGCCATGCTTTTGGCACCGTTAGCCATGCTTTTGGGCCCCTTATGAAAATGGACGAGGCGTTGTGGCACTGCTCTGACTTCGACAGTTAAGGGTCCTAGGAAAGAGAGGGGCATAATTTTAGAGGGCCCTGGTTATGAGAACCCCTACCAGGGGGCCCTAGAGAAGAGCAGGGCATACCATTAGAGAGCGCCTGATCATGAGAACTCTGCTGCCAGAATCTTAGTCCGTTCAACCAAATCCGCTCATCACACCTGTTTCTAAACGCATCCTTACATGGCTTCTCTCCATCATATCTCTCTGCTCTCTTACAGCCCTACACTCCATCACGCTCTCTCAGCTCCTCTGATTCTGCTCTCTTACAGCCCTACACTCCATCACGCTCTCTCAGCTCCTCTGATTCTCTTGGCTGTCCCTCAGTTTAGGCTATCTACTATGGGTGGCAGATCTTTCAGTGTTGCTGCCCCCACTCTTTGGAATGCCCTACCTCTTACTATTCGCTTATCTTCCTCTGTTTCTATGTTTATATCTCAGCTCAAGTCCCACCTTTTCTCTTCCTTCTTTCACTCTCTTTTAACTTTTTTTCCCCCTCGTTGGTTCAGTGTCCTTGGGTTTGTGAAAGGCGCTATATAAGTGCAACCTATTATTATTATTATTATTATTATTATTATTATTATTATTATTATTATTAAAGATCCAGTGTGCTTTGATTGGTCAGCTCACCTACCCTGTTCTGATTGGTCAATTACCAGAGCGGCATCCTGCTACGAATTCTGCCTCCCACTCCCCTGTGGCTGTCCTTACAGTCCCATATCAGTTTGACCCAGAGTCTGAACCTAAAACAAGCTGATATACCCGATCCACCTTGAGATTGGCCTCGGGCAGTCGTGGGAACCAGCCTTATGACCGGAAGGTTGCTGGTTTGATCCCATGAACCAACAGGACACTGACTTGTCTTTGAGCAAGGCACCTTACCCCTGATTGCTCCCCGGGCACTGTGGTAGGGCTGTCCCCTAGTGTGTCTGTTCACTAGTGTGAGTGTTTCACTGCACGGATGGTTTAAAGATCTTGAATTTCTTTCTGGGATCAGTAAAGTATATATCTTCTTCTAAGGAGTCAGACAGTATATTTGTGAGGTCTAGGTTAGCTCTCTGTGCTCTCTGATATGCCAAGCTAGCCAGTAGGCGGTCAATAAGAATCATGTTATGAGATGATGTCACCTTGCGTCAGAGAAAAGTGATAAAATTCCAATGAATTGTGTCAGGCAGCTGAGAAAGAAGGTTTAGGTTAGAGAGAGTTTCTCCCTCGGCCGTGTATTTTGAGCTTTATAACTTTGCAGATGTTTACACAAAAAGCTACACTAAGAAAAGAAAAAAAACTAGAAGCATAGCAGGTCCCCTCCAAACAGTAAGAGACTTTCTGCTCACCTCCTCTGAGCATCTGTGTCGTCTGTCACCGGTCCATTCTGCCGATGGCCAGCTGGACCTGCAGGCAAAGACATGGAAAAGTTCAGTCGCTCTCTTTTCTGCCCATATGTGAATCCAGTGCTGTGCAAAAGTCACCTAAGCAAACAGTTTAAAACAGTTTATGGCAACAATATTGTTTTCCCAGTGAAAAGCAAAAGTAAATGGTTTTCAAATGTAGTTGAGGTTTGGTTCCACATTTCCCCATCGCAAAGTTAAATTTCAGCATCAGCACAGTTAATTCTTTATTTATTTATTTTTTTAGATATTTTTATTACAGTTTTCAAATACTTACAACATACAACATCAAAACTTACAAGCTCAGATACAGAATCAATACCATAAAATAATGATGTTAAAAAAATATATATAAATAAATAATTAAAATAAAATTAATAATAACAATAGAATTTTTTTTTATAAAAATTATAATACATAATTCTACATAACATGTCAGCAAGAGAAACTCAGAGTAAACATATCTGCAATCCTTCAGTGTTATTAATAAACTGAAGATAGGGTGACACCCGAGTTAATTTAATGAAGTATCCATTAATCAAACTGGTGCTGGATAGTAACCACAATGCACTACAGAACGCCACAGGAGGTCATTCCTACCAGTGTCTATCAGACTTTACAACTCCTCCCTTAACGTACGACACCTTTCACATGTACAGTAATAACAATAGAACAATAATTTAATTATGTGTGCAACTCAAACTCAACTCAAATGTGCAATAACTTTCCTACTTTTAAACTCTTACTACTGTATACAGTATATCTGTACTTATTACTATAGACACAGTCACTTTATATTTTATTCTTCTATTGTATTATGAGACTTTATATATGTGCAACAGTCACTTTATATTTTATTATTCTATTGTATTATAAGACTTTATATATGTGCAACAGTCACTTTATATTTTATTCTTCTATTGTATTATAAGACTTTATATATGTGCCACAGTCACTTTATATTTTATTCTTCTATTGTATTATGAGACTTTATATATGTGCAACAGTCACTTTATATTTTATTATTCTATTGTATTATAAGACTTTATATATGTGCAACAGTCACTTTATATTTTATTCTTCTATTGTATTATAAGACTTTATATATGTGCCACAGTCACTTTATATTTTATTCTTCTATTGTATTATAAGACTTTATATATGTGCCACAGTCACTTTATATTTTATTCTTCTATTGTATTATAAGACTTTATATATGTGCCACATTCACTTTATATTTTATTCTTCTATTGTATTATAAGACTTTATATATGTGCCACAGTCACTTTATATTTTATTCTTCTATTGTATTATAATACTTTATATATGTGCAACAGTCACTTTATATTTTATTATTCTATTGTATTATAAGACTTTATATATGTGCAACAGTCACTTTATATTTTATTATTCTATTGTATTATAAGACTTATATATGTGTACATATTACAAATTTCTTTTATGTTGTACATTTTTATTAGAGTGTTTGTTCTTCTACAGAACCAGCTGCTACTGTAATTACTGCAATTTCCTCCTGGGATCAATAAAGTATTTCTGATTTCTGATTTCAAATAGTATTGAGCTGCGTAGAGGTTTAGTAATGGTTACAATGAACACACTGACAGCATAGTTTTCTTCTTTAGTTTTGCAATAAGGTGGCTAACAAACAAAGAAACAAATCAATACATAAATAATCCAATACACAAAGAATGTAGGGGGGAGTCATGCCCTTGTCAGCATGGTCCAGTGGTTAGCCCACCAATGTAACTTAATTAAATGAGTTTAAGTCCCTGCAAAAAACTCCAATTAAGCGAGTAAAGTAGTTGCAGATGAATAAGTGTAAATGAAGTTGAACTTGAACTTAAGCCATTCTTTCTAAATAAAGAAAACTTGGAACAGGGTTCCTAGAAGACGCTGGCTTGGTCATCAACTGAGCTTTCATCTCACAGGAAACAAAACCTTTTGGAGGTTTTGTAGTGACTTATTCAGAGTCCTGAACTGAACCCCATTAAGACGCTGTGGCAGAACCTTAAATGGGCAGTTTGTTGCGCTCCAAAGAGCTTGACTTGAAGAAATTCTGGAAGAGTGGGCCAAAATTCCTATACAGAAATGTGACTGATCTTCAGTTAGTGTTGCTGCTGCTAAAGGTGGCACAAGCAGTTGTGAAGTTTGAGGATAATTACTTTTTACTTAAGTAAAATAAGTGGTATATTTATTTTTGTCTCCATTTTAAAACTGTTTTGTGATTCCTTACATTCTTCTTGTCTGATCTTAGCTTTAATACGGGAAAAACAGAAGAAACCAGGAGGAGGCCCACATTTTTCCACGCCACTGCAGATGTGTGCTGCATGTGCACTGAATCATTGCAAGAGAAAATCAGTTCTGGTTGCTAACCTAAACCAATTTAGCTCATTTGTAGACATTCTTCAAACGTTTGTAGCTGATTTACCAGAATCTAGCACAAATGTCATGTATTCTTGTTATAAGATCATGTCTCATGTCTGGCTCTGTGAGACAAAACATTCAGTAAAATAATAAAATAAATTTTTATTTTATAACAGTATTTTAGTACCATCTAAACATTCTGCTCTTCTGCAGTGTATCATTTAGAGTAGAGATGGACCGATCAGCGTTTTTGAGGCCAATACTGATCGAGGACGGGGTATATGCCACGGCAGGGCTACATATTATTAGCGCAAGCAAGTCATGAAACATGGTCTAAACTGGTTTATTACCATTTTTAATGAGCTCATATGAAACAGCATAATATTTTTAACTAAACTAGCAGTAAATAAACAAAGTAAATAAAACAAATATCTCCAATACTGCAATCATTACATTTAGACCCTTAATTTAAAACAAAAAAATCTAATTAAATAAATAAAGTAAAAACTACAGTCATTAAACTCAGACTCTGTTATTTTAAACAAAGTAATTTTACCAAACGTCCTGGATGAGTCTGCATCACATACGGTAAAGAACTGCCAGACAAACAACATGTTTTCTATCAGCACATGATGTGAACGCAAACTGTTCTGGCGAGGCACGCTGCTTTAGTCAGTCTGTCAAAAATGAAAGGGTACGTGTTTCCACCTAGTGGTTCAGATAAGAATTGCAAGGACCTGGCCGGAGGGGGTTTCAACGAAACGCTAGCTGGAAATACAGAAAATAGGCTCATTTGTAAGCTTATTTGCAATCGGCTAAATTGGAGATATATCTGCTGATTACTGATCGCATATTTTGATTAAAAATCGGCTGATACCGATACATAGCAGATCGATTTTTCCATCTCTAATTTAGAGTAAAGATAAACCTGTATAAATCTGTTCCTTTCACTTCAATGTGATAACACATATAAGGTGTGCTAGTGAGTCCTGATTGAGTTAATTGCTATTACTAGTTTCAGGTGTGGTTTCAGGTTAGCCCAAGGTGTGTAGTGCTGGGAGTGGCCTTACTAGCCACTAGGCAGACATATTGAGGGGGTGTCTACAGCGACTGAAGCGACTAGGTGAATTACTTTTCCTATTCCATTCAACATCAACACACAGGCGATCTCCTTCAAACTTGGCTATTTCTTTCTCTCATTCTACTAATTTACCCTCAGTTACTACACTGCTGTACCTTAAACATGTGTTTATCAATACCCATTCTTTCAACCCACAGAGCCAGACGGAATCTTATCCATGCCCCAAGGTCGTCACATTCTCAGACCAGGGTGATGGGTGGACTCTTGCCAATCTGCAGTTCGGAAGGCTGACTTCATCTCAGCCTTCATCTCTCACCATTCACTGCACTTCCTGGCTTTGACTGAGACCTGGATCACCCCTAAGAACTCTGAGACTCCAGCAGCCCTATCCTCTGCCTTTAACTTCTCCTACCCCCCAAAGACAGACTGGCAGGGGTGGTGGCACAGGTTTTGCTTTTGTCCCATCTCTCCATTCTTTCCAGTCTCTCCAGTCTTTTACACTGAGAAGAGTGTGTGGATACTTTTTCCACTTGAGTATTTTTTAGCTTCAGCATCTCAGTCAACTCTCCAAAGCTGTCAAAAGTATTCACATTCATTACTCAGGTAGAAGTATAGATACTAGGGTTTAAACATACTTCTGTAGAAGTTGAAGTATCAACTCAAGCTTTTTACTCCAGTAAAAGTGTCAAAGTACTGCTTTCAAAACTACTTAAAGTATAAAAGTAAAAGTAATGTAAGGGAAAAAAAGGCCAATAAAGAACAAAAGCTCATGCCGCACCACAGGGGTCTATAGTGCACTAGCCCACCTCCCCCAAAAACCCCATTCTTCTAAAAGCCATAATGACTATAATGTTATATTAAAATGTTAATGTTGATAAATTTGGGATGCGCTAGGCTTCCTGTTTCAGCTGCATATACGCCCCTTGAACATGAATGTAGTTTAGTACAATGTAAATATATTAAAGAAGCATATCTGTTACTACTGAACATTAACATGCGTTTCATGGAGCAGAAGATATGATGACTAGTTGTCTATAAGTATTGTAATGAAGTCAAACTTCAAAGACATGTTATCAATAATCTTTACTGGAATGTAAATGTACATGAATGAAAACAAGCTGAAATGAAATAGGAGTAACGAGACTATGTTTAAATTGTAAGGAGTAGAAAGTACTGATAATGGAGTGTAAATGTAAGGAGTAGAAAGTACTGATAATGGAGTGTAAATGTAAGTAGTAGAAAGTACTGATAATTAAGTGTAAATGTAAGGAGTAGAAAGTACTGATAATGGAGTGTAAATGTAAGGAGTAGAAAGTACTGATAATGGAGTGTAAATGTAAGGAGTAGAAAGTACTGATAATGGAGTGTAAATGTAAGTAGTAGAAAGTACTGATAATGGAGTGTAAATGTAAGGAGTAGAAAGTACTGATAATGGAGTGTAAATGTAAGGAGTAGAAAGTACTGATAATGGAATGTAAATGTAAGGAGTAGAAAGTACTGATAATGGAGTGTAAATGTAAGGAGTAGAAAGTACTGATAATGGAGTGTAAATGTAAGTAGTAGAAAGTACAGATAATGGAGTGTAAATGTAAGGAGTAGAAAGTACTGATAATGGAGTGTAAATGTAAGGAGTAGAAAGTACTGATAATGGAGTATAAATATAAGTAGTAGAAAGTACAGATAATGGAGTGTAAATGTAAGGAGTAGAAAGTACTGATAATGGAGTGTAAATGTAAGGAGTAGAAAGTACAGATAATGGAGTGTAAATGTAAGGAGTAGAAAGTACTGATAATGGAGTGTAAATGTAAGGAGTAGAAAGTACTGATAATGGAGTATAAATATAAGTAGTAGAAAGTACTGATAATGGAGTGTAAATGTAAGGAGTAGAAAGTACTGATAATGGAGTGTAAATGTAAGGAGTAGAAAGTACAGATAATGGAGTGTAAATGTAAGGAGTAGAAGTAAAAAGTCATCTGAAAAATAATTACTCCAGTAAAGTATAAATAAGTGGGGTAACAAAGTATTTGTACTTTGTTACTTGACACCCCTGCATTTCTCTTTGAATGTTCACTTGATGAAATGGAGAAAGTAGATAACAGTCTTTTATAACCATTAAGCATGCCTGATGTCTCCTAGTGCTCCATCATATTTACTTCCCATCCCATATCCCATTCTACTCTGTTATCTGATGGATGGACAGAGTAAGTAACGTTTAGAACTATAAACACGGCTATCAGGTTCCTCGGATGCTGTGACATACAGGCGCCGGGTATGTGGTGCAGTATCACGTTAAGGTGGGGGAGCTGTTGCCGTATCTGTCTGCTTATCTATGTGACACGGTGTAAGTAATATAGTTATTTATGGTTAGTGACGCCGCTGTGAATGTGGGTGTACAGCGTGTGAGACGAATCATGGTACTTTTTTTACATTTGCAGTTACAACGACAGCAGCATCTTCTATCCCAGGATGCACGGCGTACATACATCCCGAGATCCGATCCAAATCAGCTTGAAGGTTCAATTGAAAAATAGAATTTACACTATTTACCACATATCAGCAGAGATATATTTAGTACTGCATGTCACTTCCAGGCTTTGAAATGGGTCCTACTACTGTTTTAAAGCATGCAAAGTATATTTGTTAATGTTTACAGACAACAGTATGTCAGTGTCAGAAAGCATGGAAGTGTATTAAGTGTACCACGGTAAACTAAAGAAGCAAACATTAGATTTCAAACAAGTTCTAGCTGAATGACCAAACTGAGAGGAACATTATGTGCATTGTGTTTTCATCAAACTACATGACATGACCAAAAGTATGCGGACACCCCAACAAATTTGTGCTGATATTACTATTATTAACATTACTAACAGGCACATTAAGTCAGGCAACCAGTCATAATAAGAACACAATCTCTATAAATAAGAATTGGCAACAGAATAGTCCTCTTTTCCAAACCGCCCATGCAAGCAACGTTTGCAGTTTGCCAGAGGCTTTATGGATTGGGTTTCCATGGTAAACACAGGGACTGAGCAGTCACACACAAGCCTAAAGTCACCAGGCACAATGCCAAGTGTTAACTGGAGTGGTGTACACCACTATAAGATTTTGGTAAATTTGTGGTTACACTACCTGCCCGAATGAACACTGCCTATGATGTTTGGCTGAGGAAGAATAATGGTCTGAGGGTGCATCCGAAATCGCCTACTTGCCTACTACTCAGTAGGCCAGCACGGTGTAAAGCTGAACGTCGGCTGTGTGTATGTAGCTAGGACTAGTGAACTGCTGCTACAGAAGCTAGCGCTACTGCTGAGATAAACAATGATAAACATTCCTCCCGTTTCATCTTCTCTGAGCTACAGAGATACATAATCAGACTAAAACACAGATCAGTGTCACTAAAAGTCTAAATCTGTCAGTAAACTAGCTTTTAAATGAATAGCAGGAGGTAGTGATCTGACAGGACGCTGGAAATATGGTGGACGTAGTACGTCTGAGATTGTGTGGTACTAAAACTCTCCTACTGAAATTACCTACTAGTCTACCGCTCGAGCAGTACGTACTGACTCTAATCTAGTACCTACTGACTAGTAGGTGATTTCGGACTGGGTCTTATAGCTCCGGGTGAGGAAAAACTTAACTCTACAGCATACAATGACATTCTACACAACTACATATTATCAACTTTGTGAGGCAAAGTCTTTGTTAATGTGTGTTAATGTCCCCGTGCAAATTTAACTCAATAAAAAAAATGGTCTGCCAAGTTTGGTATAAAAGAAGTTGACCTGCACACAGTCCTGACCTCAAGACCACAGAAACACCCCCTAACATGAACTTGAACACCAAGTACAACCCAGACCTTATACCCCAACGCCAAACCTCCCTAATGATCTTGAAAATAAATATCTATAGGACGCTATTATATCAGAAAAAATGGCCCATTTGATATTAGGACCCATTTGGAAAGAGATGTTTAATAAGCCCATGTGGATGTGATGTTCAGATATCCACATACACCCCAAATATAAAAAATGTTGAGAGTATGTAAAAAGCTAACAAAATCAGAAAGCAGTGATTTAGAAATTCAGTCTGACCTGCATTAAAAAAAACATGGTAAAGAAACTCTGTTCGATGTTTTATCTTATGAACTTTTTTTTGTTAAAATACAATCACTCCAAAGTGATGCCTACAACACATTCCAAAAAAGCTAGGACAGGAACATGTTTACCCCTGTTATATTAGTTAACAGCGGTTTATATTCATTTGGAGACTTAAGATTAATTCTGATCAGTTTTAAAAGTATAAAATCGTACAGGGCTTTTGTATTTTGAGCTTAATAAGACATGTTTTCAAAAGGAGACAGCTCTGGATTGCATGCAGGCCAGTGTCTCTGATTACTTATCCATGCACACTGGATTTTAAGCTTTACATTGGTAACAATCTGAATAGTCCTTTTTTTTTTTTAACCCTGTCATGTCTGCCAATTTTCACAATCAGAATGGTAATCTGCATGCACTGATGTATCAAACATATTTGCTTTTACAAGAACAGCTCTTTAGGTTATCTATAGCCTATTCTTGTTGATGTTTGTATTTTTATTTATTCATTTATTTATTTTCAATTTATTAAAGAAGGGCAAATATATATATATATATATATATATATATATATATATATATATATATATATATATATATATATATATATATATATATATATATATATATACACAAAAATAATAAATAAATAAAAATAAAACAAAAAAACAACAACAAAAATAATAATAGTAATAATAATAATAATAATAAATAAATAAATAAATAACCATACAAAGAAAAATGAATCAAAATAGTTATACATACATATACATACATACCTACACATATTCACAAATCTATACATATGCATATACATACACACATTGCTGCAAATAGCTGAATTGGCATAGTTCTTGCCTTCTTTGGCCTGGAGAATATGACGTCTGTTATTTCCAATAAAAAAAGATTAACTCAAGCCCAGAGAAGGTGTATTCTGGGAGCTGTTGACATTTGATTCCACTGTGCATAGTCCAGTTGTAACTTGCATTTGAGGACAACAAACAGTGTTTATTGACATTGTTTTTTGAAGTAGTGTTCCTGAGCTCACAGTAACATGCCTGTTTAATGCAGCACTGTTTAAAGGGCTAACATTTACAGCCATTTAGTTGTGGGTTCGGCCCTGCCCTTTACACATACAGATTACTTCTGAACCCTTGCAATCCCCGGCTGAGGAAGGTTATTTTTAACCTGTTGGGGTTTTTTGCTGTGCATTTGTGAAAAGCTGGCGAGCCTTGATCCATTCTCGCCCATACAGGATGAGGAATTTCCTCAATGCTTCTTTAATATCCAAACATGATCGAACATTTTATCATTTTTCTAGTCTTAAATTGCTCCCGTCCCAACATTAGTTTAAAAAAAACTTACTTTTTATATTTCTTATGCAAGACTCTACTAGCACTACTACATTTGTTTGAGTGAACTGTCCCTTTAACCACATGCATAACTCACCGAGGCAGTCCAAACAGGGCCTGCAGCCTTCACTATTCTGTAATGAACACAATATGATCTTTACCACAGGCATTTAAACAGGAAACCACTGCGAAACAAGGGGCTGCAGCACTTCTAGCTGCCATAAATAAAACATAACAAGCCCCTCCTTCAGCAATGCACTGAATACAGGCACAGTCTGATACTGCAAGCCTGCACACCTGTCATTTAAAGCTTTCAGAGCAGCAGACTGGCTAGAAACTATCATGACAGAAAAATAATAATCAGTCACGCACGTGTGAAAAGAGTGCTATGTTTGCGATAGTTCCTCTGCTCGGTTTCAAGCTAGCACTGCAACATTTACATAAATTGATGAGTCCTGGGTGTGACATCCACGATATATCCAAAGTTTTATAGACATCTGCTGATCTAGTTCACTTCTCCAGGCAAATGTGTAATAATAGGGAGGTTTGTCTGCTGTAAAAGTCTATTGTATTATAGGAAAGCTTTATCTCCCAACATTACTGTGAGGATTTGATTGCTTTCAGCCACAACAGCATTAGTGAGGTCAGGTACTAATGTTGAATTCTTAGTTCAACATTATGTTGAATTCCAATGGTATTGGAAAAACACCAATTCACTGCTCCATGGCCCACTGCTACATTTACTGTGGTAGAGTGCTGTGAGCATCTGTTTTTGTTGGGCAGTTTTTTTTATTAGGTCAGATTCTCTATCCTCATCTGGTCCAGTTCACCACAAATTAATTTTTCAAAAAATAGCCCATTATAACTTACATGAGGCAAAACCATTACCTTTTGGCAGTTCAGTTGCATTTCAAAGTCATGAATATAACTGAGAGACCATTCTTCTCTAAAGTTAGTAACACTAACAACATAGATCATTTGATAATTTGCTCTCACAGCCAAACATAACCACTGGTTCATGAATTTCAGACATGTATTTCACAGTAGAAAAACACTCATTACTTGATATCATGACGTGTGTGTGTGGGGGGGGGGTTAGGTGTGTGGCATGGCAGGCAGATGGCCACCTGAGCTTCTGAATATAGCAGATGATTTCATATTAACAACAGCACAGACTACAGACTATGACCCCATATATGCACCCTATGTTCAAAGGTTTGTAGACACCTACTCATCCAGCACTCCTACAGTCATTTGAGCATGGATGTGTCTCAAATCCTACTGAGCTCCTACATAGGCAGCATTTTACGTCATAGTATGCGCTCCCGACATGTAGACTGTCCCAATACTTACATACCTTAAACATACTGTCTACTGAGAAACCTTATTTAGACCTGATTTTAAGAAAGCATCAGACGCTTACTCAGCTGCTAAGACAATCCCATGATGCAACGCAGGCAAATCTACGAGCAGTGAAGTGGTTTTAAAATGTGACTTATTTTGATTTTCTCTGGAGTTTTAATGTGTTTCTGGTCATATAATCACACAAAACAGTATTTTATTATCAACTCTGTAACGAGTCTCTGACCATTTTGCTGTTTTATACTCGAGCCATTAGCATTTATGCTAGCGGATTTTTAAGCCTCTGGCTATTGTTTTGGATGCCAGCCGGTAGCTTAGCAACCAGCTAAACAACCAGTCGCATGCTGTAGTGGGCGGGAACAAGCCATGACGCAGTCTCTCTCTAACTAGAGCGTCTCAGTAATCTGTTTTATGAGGAGAGATGAGGAGAGAACGCTGCTACTTAAACAGCTGCCTACCTAGACAGCCTACTTACACACTCACTAGGATTTGAGACACACCCTATATTTGACTAACTGAGCATTAGTGCGGTCAGGTACTGATATTAGATGATTAGTTCTGGATCATTCTAACTCATCCTAAATGTATTAGATGGGGCTCCATCACTTCACTTTAGCAGTTCCACTGGTCTACAGCTGGTGAGCTCCAGAGCACCCTACTATGTTTTTCTATGGAAATTATACAAGCTGTGCTATTGAACACCTATGTCAGCAGGGGGTGAATCTCAAAGTAGCTGAAATCAAGCATTAGATGAAGGGAAGCTCTTGAACAGGCAGTGCGGCTCTATAACATACAGCTAGTTGTAGTCGCTCAGTTTGTACTTGGCCGTTCCTCAACAAATAAGCAGGATAAGATATGATATATAATAAATAAGAGCTTATCAACATTTAAAGTGGTGTATGGAGTTGGTAAGATTTGAAAAACAGGAATATATACATACGTACACTGCAATAATCCATTATTATTATTATAATTACATTCACTGTGTGTTGGCAAGAACCTGGTGATACAATACGTATTGTGATACAGGTGTAACGATTTGATATATTGCGATATATTGAGATATTGCAAGCAGAGTGATATATTGTGATTTTTCAAATCCTACTATTAAAACACACCGCTATCTGAACAGGTTTGTCAATGCTGACAATGGCATTGCGCTCTTGTGCTGCTTGTTAATGTTGGAAGGGAGCTGACTATGGATTACAACACTGCCATCTAGTGGTCAGTGGTTTAAACACAACACACATTCACTGTCTGTCAGGAATCTGTGTATCAATACTGTGTTTTTTCTTACACCCCTAATATTCACTGTACACTGTTTTTTTATTTAAACCTAGAAATAAACAATAGAACACAAAGCTCTATATTTAATAGTAATTTCTATCAATACATTTTGAATATTTAAGGTTTTACACAATTTCATTTAAGCAAATTTATGATGTTGACTATGTTGGTTTTCTTTTTGCTGATTTAAATTTTTTAGCTTTATCTCTTCCACTGAATGTCTTCAGGTGCCTCTCAGGTGGATCTGATCTACTCATAAAATGTTTTTTTTACAAACTGACAGAATCCATGCCAGTTGTATGCTGTCAGTGAGTTCAAAGATTCGACATTTCACTCTAATTGTTATGCTGATGATATAGAAAGAGGCTTGTGTATTGTTTTTATTGTCAATATTTTATTACTGTGTAAATAGTTCCTCCAGCCACATTTGTTGATTCAGTATATATTTTTAAAAAGTGCAAAGACTGACTGGAAAACTGAATGAAAGCAGTGAATATGAAATGTCTTAATTACTTGAAACCATTTTCTAAATAACAGTAAACAAATCATTGAGATTTACACCCCTGCTGAAATATAATCACTAAAAGAGCTTTGCAATCATATCCAAAGGTCACTGCCAACATTTTTCACCTCTCAAACCTGCTGCAGACCTGCTATTTATGATCACACATATGCAGGAGTGCAGTCTCTAAGTAGAAACCCTCGGAGCAAAAGCATCCATTCAATTTGGTATGACTTCCGAACTCTGATTTGTGAATTAGTTTATTGGTCCGAACACAGCTGAGCTCACCAGTTGTGTGATGACTTTAGTTTTCTGCAAGTGGAGAGACGGAGAAATTCACATGTTTCTGGTTACTGGAGAAATGCTATTCTGAGGGGAGTCATTAGGGGGTCTTCGGCGGGAACAGCTATTATTATACATCAAAATACCACCCACTGAACTTCTGTGGCCATGGTAAGCTGAGAAAACCCTTGGGCGTTATTTCCGTTGGGTGTACGCGGCAGGAGAAGCCCATAAAACATCTTTTTATGTGTCTGTCACACACGGGCAGGACGTCTCTGACCTGGATTCAGATTAAACCGTGTTTCATAATCATTTCTGTGCCTCGCTGGCATGTTAGGCACTGTACTGTGAGATGATCCAGATGAAAAGCACAAACTGCAGCTACCTAGCCATCCTCAGTATACTCTCATTACAGCCCAAAGAGGACCAAGATCTGTAGTGTCAGTCAGCAGAAATCTATAAATCTATAATCTTTCACTTCCCCGTGTCTGTTCTCTGAATTCTTGATTTACCGATAAATGAATGTGTGATTGCAGGTGCTTTCTTTCAATCGGCCGATTTTTAATCTAAATATTTGATCAGTGATCGGCAGATATTTCTCCAATTTAGCAGATCCTGAGAGCCGGTCGATGGTGTTAAACAAATGAGCCTTATTTCTGTATTTCCAGCTAGCGCTTCATCCAGGACGACAAACCCTCCAGCCAGCTCCCTGCAATTCCTATCTGAACCACTAGGTGGAAATACACACCCTTTCATTTTCCACAGACTGACTAAAACAGTGGCGTCGCGAGAAAAGCATGTGCTGATAGAAAGCATGTCGTCTGTCTGGCAGTGTTTTACCGTATGTGACGTAGACTCATCCAGGACGTTTTTAAAATGTGTAAAATCAGCGTGTCTTGTGGGAACCAAACACATTTAACACTAATAATCTGATACAGCACTACACGCAGCTGAATACAGTGAGTATCAGCAGAGCTAGCACACACAGCTAGTACAAAACAAACAACCCAGAACACCATACAGACCAGATCTGACCGGTACAAACAGAACAGCAGCAACAATTCAAGATCTACATTTAATGATTACAGATTTAGTTTAAAATAACAGAGTCTGCGTTTAATGACTGCAGTTTTAACTACATTTATTTAATTAGGTTTTTTTTAGTTTTAAATTAAGGGTCTAAATGTAATGATTGCAGTTTTGGTGATGTGTGTTTGATTTACTTTGTCTATTTACTGTTAATTTTGTTAAAAATATTATACTGTTTCATATGAGCTCATTAAAAATGA
This sequence comes from Megaleporinus macrocephalus, assembly GCA_021613375.1. NCBI lineage: Eukaryota > Metazoa > Chordata > Actinopteri > Characiformes > Anostomidae > Megaleporinus > Megaleporinus macrocephalus. The sequence continues at coordinate 41,353,244 of CM038712.1, forward strand.
TAATAAACCAGTTTAGACCATGTTTCATGACTTGCTTGCGCTAATAACTACATGTAGCTCTGCCGTGGCATATACTCCGCCCTCGATTGGTATCGGCTATTGGGTGATTGCGCTGAAATGTGATCGGCGATTGGAATCGGCCTCAAAAACCCTGATCGGTCCATCTCTAGAAGAGAGCATTTATCACAAATACAGACATACCTTACTGCACGTTTGTGGTGATAGAAAACAGAAAATCTAATTTACAAGCACTCGAGATATCAAAGTTTACAGGCTCCAGCTTTGTATGGCCTAGAGTCAAAGAGAGCCTAGCCGACCTTGCTCTCTGTGAGCAGGCAGGATGGACCACCTGTACTCCCATCACAATGTTAACTGGTGTAGGTGTCTGTTAACCAGCGTAACAGATTAGGCAGTTAGTGTTGGCCTCCATGTATGTCAAGCTGTCTGAAGAACCAAGCTGGTGCTGGTGGTCAGAGGACTTACATCACTTGATGGTTGTGGCATAGTTCCAGTCACAGTGTAAGAAGTAAAGATAGTAAGTGTTGGGTCTATCCTTTAGAGAGTGAGTTTAATCCCCAGTGATTCTACAGGCATCTGTAGCCAGGAGTCCAAGAGTGTATACTAGGTGTGTAGCCCTCCCGCTTACTCTATCACTCAGCACAGTGCTGGCCAATGTGAGCGCCTGTTAGCTGACGTAACAGAATTGGCAGTTAGAGCTCCACTGTACATGTGTTGATCTCTTAAATGGTGCTGCATTAGCAGCAGTGCAAAAAAGATGTGGCTGATGCCTCAGAGGAAGCTAGCGCTGGCCTTCGCCCAGTTTGGTAATGTTGTGTGATGGGGAGACCTAGCTTTATCCCCCTGGGTCCTAAGGGCATTTTCTAATATTTTCAATATCTACAATATCTAAGTTTACAGTATTACTGCAAAAATAAAGAAAGTTACATTAAACAAGGTTGAAATTGATGCACTGTCTAGTTTGTGGAGCTCAGAGAATGAATAAAGTAGGGTAAAAATAAAAAAGTTTCTAATAACTATGTAGTTACACAAGAAATACACACAAATGCAATGCAAATACAAATACAACTGCTAATGTAGCCACTGTTCAAATGATGTAGAAAACTCAAAATCAGGGACACATGTTTTTCATTGGACAGCGATGACATTCTCTCTAATCTAATCACACACTGGTAATAACATGAGTGTGACTGTACTTGTTATTAGACAGGAACAGCAGTATAGGGAAGTGTTTAATAACTTGCATGAGGACAGTATTTACACTGCCAGCTTCCCCAACATTTAGTTAACATTAACTTTGCTAGTGCAGTGACATCATAACGAGTTTCAGCAGTAGATGGCCACTATATATATATATATATATATATATATATATATATATATATATATATATATATATATATATATATATATATATATATATTTGTGTGTATATATTTAAAGCTCCCGTGGTATCGAAAACAGTCTTAGGTATCTACACCGCAATGCGTAGTCAAGTAACTACTACTAAAAGAAACATCTTTTAAGGCTCAACGTTAAATACGGATACGCACAGGGCCTTCTGTCTGTACTCTGTGTTTATTTCATACATACATTCGTTTTTGGAAAGCTTACGGATATGGATGGGGTGGAGCAATACTGCTGGAGACCGTGGGGGCAGTGCAAGACGCGACCTCTTCCATACGAACACAACGAAGAAGAAACGGTGGGACTTTCTGAAGAGAGGTTCATTAGAAAGTGTGAGGGCAGCGGCTGCTATATGGCTTCAAATGCATGTAGGCGGAGTATAAATCAGCATTTAACATGTTAAAAATTTTAAAATCTGTGTTTCTGTGTGAAATACTCCCACAAGTTTAGATGCACAAAGATAAATCCATGCTTTTAGTAGGCGTGGCCATCTTTGTGACGCATAGAGGAATGCACAAGGTGGGTTTATAGCCAACAAGTATTATGGATGGGTGGGTGGATGGCTGGGTGGTTGGGCTGGATGGCTGGGATGGTGGTTGGGCTGGATGGCTGGGAGGGTGGGTGGGTGGATAGGTTGGGTGGATGGGTTGCATTGGTGACTGGGTGGGTGGGTGGATTGGGTGGATGGTTAGGTGGGTGGATTGGGTGGATGGCTACATGGGTGGGTGGGATGATGGCTGGGTGGGTGGTCCCACTCACCCACCCACCCTAATCCACCCATACGCTAATCGACGCAATTTCGTAATCGATTACATCAATTAAGTTTATGCGTCGCCCCAGCCCTATTTACATGGGCGGAGAGGGTCTTAAAGCGTTACTATTTGCTGTTGCATCACTCACACAATGTATACATGAATATAATACAGTGTACAGTGAAGCAATACAAGAAATATACAATCTACATTTTGCAAATACCGACTGCCTCCTTGCAGAACTGCGTTCCTTCCCAAGTGTTCCTTTCAGCTCTGCTGGTAAATTCCCACGGCATTATTGTCAGTTGACAAATAGCTAGTGCATGGATAAATAAGGCCTAACTGAGTAATGCTGTGGATTTCATTGCTTAAATGCCAAATTAAGACTAACAGAATTCTGCTAAGCATATTTATACAGATTATTGTGTCAGAGAATATTAAGACATACTAGAAGCGCTACTGAGCCCTACAAAAGCCAGATATGATACTTGGTATGGAAGTAGGATGCTGAGGCAAGCCAGAGTATTTTAAACACAGCAGTGAGCTGCTACAGAGTAAAGGGTGGTAATGTCCAGCAAGCTGTAACTGCAGGTTGAAGACCCATGGACACAATGAATCATCTGGGCCATGGCAAACACGCAAAGAGTTAATGTATCCTCAGGGGGTGGGATGTGTTCATAAATCTCTGCAGTACTGATCGAGGGTTAGAGTCCCATTTATCTATGCTGAGAGCTACGTATGTGTTCAAAACCAGTGACCCAGAAACTAGTGGTTTATGAATATGGTCTATATATCATGAAACTAAAACATGAGTTTCCCATCAACCACAAGAACTGGTATTAGACTTCTGCTTCATTTATGGCATGCAGGCTGGCTAGGTGTAGACTTATTATACTCCACCCCATCTTTTATTTAGCAGGATAGTTCCACAAAAAAAACAAAAAACTGGACCAGCAAAATTTTTTGAATGGAAGTCCTCTTACTCTGGTAACTCAAGCAATGTGTCTGAAAGTCTTTTATGATGATGGTCCTCTAAACCAACAAATACTCAAATTGTCCAACGGATTTTTAAAAAATTTCTGCATAATTAAATAATTAATATCTAAACAGAGTACCTAGAAAATTCTTCGTTTCAGAGAAACTTGACAAGTCAGAACTGTTCACAGCAGTGCAGATAAAAACAAGATCTCAGAGACATTTAAAGCCTCTAAAAGCTTCCTCAGAGAAAGATACATAACTGTGCTACCTGATGTGTAATTTACTTTTAAGATAGCTGTATAAGATGTTTTAACCTAGAACATGTTCGCGAAATCATTGGCAGGAGGATTCTTGGTGTAGAGGTACAAGTAGTGTGTTTAAATATATTTTTATTTTACCAATATCAGCACTATGTATTAAACATTCAGAAGACAAGTGTATGCTCAATGTTTATTCTGTGTAGTAAATACAATAGCTACATTTGTGCTGTAGTTATGCTGCTCCTAGTGTTGCTAGTGTAAATGTGTGTGATATACCTTAACAGTTAAATCATTAAAATATTTATAATCACAATATAATTGTATAATTTTAATGACATGCTTCAGCTAGCTTTGCTACATTAGTTACCTTGGACTCAGTAGTAATGTAGTGAAAAGGAATATATTCTGTTTTGTTCCATTACAACACTTCTATACAGCTGTGAGTAAAGTTTGGTCCATAGTTCAGATTCTAGTTTTATAAACAAGTCTCTGAAGCACAGTGACAGTAGGAATCACATCTGAGGCTAACGTATCCTGGAGCTCACTTACAGAATTTTACACCTTGTTGGAGTCTTTCTGGCTGGTTGGCTGCGCACATGAATACCAAGCAGCATCGCTGCGTTGAGAAACTGTGCTACAGGTATGCTTTGCTGTAGAGATGGAAAGATCGATCGGCTATGTATCGGTAGCGGACGTTTTTTATCAAAATATGTATCGGTATCGGTATTTAGCCAATCCCGAAAGCCGATCGATGGCGTTAAACAAATGAGCCTAATTTCTGTATTTCTGAGTACAACACGTGGCTCAATACAGTGAGTATCAGCAAACAGCAGAGCTAGCACGCGCAGCTAGCACAAAACAAACATCCCAGAACACCATACAGACCAGATCTGACCGGTACGAACAGAACAGCAGCAACAATTCAAGATCTACATTTAATGATTACAGTTTTTGTTTAAAAAAAACAGACGTTTTGACTGTATGTATACAATTTGCTTTTTCATTTTAAATTTAATTCAACTAAATTTAATGATTGTAGTATTGCCATTTTTTTATTTACCTTGTTTACTTTTTATTTACTTTTAATTTTGTTAAAAACTGTATGCTGTTTCACATGAGCTCGTTAAAATGGTAATACACCAGTTTCGACCATGTTTCATGACTTGCTAGCTTTAATAAATACATGTAGCCCTGCCGTGAAATATAGCCCCGCCCTCGATCAGTATCAGCTATTGGCCGATCATGCTGAAAGGTGATCGGAATCAGTCTCAAAAACACTGATCGGTCCATCTCTACTTTGCTGCACTGTGTACTGAAATAAAAGAAGGCATGCGGTGATGTACAGGACAATTTAATTCATTCAAACTGTGGAATATGAAGATTTGGTTGCGAATGTTGAGGCTTTGCTAATCCATATGTTTCCCTCTGTATTGGGAAAGTGGTTATGATTGTATTCCATAAAATACAGAAGACGGGAATAGACATGTTGTGATTATTGTGCCTATAAACTGTGGAACTCAACTCTGCTTTTAATTAGACACTTAAACTCAGTGCGTGCTTTACATTTGAAAACACTTGTTAGTTAATTGAATTACAATTCAACATCTTTTTAATATGATCTGTGTCATTGGCTTATGATTTTACATGAATACTCACTGTTTCTTCCATGACTGCTAAGCTCTATCATCTGTTTGTTAAGACTATAAGCTGTCACTGGTATGAAAAGGGTTCTATGAATAAACACACTATTCTTATTATTATTTTATTAATATTAAATTGACCATCAACTTTTTTGCCATGGAGGTGGCCCGTCATTCACTGTCGGCTTGAGCTGTTTGTTTATTAACATGGCAGCGTACGCCAGGCTCACGTCATAAGTTATCAGATGTTGGCATCAGTGCATTTTTTACAAGTAAATGAGGAAGATAATGGGCCAGTACCCAAAACCAGTAATAGTACTGGTGCATATCTGTTCTCTACAAAGCAGAATTTCATATTAAACCACTTTGACTTTGTTTAAAACTCAATAATTGAATTATCCCAGCATTTAGAAAAATTAATGGAAGTCAATACTTAAGAATGCTGTTAAGGTTAGCATTAGTATTAATATTCAGATAAATATCACATAAAAACAAGGCAAACGTAACATTTTCACTCTCATGTTTACATCACATGATGCTTCAAATCCAGGTGGAAGAAGAGCTCGATATGTTGCTACCTGTTCAGAAATAGCCCTGACAAACAAACTCATCACGAGTCTCGAGCAGGCTCGGCGCCAGAATCCATTCAGCAGCTTCTAGAACTTCGCCACCCAACTGAGGGCACCACAATAGCACCTCACAGACATTTCATCACATTGTTAACACCATGTTTCAAAAAAAACACAACACCCCCGACCCCACCCCACTCCAACCAACTCATAATACTTACTGCTGAGTTTTATAGCTGCTGAGCTGACCCGTCGGACCGGCCCGGGGGAGAACGCTGGTCCTAGCATAGCGCCACAGCTAACGCCCCTTGTTCTGAGCTTGTAATGAATCTTTTATGACCAGGCCTAAGGGTTAAGTGATAATGGTCAGGACCCAGGTGAGTGCAGCCAGGCAAACACCAGCTCCTCTTTTCTTTGCATGCTGAGCCGAGTTGAGACTTCCGACTCCCTCATCCACAGCTCCCACCCCAAAAAAGCACGAGAGCACGTAAGATTGGCGCTCTGAGACTGGTCGGCTCCATGGATATTTTAGCCACGCTGACCACCAATGGGGAGACGTCAAGGAAAACTGAGTTGTGACCAGACCCCCCCAAAAGCTTATAAGTAGCAGCAGCCTGAAATTAGAGAAGCCCACATGCTGTTCTTAAGTAGGAGTCAGAGCCTCCACCTGCAAGCTCAAAGCAACATGCTCGCCTGCTGCATCACAACAGCTTCTTAAATCCAGGTCTGCTCTAGGTATGCGCCTCTCTTACTCGACTACCACCGCCAACAATCTCAACACATCTCCCTGTACTTAGTAAAGCAATGAAAACTTGAAAGTAACCTGAGTAAAATACTTAATCATGATTAATCATGAATCAAATTTGACCCTATTTCCATTAAAAAAGCAGTGCTTTCTATTATAGTTCTATGAGTGAAGAAATTATTGCTTTAACCTTTTCATGCACAAGCTAAAAGCCTCCACATTCATTACTCAGGTAGAAGTATAGATACTAGGGTTTAAAAATAATTCTGTAGAAGTTGAAGTATCAACTCAAGCTTTTTACTCCAGTAAAAGTGTAAAAACTACTTAAAAGTATAAAAGTAAAAGTAATGTAAGGAAAAAAATGCCATTAAGGACAAAAGCTTAGACCACATCACAGGGGTCTATAGTGCACTAGCCCACCTCCCCCAAAAAACATTCTTCTAAAAGTCATAATGACTATAATGTTATATTAAAATGTTAATGTTGATAAATTTGGGATGCGCTAGGCTTCCTGTTTCAGCCGCATATACGCCCATTAAACATGAATGTAGTTTAGTACAATGTAAATATATTAAAGAAGCATATCTGTGTACTACTGAACATTAACATGTGTTTAATGTAGCAGAAGATATGATGACTAGTTGTCTATAAGTATTGTAATGTCAAACTTCAAAGACATGTTATCAATAATCTTTACTGAAATGTAAATGTACATGAATGACAACAAGCTGAAATAAAATAGAAGAAATGAGACTATGTTTAAAATGTAAGGAGTATAAAGTACTGATAATGGAGTGTAAATGTAAGGAGTAGAAAGTACTGATAATGGAGTGTAAATGTAAGGAGTATAAAGTACTGATAATGGAGTGTAAATGTAAGGAGTAGAAAGTACTGATAATGGAGTCTAAATGTAAGGAGTATAAAGTACTGATAATGGAGTGTAAATGTAAGGAGTAGAAAGTACTGATAATGGAGTGTAAATGTAAGGAGTATAAAGTACTGATAATGGAGTGTAAATGTAAGGAGTAGAAAGTACTGATAATGGAGTGTAAATGTAAGGAGTAGAAAGTACTGATAATGGAGTGTAAATGTAAGGAGTAGAAAGTACTGATAATGGAGTGTAAATGTAAGGAGTAGAAAGTACTGATAATGGAGTGTAAATGTAAGGAGTAGAAAGTACTGATAATGGAGTGTAAATGTACGGAGTAGAAAGTACTGATAATGGAGTCTAAATGTAAGGAGTAGAAAGTACTGATAATGGAGTGTAAATGTAAGGAGTAGAAAGTACTGATAATGGAGTGTAAATGTAAGGAGTAGAAAGTACTGATAATGGAGTGTAAATGTAAGGAGTAGAAAGTACAGATAATGGAGTGTAAATGTGAGGAGTAGAAGGTACTGATAATGGAGTGTAAATGTAAGGAGTAGAAAGTACTGATAATGGAGTCTAAATGTAAGGAGTAGAAAGTACTGATAATGGAGTGTAAATGTAAGGAGTAGAAAGTACTGATAATGGAGTGTAAATGTAAGGAGTAGAAAGTACTGATAATGGAGTGTAAATGTAAGGAGTATAAAGTACAGATAATGGAGTGTAAATGTAAGGAGTAGAAAGTACTGATAATGGAGTCTAAATGTAAGGAGTAGAAAGTACTGATAATGGAGTGTAAATGTAAGGAGTAGAAAGTACTGATAATGGAGTGTAAATGTAAGGAGTAGAAAGTACTGATAATGGAGTGTAAATGTAAGGAGTAGAAAGTACAGATAATGGAGTGTAAATGTGAGGAGTAGAAGGTACTGATAATGGAGTGTAAATGTAAGGAGTAGAAAGTACAGATAATGGAGTGTAAATGTGAGGAGTAGAAGGTACTGATAATGGAGTGTAAATGTAAGGAGTAGAAAGTACAGATAATAGAGTGTAAATGTAAGCAGTAGAAGTAAAAAGTCATCTGTAGTATTTGTACTTAGCTACTTGACACCTCTTTTTTTTATTCTTATTTATTTACTTCATGAACAAAAATAGATCTGTAAATATGTTAAAATAGTTACAAATGTGAAGTTTCTATTAAAGTCCATAATAAGTTGGTAAGGGTTTATTTTGACCAATGTTGTGCATTAGAAGGGTAGTGATACAAAAAAAAAACCCCAAAAAAAACCCAATATATATATATATATATATATATATATATATATATATATATATATATTATAATAATAATAAAAAAAAGCGATGATCAGAAACAAGTAAATTAATTAAGGGAAGCTCGAATACCAATTATTTGATTTACCAATTAATTAATTAATAGATTATGTGAACTGAACATCACAAATCACATGGCTTCCTTTGGGTAAACAGTTTCCAGTTTTTATCACTGACGTCCACTGGCTACATGTTCCAGATGTTGAGTGCCTCTAGTCAATGGTGTTGTTATATTAAATAAAAATACACTATATGGACAAAAGTATTGGGACACACCTCTGAATCACTGAATTCTAGTGGTTAATTCCGTCCATTGAGACTATGTTCGAGAGTTGGGAGTATATAAAATCAAGCACACTCACTTTACCAACAATTGTGAAAGAACACTAAACTTGAGTGTTGCATAACAGCACGTAGCGCTAGCAGCTGGGCTAAGTGCACATTTCACACAACCATCATCCTATCATCATGAGGACCCTCCATGCTAACCAATCAAGATTATCCATCAAAGGAAAACCCTACAGGTCTGAAAAAACAGAGCATGAACTTGCAGTGTAGCTGATGTGATGGTTACTTCAGATTCTGTCTGGTTTATTAAACGGTGGTGTGAAGATATTTGGCAGCTGTGTCAACACAGCACCCACCTGCGTCTTGTGAGCTGAGGACGTTGAGAGCGAAAAGCATGGCAGTGGAGAAGGTGCTGGCCTCCTCTTTGCTGGCGAAGTTGAGCCCATAGACTTGCCTGGCATCACGCCACTGGTGGAAGGTCGGTGTGGCCTGGTTATATTTAAGACCCTTCACTATGGAGTAGTTTATCACAACCTGGGCAGGAAGAGGTGACATGGAGAGACGCCATTAGACTGAAGTATGTAACTGAGCTTCAGTGTTCAGACTGAAAAACAGGAAAGGTCAGGCTATTAAATCCTACCAGGAGATAAAACAGTGCGTAGATCACTGTTTCACAATAGATGTCACACCTTGCCCTGTTTCCTTCCCTCTCTGTCTCTGTCTTGTGTTTGCCTGTCTTGTAGATACTATGTGCTTGTTTGTTTCAGTTTCTTAGCTCCTCCTTGTCTCCACCCTATTGCCACGCCCATCACCTGCTCCCAGTGTGGGTCCCTGTTTCCTGTGTCCTTCTTATACCCTCTGTTTGCTCCCCATCCTTGTCTTGCATTGTTCTTTGTGGTTTGTAGCGTGTGGTTGTTTGATAGTTAAGTGTTTCTGTGGTTTGTATGCTTTGATAGCTCCGGTTTGTTTATTTTGTTAGTCCGAATCCTTGTTGTTATTTAAAATTAATAAAAAATACAAAATAAATAATTTGAAATACACTACGCAGATCAGACCGTTATGACTAAATAAAGCAAAAAAAGGGGGTCCATACTGTGAACAATTCTAACTTGGCTAAGGGGTTTACAGGCATATAACCTCTTTGTTTGTTTCGGTTTCTTAGCTCCTCCTTGTCTCCGCCCTATTGTCACGCCCATCACCTGCTCCCAGTGTGGGTCCATGTTTCCTCTGTCCCTCTTATACCCTCTGTTTGCTCCCCATCCTTGTCTAACATTGTTTTTTTGTGGTTTGAAGAGTGTGGTTGTTATGCTTTGATAGCTCCAGTTTGTTTATTTTGTTAGTCTGAATCCTTGTTATTTCACTATGGACTCCAATAAACACTTGTGAATGTATCCGACCCCTTACTCCCCTCAACGTTACAATAGAACTCCTGCAGCCCACATTTATACTCTACCTCTCATTCTCTCTTTCATTTTAAGTATACATGCTGTGTTCCGCGTGAATACAAAACTAATACTAAAAATCTTTTTTAATATAAGAGAATTACAGAATATTATTTGTGATTTTATAACTTTTTCATGTTTCCTAAAATATATTATGGTGTCTAGCTAGCATCTTATATACAATTATACACAAAAGTTTGGGCACCTCTGGTAAAATCTATATTTTTTTATTGAAAAAAAGTTAACACATCTTCTACAATCTGCGATCCCAAGCTTTGAAATGGTTGTGTATAGTTCTACTACTATATACTGTCAGTTTATCTTGTACTAATACTTGTAGTATTAGTATTTAGATTAACAGTGGTATAAATACTGTATTGTTTATCAAGGAAATAAAAAATCTAACAGTTATTCGTAATCTGGTCCACACTTAAATGACTTTTGACTGAATTTGCTTGCTCTCAGGAAGTAACGACTCCAGAGCTTGAGGTACTCTTTACACTTTATCACATTTAATTTTTAATTAGGTTGATCTCTGGAGTGACATGTGCTGAATGTCTCACCTGTTGGTCCTGCAGTTTGACCCCCACCACACGGAAGGTGTTGTTGGCCGTGTTGTGGTAGATATTGATGCGGCTGAAGCCCTGCTGGCCCGGCTTGATAGGCACCCACTTCTTGCTGGTGTCATCATAGATCATCACCGAGGCCCGGGCCTGGCAAATACTCTGTTCACTGAGGAGAAGAAGAGCAGAGAGCAAAGGTTAAAGGTTAGTTATGTTGGAAGTCCCCAGAGTGACTGGAACAGCAAGAATACGGACGGAATAAAACACTGCATATTCGCTTATTTTTAAATATTTTTTTTAACGTGATGAAATAAACAAAGAAATGAGTAAAAAGAAAAATAAATGGGCAAAATAAAAATCCCATGGGAAAAATAAATCCCAAATTAAGGATTGGCACAGGTAGGCACTTAGGTACCCTGTTAAGTTTTTAAATTCCAGCGTTTGAATACTGGGATCAATTTATTGGGACTTGTTCTGTTTTATCTCAAGAAAACTTAGAAAACAACAGTGCATTGCCAAAGATATTGATGAAGGAGAATTCCACTGCTTGTTTTTTCATTTCTGCATAATTCAGTGGTTGAGATTTAAACAAAGTCATTCAAACAGGTTTGATGTGAAATGCTGCAGTTGTAGAGAAACTACTAGTTCCTTATAGTGGAGGTGATAGCAACCAGGAATAAACTTCCAGCAAGGGAGCTTTTAGAGCCAATAAACTCTTCTGGTTCCTTTCACCGACAGTGTGAACAATTCTTTTTTTTTTTTTGACAATTCTGTTTACTGGGTTAACAAGATACAAAGGCTGAAACAGTCGAAACAGAGATGACCAACATATACATCACTCAGCAGTTTCTCCCAAAATACGTCTAAGATGTCATCCAAATCTACCCAATACTATTACAACCCTCCTACCCACCCTGTCACTTGGTATGGTCCTAAATTAAATTAAATGCACAAATATCTCGAAGCATGGAAGAGGAAAATAAATAAATAATAATTATTTTTTTTAAATAAATAAAAAATACAAAATAAATAACAACAACAACAACAATAATAATAATAATAATAATAATAATAATAACAACAGTATAACATAATGTGAACAATTCTGACTTGGCTAAGGGGTTTACAGGCATATAACCTCTTTGGACATCTGGTTATCACCACCATTGTGAATTTCCAATTCTGAATTTCTGTTTCTGAGAATGGAGCACTTCACAGCTATAACCCCTAAATCATGTAGAAACACACCTAAAGGCATGGCTTAGATGTAAGCTATATCCACAAACAGTGCAACTACATTTCTCAATTTGTTAAAATGCTCATTCAAAATTCAATATCAATTTCCAGTTTGACTCCTGGTGATCCAGTCGCCATCCATGGCAAGTATTCTAAGAGAGCACCACTGGCCTGGGGCAGGTGGGAGGATGGTCCATTGCTCAGAGCAATGCTTACCAAAGCAGGTGTCAGTAATCTGAAGAAATTAAAAGTGACATTTAGGGCTCTCCTGCAAGCGTGTTGAGCTTTTTAGTAATGCTGAAAGAGCCCACCAGAGAAACAAAGAAAGAACTAACTACCCCGAGAGGCACCCCAGTTGATAAGCATGCTCTGTACTGGTTGATAGTATTGTCATGATACCAGAATTTAGATTCTCAGTACTGAAGTGTGGAATCAACAGTAAATACCAAAAACAGTTGTATGGCAAAAAGATGTCTGTTCCAATGTTTATTGCACTGGACAAAGAAAAAATAATTCAACTCTTACAACTTAGGTATTATTTATAATATCAAAATCAGATGACTTGCTTTATTCTCCAACTTGCTTTACTTTCGAACCGCTGCTTCTCACTTTGTACCTCGCCTGTGTGCACGCCGCAGGTTCGAATCTGCACAGATCTGATTGGCTGAGGAGCGCCTTTGGTGACTGTACAACACACGTGATTGGTTACTGGAAATGGGTCCGCATTGGACAACCCCTGGGTCTGGACCCAAACTGCCTAATAGTGACCTCTGGTGTGTGTGTATATATATATATATATATATTTATTTATTTTTTTGTGTGATCTGTCTATCTGAGTGAAATTCAGTTTTGTCTTTGCCAATAGGCAGAGTGCATTTGGTACACTACACAATGTTACTGGTGGTCTTTGGATGTTTTATTTAGCTACTCCATACGTAAAACATACGCTTCAGTCTTATACAGTTTGCCAAAGGGAGGAGCAGTCAAACAGAGCAAAATAAACAAGCACACAGATCCTAACTGCATGGCAAGCCTTTCAGAAATGGCCCCTCCTCTGCTGTGGCAAAGGAATGGTAATGTAATTACACCACTGAAAGACACAGAGCAGGGGGCGTGTCGGTTATCTATGCTAATTATACAGTATGACACGACGCAGGCAATGGGTGAGCTAAGCAGGACTGCAGCTGAGTTGATAGGCTGATAAGAGGCCACAGTCAGTAATTAGAGCATGAGCCCGTACACTTCTTTAAATAGTCATGTTTTGACCATATGTTGACAGGCCGCTCAATTAGCAGAGAAAGAACAGAAAAGCAGTTGGCACACGGGCCAGACTTAGCCTTCTGAGTGAACTTTCACTTCAGTGTGAGGCTCAGCTGTGTTTGAAGAGCACTGTGAGGTTTGAGGTCCGATATGCAGAACACTTGACTCTGCAGGGAGAGGACTTGTGAAGCTTTGCATGGGTTGTGGGATAAGTGTACGGTAAGCTTTCTGCTGTGATTTGAAAGGATTTTAAATAGACAGAAGCACAGAGAGAAATCTATTAACACAAACCTTTATAAACCTTTTCATTCACTCTTCTTCTTTATTCTTCCTTTTAGTCAGAATATGTTAAATTCCACAATCAGATTTCTCCTACACTGTCCAAGGCTTTAAGGATTACCTGTACAAGATCATTTTCAGTTATTACACATATATTACATCCTTTTATCTGTCTTTCTGTCTTTTATCTAATCAAGACGATCTATGTCTTCATCACGCCAATTCCAATTAGTTTGGCCTGTGAGCCCATTTGCTGGGAAGCCACTTCTTACTGTAATGCCTTAATAGTTTTACATGTATTGTTTTAATTAGAGATGGAGAGATTTATCAGCTATGTATCGGTATCGCCGATATTTTTCCAGTTTGCCCGATCCCAAGAGCCGATCGATAAACAAATGAGCCTAATTTCTGTATTACTAGCTAGCGTTTTAGCACATAGCACTCCGTGAAACCCCCTCTGGGCAGGTCCCTGCAATTCCTATCTGAACCACTAGGTGGAAATACATATCCCTTTATTTTCCACAGACTGACTAAAGCAGCGGCCTTGTGAGAACAGTTTATGGCGTTCACGGCATGTCCTGATAGAAAATATGTTGTACGTTTGGTGTTTACCGTATGTGATGCAGACTAGGACGTTGTAGGATGTTTTTAAAATTCGTAAAATCAGCGTCTCTCGTGGGAACCAAGACATTTAACACTATTAATCTGATACAGCACTTCAGAGACACCACGCAGCTGAATACAGTGAGTATCAGTAAACAGCAGAGCTAGTACACACAGCTAGCACAAAACAAACAACCCAGAACACCATACAGACCAGATCTGACCGGTTCGAACAGAACAGCTGCAACAATTCAAGATCTACATTTAATGATTACAGTTTTAGTTTAAAATAACAGAGTCTGCGTTTAATGACTGCAGTTCTGACTGTATTTATTTAATTCGCTTTTTTAGTTTTAAATTAATGGTCTAAATTAGATGATTACAGTATTGGTGATATTTGTTTAATTTACTTTGTTTATTTACTGTTGGTTTTGTAAAAAATATGCTGTTTCACATAAGCTCGTTAAAAATGTTAATAAATCAGTTTAGACCATGTTTCATGACTTGCTTGTGCTAATAACTACATGTAGCCCTGCCGTGGCATATAGCCCCGCCCTTGATCGGTATTCACAATCGGCAGATCATGCTGAAACGTGATTGGCAATCGCAATCGGCCTCAAAAACGCTGATCGGTTGATCTCTAGTTTTAATTACAGAGTGCATTTCTTATGTGTGAACTTAAGTGGGCTAATACTTTGTTCAAACTCTCAGTGTTGATAAATGAAGCTGTTTGGGAATCAAAATTGTTCGTTCTTATTGGTGATTTGAGCCGAATTATCTGAATCACCCTCACCAGACGAGAATGAGTGTGCAGGCTGCGTTCCACTACATGGTCATGTAGGATAGTCCTCATGCCAGACTGTTACAGCAGGCCTATGAACTGTACACCATTTATTTTACTATAATACAAATGGTTTAGCAACTATTTAGGCAGGTCCTGTAAATATAACACACTAAATTAATGTACCTGGCTTTTTGATGATGCTGAATTGGCTAGTAAGGTTGAGCAAGACCCTGCCAACCTACAGCTAAACTCAGTGTACGATACAGAGCATACGAGAAAAAAAGAGTCTAACTAGAGCAGCGGTCACTAATAGGCGGACCTCGGTCCGGGTCCGGACCCAGACGTTGTCCAATGCGGAACCTAACCGATAAACTACTGATTTAATTTGGACAGTGTTTTGGATGGTATACAGGCTTTGCCGCGCAGTAAACATACAGTCCAATCACTTCAGTTGTAACCAAAAGTGCTTCTCAGCCAATCAGATCTGGGCAGACCCGGGAGTGCGGCAACGTGCACAGGCGAGGTACGAAGCAAGAAGCAGCAGTCGGAGACAGTTCATTCCACAATAAACATTATTAAGAACAAATATCGTTCCAAGGCTCGCCAACGAGCTCCTTCATATGTATAAAAGAGCGGTTTCTGACCCCATTTTAGCCCCGATTTAAGGACAACCAAAAGCTCACTCCTCTCACTAAACAAGAGAAAGTGTAAGAGAGGAATACACGACTGAAATAAACTGTTAATATGTGAAAGATGTATATGTATATTTACTTTTTCTATTAATAAGCACTTTGTTTTTTTTGTTTTTGCCCTTGTTTTTACTTAAAGTGAGGAAAACATTTATTATAGGTTCATAAATAATTCATTCAGTTCAGCATTTAAAATTGTTGAAATTTACTAAACGGTATTTGTTATTTGTTTTGTTTTTCAGTTGCTGATGGTATAAAATGCTGATACTAGGATACTTCATTATACAGGATATGGTACTGAATCATAAGTAAGAAATGATGACGGTCCGAACCTTGGCCTGAGGAAATCTCCTCTAACTGAACCTTACTGAACTCTAATTAAATACCCCTGAACTAGAGGGTCTTAACTAAAGACCTATTAACTGCTTAAGTTTATCTTTTGGTGGTACATGCAAGAAGTCAATAAGTTCATTTACTCACCATACTCTGTACAAACAGTGGCATTAAATTTTTTCAGTGGGAAGTATCACTAAAAGCCGGTCTAGCATAATGAATAATGCACAATAAGGGGAACCGTGGTCAGAAAATAATATATCTGTTTACATTTTTGAAAACAAGAATGAGCAAATGTGAGCATTTTGCTTACATTGAACAGCTGTGGTTTCACAAGTTCACCTGCTGAGAAAGTAAATGAAAAATAGAGGAAGGTCTTTTAAGGGTGTTTTGAAGTTAATGGCTTTAAAGGCTAAAGGTGAGAACTTGTCTTTACTTGTTTATGTATGATAGCTGTCACCCTCCGATCCACAACTCGAACTTGAACTGGACTCAGAACCTAAAACGAACTTCAACTCCCATAATCCCTCGGGAGATCAAGGGACCAGCATGCCACCTCACTCCACCAATCATCTACACTCCAGGTCTCCCTCAGCTGTCACGCATTTGACAACCCTATATAACCCTACCTGTCTAAACCTTCAGTGAGAAGTATTGCCACTGTGTTAGCACGTGCCTACTGAGCAGGCTGCCTGCCCGTTGTTGATTAAAGACCTATCGTGTAGGGGTGGGCGATATGGCCCTACAATAATATCACTATATTTCATGGTAGTTTTGCGATAACGATACTCTTGGCGATATAACAAAACATTTAATAATTTTTTTTTTCTTCAAGAATACACTACTGCAACAAAATGAAAACTTTATTTTATTATTGCATACAATATGATATGGCACACCCCTAACTGAGATATTAAAAAATACAAGAATTTTCATCAGATTGTAACAGAAGTTAATGATCCAGAATGTCACAATACAAAATACTGCACTCCAAATATCTCCATATATCCAGGACTGAAGTAAAGTAAATGATACTGGACAGATAAAATCTGTCTCTAGTAGATATATAATGGGAAATGAGAAAAGGGTGACTATTTCTTTTGCTAAAAAAAGTGTATATATATATATATATATATATATATATATATATATATATATATATATATATATATATATATATATATATACACCCATGAATAGTATTTACACACAGACACTGTGTTAAGCAGGCTGTTCTGCTGGCCCTTTAAGTTCAGGCTGAGGAAAGAACTCCCCCCTCTGGATTTTTGGTTATAAAGTCAACTTTGCCTCAGCGTTCTCACTGGAACTCCTACAACATACATATTTATCTTTATCCATTACAAAATTACGTCAATTAGCATAACGTGCGTTAATGCGTTGCAAAGATGGACGCTCCTACTGAAAGCATGGATTTATCAGGACACAAACTACAGCTACAAACAAACAGCAGCAGGACAGCACCTGTTTACTGGTTGTTCTTATCTTAGCAGATTACCTATGTGTTAAGATTATTAACACGTGAAACATGTTTCTTTCAGTAGTAGTTCACTTTTTTTGTAATTTTCTTGTTTTGTTCTCTCTGCTCGAGTGCGAATGCTTGCCGCTACGCCTACACTCTGTGCTGTGAGCTTCAACCAAACAAGAAACAGCTGGAACTCTAGTTCAGCCACCTGATTGGTTTGGGGCGGCGCTATTCTCATTCTCATTGGCTGTTCGTGTTGTCTCTCAAGACATGGACGGAACTTAATTCTATCTTTCTATCAACTACATCTTATAGTTCTATCGAGGAAACGTTATTTCACAATAATTATTTGCATTGTTTTATCACCCAGTCCTACTGGAATCATATCAGTATCGGCAGATTACTGCTAAAACTGTCAGCAGTGGACTGATTTTTAGATTTGGCTGATATTGCAAACCCATATTTGATGATTATGATATATTTACTATATTTCGAAAGAGCAGAACAGTTAGGTCACCTTGGGTTACTGTACAAAAATGTCTATCTTATTCATTTTAATGCATTTGTAGTCCAACAGAAATAAATTCCACACTTCACTGCAATGCTGTAATACTGCAGTTAAGAAATAAGATTTAAGACTGTGTGTGTGTGTGTGTGTGTGTGTGTGTAATACACACACTTTGTATATATGTATATGCAAATGTAAAGATATGTGAAAATGTGTATGTGTGTATATCTACCTCAATTTTGGGTTTTTTTTATTATTTTTATTTTTTTATACTTTATTACCAGTCAGGCCTGGTGTAAATAACTAAATAAAAAATAAATAAAAATACAAACATTAACAAGAATAGGCTATAGAAAACCTATAGAGCTGTTCTTGTAAAAACAAATATGTTTGGTGCATCAGTGCATTCGGAAAAAAAAAAAAAAAAAAAAATAATAAGATTTACACTGGCTTTAGTCAATATGTACATAAGAACCATCAGATGTCAGCATCGGCCCAGAATTCCCATATCAGTGTATCCCTACTTACAATCAAACAACTGTGAGCCGGTTTGGGTTTGTTTAGTATGTATCTGACATCACATTATATCGTCGCTGTCCAATGAAAAACAAGTATCTTCAAAATGTCAGCTTTACAGGAGAGGACAAAAACTGTCTTTACTTTTAATGCAAGTCAATGGAACCAGAAATGTTTCAGAGCTATTTTGGAGCATTTTTATTGGGTCATTCATCATGAAATATTCAGACAATGTAAAGGGCAGCTGCCATGTTCAAATGAATTAGAAAAATAAAAATCGACAAAAATGGAAAAAATTGGACAGCAACGATATGGAACATATCCAACATCAACATTCTTCAACAAGAGGGCAAAACATCTTTGTAGGTTAGCATACATACTTCACAAAATTCAGTGGCACATGTTTTTAAAATTATTTCCCTTATTTTACTCTTAGAGAGGAGCTCAAACAATGAGAACACAAGCCGCTGCTGAACCTGCAGTTAAAAGAACACTACACAGCATGTCAAACAAAAGTGTGGCCTCTGTTCAGTGACCATGCTGTTTTTCACTGCTACAGAAAAAAAACAGAGGGCAGTTTTTCTGTTGTGTTTGTTTTTTGTTTTTTTTTGGGCCCTTAAGCTTATCGTCACTGTCCAATGAAAAACCAGTATCTACAAAATTGCAACTTTACAGGAGAGACCAAACATATTTTAATTTTAATGGAAGTCAATGGAACCAGAATTATTTCCAAGTTATTTACATTCACACAATGTAAACGACCATTGGCGTGTTTAAATGATGTTTAAATGAAAAATATAATTCAAAAATATACTCAAAAAAACTCAAAAATATAATTAAATCTTATCACTATAAATAGATTGTAACATTATTTCAATACACTACTTAATTACTTTCTCAAAAATATTTATTATTGTATTTTTTTATCATTCAATACAGAAGCTGTGTGTGGACCAATAGACAAGCTCCAGAATGACTTGGAATCAAATTTCCTTACTTTAACTTACATTAGAAGTTAAGAACATTTTTATCTCCTGCTGTAAAGTTATTATTTCAGAGACAGCAACGATCAGTCACCATTGTGGAAGGTTTTGTTATAACAGTCCAAAAGAATAACATGGAACATTCAGTGCAGAAGCTGTATTTGCACCACAATTGAAGTTTCTAGGTCTTTAAACAGCTGTCAGGCACTTCTGAGGTGCTTGAAGTCTGGATATTATTATCATCCAGATGCTGAAGAAGAGATTAAAGATGAAGCCGGTGAAAGCAGTTCTCACGATGCGGAGCTGCGCCTTGTGATGTTCTAAGTTAAGCCAACCCGAACCATCCACCCTGCCTTTTTCCGCCACAAACCCACCACCACACCCGTCTCCAGCTGAGGAGACTGTACAAGTGGATCACACCCAACGCAGTGTCAACTCCAGCGCACTGATACGCTGCATCTATGCTCAAACCATTGATGGGAACTGATTTTCAGAAAAAGTCAGAAAAAGCCTGAACAGACTCACTCTTTCATAGACATGGTATCCAAGAAGCATACGCCAGCTCTAAGCGTCAGGGCAGCCGGGCCTTCGTGGACAATAATTCCTGGCAGTCTACTGTTTGAATAGAAGCTAGACTACAATAGAAAAAAACCCACCAAAGGAGAAACAGGAAGCCCACATAGGTCTGCAGGAAATATGTTGAGTATGTGAAAGTGTTAGCTTGGCACTTTTTAAAAAGCAATGCAGATTTCTACATACCCTTACAGACCGAGTACCAGAAGCTGGTGTTCGCAAACATTTCCATGCTCCAGTATTTGACTTTCAGAGACATCTTTTTTTTTCAGACCTACAAATATGTAGCCAATCAGATCAAACCTGGGGATGTGTAAACCACATGGGCAACCCCAAAAGCACTAACCTCAGTCTGAGGAACACTGAGAAATACTGTGAGGCCACAAACTATGTAATTATCTACTGGACACTTATTTTATTTCACTACTCCTCATATAGAAACAACATCAAAAATGAGATTTTTCAATGTTTCTCTTAAAATAGTGTCTTGCTCATGAGATTATGAAAATGTTGTGAGGAAACAGGGACGAGAGAAAGACAGAGTGACCGAGAAAAGAGACTAGAGGTAATCTCAGACTGGCTTTTACTCGTTGGCAAGAGCGAAGAGAGATAAAAACATCTAAGACAGTCACACCTGTAACGAGAAAACAACGAAAGTCTGACAGCAGTGTTTCTTTCTGCCAATGTTATTTATAAAGGATTGAGATGTAGGCTGCAGCCTTAGCAGGTTTGTAGTTCTTTGGGATGCCAAAAGTCAATAAATCCCAGTTCTGTTTCAGGTTAGCATCATGTAATAATCAAACTACCCTATAAGTCTCTAAAATCCAATGCAAACAGATTTCTACATAGCCTTACAGACCGTGTACCAGAAGCTGGTGTTCGCAAACATTTTCATGCTCCAGTATTTGAGTTCCAGAGACATATTATTTTTCAGACCTACAAATATGTAGCCAATCAGATCAAACCTGGGGATTTGTAAACTACATGGGGTTGCCCAACCCCAAAAGCACCACCTCAGTCTGAGGAACACTAAGAGCATGTAGGTTAACTGTGCATTTCTGAAAGCTCTAAAAGGGGTTCTGGACCCGGGGGTGCTCATTTTTGAAGCTGTTGACAATCTCCAAAGTCTGAATCACTAGTGTTATATACTGTGAGGCCACAAACTATGTAATTATCTACTAGACACTTATTTTATTTAACTACTCTTCATACAGAAACAACATCAAAAATTAGATTTTTCAATGTTTCTCTTAAAATAGTGTCTTGCCCATGAGATTATGAAAATGTTGTGAGGAAACAGGGACAAGAGAAAGACAGAGTGACCGAGAAAAGAGACTAGAGGTAATCTCAGACTGGCTTTTACTCGTTGGCAAGAGCTAAGAGAGATAAAAAACATCTAAGACAGTCACACCTGTAACGAGAAAACAACAAAAGTCTGACAGCAGTGTTTCTTTCTGCCAATGTTATTTATAAAGGATTGAGATGTAGGCTGCAGCCTTAGCAGGTTTGTAGTTCTTTAGGATGCCAAAAGTCAATTAATCCTCTAAAAGGAGTTTTGGACCCGGGGGTGCTCATTTTTGAGTTTCCTGTTAAGCAGAATTGTCTATAAACATTAGAGATGGAAGGATTGATCGGCCATGTATCGGTATCTGCCGATTTTTAATCAAAATATGCGACTGGACGATATTTCTCCAATTTAGCCGATCAATGGCGTTAAACAAATGAGCCTAATTTGTGTATTTCCAGCTAGCGGTTCATCCAGGAAGAGGAGCCCTGTGTGAAACCCCCTCCGGCCAGCTCCCTGCAATTCCTATCTGAACCACTAGGTGGAAATACATACCCTTTCATTTTCCACAGACTGACTAAAGCAGCGGCCTTGTGAAAACAGTTTAAGTGTTCACGGCATGTCCAGAAAGAAAACATTGTCCGTCTGGCAGCTTGTTACCGTATGTGACTCAGACTCATCCAGAGCAGTTTGTAACATCTGTAAATTAGTAAAATCAGCGTCTCTCATGGGAACCAAGACGAAGAAATTTAACACACTAATCTGATACAACAGAGACACCACACATCTAAATACAGTGAGTATCAGCAAACAGCAGAGCTAGCATGCACAGCTAGCACAAAATAAACAACCCAGAACACCATACAGACCAGATCTGACCGGTACGAACAGAACAGCAGCAGAAACAGCCAGAGAGCTAAAGAACCACAGCCAGAGTGAGTTTATAGTTCTAGATAAGCAGCTCTTCTCGGCTGTAGAAGACGTTCATTCTGCTGCTTAATGTTCCACCTGGATCTACGCTCTGCTGTTCCTAGTAGAGATACTTTTCAGATGTGGCTCTTCCGGAGCTTATCAAGCGGTTTACTCCCACATAGACCAACTTCTAATTTAGTTACAAATATTATACTGTTTCATATGAGCTCATTGAAAATGGTAATAAACCAGTTTAGACGTTTAGACCAGTTTAGACCAGTTTCATGACTTGCTTGCGCTAATAACTACATGTAGCTCTGCCGTGTCATATAGCCCCGCCCTCAACGCTGAAAAGTGATCGGTAATCGTAATCGGCCTCAAAAATGCCGATCGGTCCATCTCTAATAAACATGATTCAAATCGAACGCTATGAAAAACCACTTTCTGTGCACAGCTTTGACAGCTTACAGCCACAAATCAACATGCATCCAAATTTAATGAAGCTCAGCACTAATCAGTACTGGTGTGGGAATGGTGGCCGATGCTAGTATTCAATGACTTCCATGTACATATTCGCCAAAGCAACGTACAAATTACAACTACATCTACCTGCATTTGTATTCTGAATCAATGCTACATGTATAGAGTTATAAATGCAGTAAAATAAATAATATATATACATTTTAGCCCAGTAGCCCAGCATCATCCAAACATTGCGCTCATGTGATATACAATAAATATGTCAAGGTTTTGGAGAGTTTTATGATTTTCATATTATTGTGCTACTTTTTAGTTTGCTGCTTATTAGTTCATATGAGCTCATTTGAATAATTAATAAATGATGCGACTGAGACTCTAACTTAATAACTTTATATTAAATCTTAAGTTGCAAATTTTTTTTAGATTTAATTTGTTTTGCCATTCATAAAATTACGACCTGAGCACCACATTTATGTGTGATTCGTTCCAGCAGAAAGATGTAAATGGTTTATATGACTTAAACATAAAGCCTGCTTTGATAGTGCAGCGTCAGCTATCCATCGAAACTCTCGCTTCTTGATTCTGCCACCCATGAGCTGGCTTTACAATGAAGCCTATTTGTGGAGTCAGTCTGAGGTTAAAGAGGCAGCGCGGCAGGCAGAGCGTGCGGCTTCCTTTCTGCCTTCCAGGTTTCAATTCCTCCAGGCCTCTCTGAAATAAAGCATACACACCTCCTCCTCTCCGCTGACAACTCTCAATCATCACATGCTGCAGCCTGACAGCTCCTAGCTTCCAGAAACTCATAGACAAAGATCTAAGACTGCTTCCTCTGCTTGCTTCTGCTCCTTTAGTCGGACTCAGTGAATGCAAGCTTACGCTAACTGCATCTTATGGAATAAACCTCATGTACAAAAGCTCCATTAAGCAGTGAGACAACTAGTAGCACGTCTAGTAATAGCTGGCTATAAATACCAGAACCACCAGAAAAGCACTGCTCAAAACATGACCTCAGCTGCTTTGCCCTCACCCGCGAATGCACAAGGCTAAAACAGTCAGCAAGTCATCTGAGAACATAAATACTGTGCACATAAACACATCTACAGGTTTGCAAAAGACTTAAACCGCAAAAACAAACTACTCTCAGGCTCCTAATGAGGCTTAAAATGGACTTTCATGACTAATCAATGTGTTACAAATTAAGCTGTTGACAGTAGGGGTGTAAGAAAATATCGAAATATCGGATATCAGGATATTTAGTTTGGTGATACTGTATCGATTCTCAAAAACACAGTATCGATACACAGATTCCTGCCAGACAGTGAATCATTGTGTATTGTGTTTAAACCTCTGACCACTAGATGGTGTTGTAATCTATTTTCAGCTCCACTCCAACATTAACAAGCAGCACAAGGGCGCAATGCTATTGTAATCATTAACAAACCTGTTCATATAGTGGTGTGTTATAATAGTAGGATTTAAAAAATCCTAATATATCACTTTGCATGCAATATCGCAATATATCATGACATATTAAATCATGGCCGCTGTATCACAATACATACTGTATCACCACATTCTTGCCAGTACACACCCCTAGTTGACAGTCTCCAAAGTCTGAATTACTAGTGGTATATACTGTGAGGCCACAAACTATGTAATTATCTACTAGACACCTATTTTAATTCAAAATTTAATTTAATTTGAATTCAAAAATGACATTTTTTAATGTTTCTCCTAAAATAGCATCTTGCTCATCAGATTATAAAAATGTGGTGAGGAAACAGGGACAAGAGAAAGACAAAGAAAAGAGACTAGAGGTAATCTCAGACTGGCTGTTACTCGTTGGCAAGAGCGAAGAGAGATAAAAACATCCAAGGCAGTCACACCTCTAACGGGAAAACAACAAAAATATGATAGCACTGTTTCTTTCTGCCAGTGTTACTTATAAAGCACTGAGATGTAGGCTGCAGCCTTAGCAGGTTTGTAGTTCTTTAGGATGCCAAAAGTCAATCAATCCCAGTTCTGTTCCAGGCTAAAGAAATTAATTCATTTGGTCAGTCTTTGGCAAGCTTGTGCCACCTCCTGTAATAAAGTCATGTCTCCATGGTTCTATTCTCTTCTGATGTTATATTCACTCATCTTTGTGTGCACCTGCGTCACACAGACATAAGGACACTACATATTATACCTGCAATTTCAGTTATACATACAAAAAACAACCCAAATAGCAATAGGCAGGAGTAATCTACAGCATTTATATGCTTGCATGGCGCGAAGAGCAGTCTAACTCTGTATTCTGTAGCTCAGCAACAAATGCAAGTGTACAGCTACAACACTTTCCAACTGAAGGGGAACTCTAATTCTCGCATAATGTTGCTTCAAGGGGCCAAAAGTTTCATTAATCAATAATATAAGCTGCTATAATTTGATATTTTTATATTCCCAGTAGTTTACTGATGGATATCAATAGTCACAGTGCCTGAACTCAAATATACAGCAAAAAAAATAAATATTGTGACACTGGGGGTGAAGCTACACATAATTGTTTTGGTTTATCTGAAGTTAAGGGTTAAAAGTCAGTGACAGTACATAGGCCTCAAATTCACCAGGTAAGCATGTATTGTTAAATAGTTCAACACTGGGTGAGCTCCGCCAGGGGTAACTCTACGACTCTGTTTATGAGTTTGCATGAGACGGTGATTGAAAAGAATTGCAATAAAACCTGATTATCAGCTAATATTAATCAGATCAGCGTAATAACATTACATATTAGTAGTTTTAATATTTCATAGTTTTTTTTACTAAATAAGTCTGAATCTGGACTGTTCATTGCTGCAGTGAAACCCATTCAGAGGTTTTATTTACAAAACTTTGGACTTGAAACTCTCACTCTATCAAATACAGCAAAGCTTGTTGCAGTGCTAGACATGTGCTTACAAACTGTAACGCTGAGGGAGACGAAAATGGCAGAATATGTGCAAGTCTATGGGTTTATTTAAAAAAAACAACAAATACACAAAGGTGACAAAACAAGTAAAGAACACTAATGACTAAAATACATAAACAGCAAGAAAACACAAAACAAAGCGAGAAGCGGCAAACCAGAACACAAACACGAGCTAACGAAACAGCGCATGATAAACAAAACGCCAAGCAAACACAAAGCACACAACCAGGGGTATATGGGACTAACGAGAGGGCGGGGCTACAGACTACACACAGGAGTAACAGATAATAAGAAGGGAGAACGGCGGAGGAGACAGAGACCAAAACAACAACACAAGCACATCGCAAGAAATACAAGAGAAGCTGAACCAAGGCAGAATTAGAGGGAACCAAGGAGAGACAGGGGCAGGGCAAGACAGGAGGTTACACAAATGAGCTTATTCTGCTGAGTGTACAGTCATAAGGCAATAAGACAATATATACTGTTATCACAGTAAATTAGGGGTGTGTCTCAAACCCTACTGAGTGTGTAAGTAGGCTGTCTAGGTAGCAGCTGTGTAAGTAGCAGTGTTCTCTCCTCATCTCTCCTCATAAAACAGATTACTGAGACGCTCTAGTTAGAGAGAGACTGCGTCACGGCTTGTTCCCGCCCACTGCAGCACGCCACCGGTGGTTTAGCTGGTTGCTAAGCTACAGGCTGGCATCAATAACAATAGCCCGAGGTTTAAAAATCTGCTAGCATAAATCCTAATGACTCCAAACTGCAAAATAGTCAACGACTTGTTACAGAGTTGATAATAAAATACTGTTTTGTGTGATTATATGACCAGAAACACATTAAAACTCCAGAGAGAATCAAAATAACTCACATTTTAAAACCACTTCACTGCTCGTAGACTTGCCTGCTTTGCATCATGGGATTGTCTTAGCGGCTGAGGAAGTGTTCAATGCTTCCTTAAAATCAGGTCTAAATAAGGTTTCTCAGTAGACAGCATGTTTAAGGTCTGTAAGAATTGGGACAGTCTACATGTCAGGAGCGCATACTATGAGGTAAAATGCTGCCTATGTAGGAGCTCAGTAGTCACAATACAGTACAATATGCTTTTCTGAACATATTGTGTATTTCACTAGTACTTGTAGAACACTCACCAACTGCCTGTTTCACTATACAGAGTAAATTACAGAGTCCTGATTCACGGGATTTAGCACAACACAGCATATCGTCGCTGTCCAATGGAAGTATCTCCAAAATTTCAACTTTACAGGAGAGACCAAAAACATACTTTACTTTCAATGTAAATCAATGTAACCAGATTTTTTTCCAAGCTGTTTTGAAGCACTTCTATTGGTCCATTCATCATAAAATATATACACACAATGTAAATGACTAGTGACGTGTTCAAATGTAGAAAACTCAAAATCGACAAAAATCGAGATGCACGTTTTTCATTGGACAGCAACGATATACAAATACTGAATGAAAATCATTGTGTTTTTTATAGTATGTTTCAACATTCACTTTTGGCTCATTTTTCTCTCTTCCAACTGTTCAGATGTAAACAAATATATATATTTATCAAGAACCATCATGTACTTTGAACATTTGTTGAAGTATCTTTGCTATTTTGCTCAGTCTTACAATGTTTTATGACCAAACGAGTTACAGTTACCACAGCCAGCCTCATCTAAATTACTTTTGAGGCTCAATATTGCAGATGCCTGACCTTCTCGAAAGCAGTGCGACTGAGCTATAAGTTAAGTTTTTAAATATATTAGGTATATATGCTGTTTACAATATATACCTTTTTTTGATTTACATTAAAGTGCATGTATTTGTTGTCCTGATAGACGAGTAGCACACTGTTACAAGGCCAGGAGTCCATACAGACCGTTTCTCTATACTAATGCTTTCACTACTTCCACTGTAAGCCAGGCTTTTCCCCTCTCAGACCTCCCAGCCATCACTGCATTAGCTGAGTGCTCTGTGCACTTTGTCTCGTCTGGTTTGTCTTAAGGCTTCTGGTTAAGAGGGACGCTGCATTAAAACTAGTCAAACTCATACAATCTCACAGTAAGCCTAAACCGGTGGATCCGTGCGAGCGTTGCCATAGAAACAGCTGGAGGAGGGGCAGGGAGAGGTCAGTGTTGCTAGGCGATGCCGCGGTCAGGGCTATTGTTGCCAGCCTGAGAGTATAGAGTGGCCAGGTCAGTAGAACATGCCCGAATGGCCCAGCCGTAGGCTACTACACTGTCTGACCACAGCACACAGCTACGTTGCATAATACCTATTATTGGATTGGGCAGGTCCTTTGTGATCAAAAATAGCTTTATAGGCACAAATCGTGTGGCCACTTAAATCCCAATTACACTTATGTTAGCACTGCGGTGGCTCTTGTGTGGATCAATGAGCTCACACATAAAAGCAATACTGACCAATACAGTCTACCTCAAACACTAGAGCATGTGATGGTATATAGAAAGCTTACCAACAAACAACAGCTAAGAAAATCTGTCAACATCTAAACGGTGTATGTATTAGAGATCGACTGTATATCGGTCAACCGATATATCGGGCCGATATTCTGCATTTTTTTATATATTGGCATCGGCCGATATCAGTGTTTCACAGCGCCGATTTAAAGACAAGTGCGTCCGGAGCCAGTTCCTTGTTATTGGTGCGGTGGAATGTGCTGTTGCCACATGTGAAGGACCCCAGACCGAAACCTTTGGAACTGTTTAGCCAAACAAGTGAAAATTAACAATTTATATAATAATTTATGAACAGTGAGGTTTTTCATGAGTCGGTTACGTGTGTCTAGTTCCGGCTGTAGACGTGAACCTGAGCGGATCTTTTACTGCTTATACACACATTAGCTCCGGGGCTAAAGCTAACTGCTCTAGTGTAATACACACATTAGCTCCGGGGCTAAAGCTAACTGCTCTAGTGTAATACACACATTAGCTCCGGGGCTAAAGCTAACTGCTCTAGTGTAATACACACATTAGCTCCGGGGCTAAAGCTAACTGCTCCAGTGTAATACACACATTAGCTCCGGGCTAAAGCTAACTGCTCTAGTGTAATACACACATTAACTCCAGGGCTAAAGCTAACTGCTCTAGTGTAATACACACATTAGCTCCGGGGCTAAAGCTAACTGCTCTAGTGTAATACACACATTAGCTCCAGGGCTAAAGCTAACTGCTCTAGTGTAATACACACATTAGCTCCAGGGCTAAAGCTAACTGCTCCAGTGTAATACACACATTAGCTCCGGGGCTAAAGCTAACTGCTCTAGTGTAATACATACATTAGCTCCAGGGCTAAAGCTATCTGCTCTAGTGTAATACACACATTAGCTCCAGGGCTAAAGCTAACTGCTCTAGTGTAATACACACATTAACTCCGGGGCTAAAGCTAACTGCTCTAGTGTAATACACACATTAATACGTTACTGTTACACAGAGAGTCTCTCTGAAAAAGTTCAGAAATGTTGTGCATCTACTTATTATTATTATTAGTGTAACATTTTAACAGCAAATAAAGCAGAAAACTTCTAGATATCAGCCCTAAAAATCAGCAGCACATATCGGCCATCAGCTGACCCTGATCTCTAAACATCAGTATCGACTATAGAAAAACCCATATCGGTCGATCTCTAATACGTATGCAGTAGAAAGCGCCCCTGAAAGAAGTGTTCATTTTTACATGAATTTAGGGGAACAACGTGCATTTTGTAAAGACCTGCTGTCAAAATCATTCAGTTGCAACATTCCTAAATTTTTTATATTACAACATGCAAGTTTTAGACACACTTATGCAACAAAGTGCAACATTAATATGCACACAGTTTTCAGATCATTTGAGATCAACTACTGTATCAGTTAACTATATAAATTAATTAATAAACAACATTAAAAATCCCTAACCACTGCTAGTAACTAACATTTATATACGTATATATCACTATATATGACTTCCGGTCAACAAATCCATACAACATCTTTGACCTTAATCCTATTAAAGAGGATTTAATGTGTACATATGCCAGCATATATCCACTTCACCAAACTCCCATACTAAGGAATCTCAAAGGAAAATAATCCCCCCATATGCTCAGAGGGTAAACACAGGCAGACTTGAAATTATGGTTAGCGCTATTTTTACCTCTTGGCAAAAACAAGGCAAACTGAGTCGTGTGCCTTTTAGTAAAAGAGAGTCAGCGAGGGAGCCGGAGTCTGTGGCGGGAATACACAGTGTGTTTTTTAGCTTGTAGGCCAGTAATCATTTTTGGGAGGAGAGCTAAGCTAAATCACTGGCTAGCTGTGAGGGAAGAATGCAGAGCTGGATGGGGAACTGGATTACAGACAGATTTCCTGAAAGATCATTAACTCCTTCCAGTCCTCATTTTTAAATTAACCAGGACCCACAGAAATCTTCACACATACACAGAGGGCAGCTAATTGAAAACCGATGCTAATACGAGCCGTAAGGGAATATTTTAACTGCTTTCGAGAAGCTCCTCTTGGCCAAAGAACAATGTTGGTGACGTCAAGGCGAGAGGCAATTCAGGCCACTGCAGCAGTAATTATACTGAGATTGCTGTATATGCAGCTATTATTCCATTGATTTATTGATTAGCTAAAAGCACCCCAGCTAACAAGCTTTAACAAACTCAGATAGCAGTCCTGGAGCAAAACAGATTGCAGCCTATTTTATCAACATCTCCCGGAGCTGTAGGTCATAAAACACCTAATTTGTGTGGTTTTTAATGTGGTCCACAGTGGTCACTGTTACACTGTTTTCTCTGACCGAATCACGCCTGGTCTTCATTAAGAGATCATTACAGCATATGTTCATTTACAGCATCTATAGGGGAATTAATTTTTTTAGAGAGATCCCTTACAGAAAATAATTATACTTAAAGTATACTTTATGCAGTTACTATACTAATGTCATTGTACTAGTAGTACACTTGTATATGTACTATTTAATGTACTATTTAATACTTCTTATTAAATAGTACATATGTCACTTTTTAGTTTTTAAAAGTACACTTTAAATGTAAGAGTAGTAAACCAAGTATACAACTAGTTTACATCTTTTGTACTGCAACTACACTAAAAGTAAACTTCACTGTTAGTTTTCTAGCTTGTAAGTTTTCTTTAAGTGAACTTAATACTTATAATTTACTGCTTATATTATTGTTGTACTTTAAAGTATATGACTAGGTTTAGGAGTTTTTTCTACTTAAAATAGAACTTAACTTACCAGTGGACACGTAAAATAAACAAGACACACTCAGATTAAGAAACATATTTGTATCTTTATAAATCTTTACAAATCAAATTTTAAATAAATATTGTACTGGATGTGTTTTTGTGCAGAACAAGAATACTTACTTCTACTATCTCAATTAAAAGATTAAGTACAAGTAAAGGCCAAATATACTTAGACTGTTCTATACTTGTCAGTATAACCCCAGCATACTTAAGTATAACTGTGTTTAGTATATCACTGAGAAGTACATAAAAAGTAAACTGAAAGCATACTCACTTCCTTTTAGTTTAAAAGAAGTAAACTAATGGTACACTTGAATAAACTTCTTTTTTGTAAGGGATGTTAATCTCACTTCGAGTGGATGCTGTTCAGTCTAATCTGTACTGCATCCGTAACGTAGG
Source organism: Megaleporinus macrocephalus (assembly GCA_021613375.1). Lineage (NCBI taxonomy): Eukaryota > Metazoa > Chordata > Actinopteri > Characiformes > Anostomidae > Megaleporinus > Megaleporinus macrocephalus. Next base: position 41,384,649 of record CM038712.1, read on the forward strand.
GTCAATTACCACAGACAGTCAGTTCAAAGAGTTTCTCTGTACTTACAAAAGAAAAGAACACCAACCGACTAGAAACCAATGGGCAGCTCTTGAAGGCCATTGATAAACATCTAGATGTACAACATATCTCTGTAGGTTTTCATAAACTTTTTAATAAAAGATCAACTAAGCTTACCATCTGGATAATTTGTTCTTTCAGGAATGAACTAATATGTACTGGTGGTAATGGGTTTCCAGTGTAGTGATATGAGTGGAGTTTTTTTACAGGCTCCTGCCTGATTGCCTACGGATACCAGAAAACCATGTGGAAAGCGAATCTAACAAAACTGCCTTTGACTGGGCTGTTCCAGTGTTGGGCAAAACTTTCTAAGAACAGTTTTGGTGGAACATTGTGTTTCATTCGTCTGTAACTTGTTTTATTAGGGCAAAGCTGCCAAAGATGTGGCCTGACATGTGGATGTTTAACTTGGCCCGTTAAAAAGTTGTCCATATCCAACCTCTCATCCAACAACAAGCATATTTTTATACTGGGTATAATAGGACAGCAATACTATTTACTGCTGTACAAAACATGTAGCTGGCTGTCTAAATCCTCCAAATATTGATTAAGTGTTATAAACTTGGGTTTGAATACAGGTTAATTAGTGCCTGTCTACATTCATTGTAAAGTTTTCACACAATATATAGAACAGATGCTGCGTTTAAATTATAAAAAAAATACGTCAACACAAATGGTGATACAAGTTTTTCTTTGGATAATGACAATACGAAGCATGTTTGCTGTGACAGTAGACATTACTGTTTCACAATACACAATACACAACAGTGGGTGTACGAACAATCACTTGTGTGTTTTGTATTTGACTGTTTAACCTAATGGTTGCAGGTAGGTGTAAGGAAAACACACCCACATACATATATATATATATATATATATATATATATATATATATATATAAAGGTTGTTTGTTCATGGAATTCAACAACTGCCTATTATTTTCTAGTAAAAGTGAGTTTTAAGTCAAGAGGTCAATTTCTTTTCTAATTACATTAATGATAATCAACTGGAAAATATATAACAGATATAGATCGAACCTCAGATATTTTTTCCACATGGCTGTAAGGTGTCTCATATTGGGTGTCTCAAAAACTTGTGAGCTCCTACAAAGGCAGCATTTTACATCACAGTATGGGATTGTCTTAGCGGCTGAGAAAGTGTTCGATGCTTCCTTAAAATCAGATCTAAATAAGGTTTCTCAGTAGACAGCATGTTTAAGGTATGTAAGAATTGGGACAGTCTACATGTCGGGAGCGCATACTATGATGTAAAATGCTGCCTATGTAGGAGCTCACTAGGTTTTGAGACACACCCAGTATTTTATTTGCAACTCTGTAACGAGCTGTTGACCATTTTGCCGTTTTATATTCAAGCCATTAGCATTTATGTTAGCAGATTTTTAAACCTCAAGCTATTGTTTTGGATAGCTGGCCGGTAGCTTAGCAACCAGCTAAAACACCAGTCGCCTGCAGTGGGCGGGAACAAGCCGTGACGCAGTCTCTCTCTAACTAGAGCGTCTCAGTAATCTGTTTTATGAGGAGAGATGAGGAGAGAGCGCTGCTACTTACACAGCTGCTACCTAGACAGCCTACTTAGACACTCACTAGGGTTTGAGACAGACCCATTGTCTGCATGCTTAGCTAGCCACAACTGGGCTAGAGAATCGTCTGCCTTTACATGTAAATCTATGTTTGTTTATTAGATGGCTATAAAATGGCCTTACTTTTAATACAGGCTGTTCTCTAGGTTTGTGAGGCTAGATTGAAAAAACACGAGAATGTTCCTTTAAGAGGCCTGCATGTGCTTGTAGAGACATCAGGGGTCAGCATTTTCTTTTCCAAGCACACTTAAAATTCTCTATAGGGTCAGGTCCTTTTTAGAAGTCATTTAAAAGCTCTCACTGCAGCAAGACTGCAGTCCATTCTCATAGACTTTCACGACAGTCAAAGAGAGTCCACAAGAGCACTAACCAACACGCTGAACATCAATCCTTTAACACAGCACACAGCAGCAAAGGGACTTAATGGAGCCCCCCCCAAAGAATCCACAATACCTAATGTTACTAGCACAACCCTAACGCCATGATACCAAAGAGTAGCACTGCTGCACTGCCCTAATGTCCTTGTAATTACTGTGCTTAACTAAACATTTCATCCCTGGACAGGTCTGCTGTGTTTCATTGTACTGCATTTAAAAAGCATTTACTCTGAAACTTCTCTCAGCACTGTTCAATGTGAAGCACATCTTCACTAATAAACTATATTCAAAGGTGAGAAAATTCAGTCACCAGTATTTAAATAAGCAATATGTAATACATGCACATCGGAACATTTGTGGAATTACAGTAAATTACAAATATATAAACAAAATACAACATTATTTGTACGTCTGTTTATTATTAGATAAATCCAGTTAAAGATCACTTTACAAACTAAACAAGATACTCCACATTACACAGTACTGCTGTCAGAAAACTTTTAAATTATACATGCAGTGTCTGGATTATATACATATATAACTAAAAAATATATTATTTTTTTTGGTGGTATGATGCTGAAATGAAATGATAAAGAAATGTATGTTAAGGTTTCCTGACTAGACAAGACTAACATTAATGTTAGACAGTAAGGCTGTGTCCCAAACAGCCCCCTCTTGAACATTACATACTGCACCACTAAAAGCACTACTAACAATGGTGTCCTTTATATTTATTCATTAATTTATTTATTTTATTTATTATATTTTATTTTTCATGTATGTAGTGTAGTAGCAGTCTGCAGTTTGGGGGCGTGGTCAGAGAGTAATGTAACTTTACGTGTCAGAGTGATTTCTGACTAAAGTTAATATAAACGTTAGCTAACCCAACCCCTCCTAGTCTGTTACCATAACAACACATTATCCAAAAGCTGTTTTTATTGCAGCATATATGGTCATCGTTGCTATTCATTGCTCTCATCACTAACTTAGTGTTTAAAGCTGGCGCGAACTACCCGACCGGTGAAGTTGCTGACTGCAGGTTATTTCTGAACAGGCATCTCGACACAAGCCAACAACAAACACAAGATCAAAGTTTTTAAACAGTTTCCGCTTTTTCTGTAGTTTAATTCTTGGGTGGGCAAATCTACCTGTTTCTGATACTGGGTGGGACACGTCGCCCCATCCCCCCGGGTTTCTATGCCAATGATTGCATTAGTCCACAATTGTCATATCTGTGCTAATGCACTGCTAATGCAATGAAAACGGACTCATTAGGACAACACAAGTGTTTAAATTTGACTTAATCCACTGATTATTCATTATTCTGTACAAGTGTTAAAATAAATAGCTGCATAGGCTGTAACCCTGTGTGAAAATACAACTGTAACTTTAAAAACGATGCTTGAGACCCAGTTTTTTTTTTCGTTCACCACCTAGACGTGTAACTACGGCTCATGAAGGTGATTATTAGCTCTGAGTGAAATTACATAATGACTCTGTTGTACTGGTAGCAGACATGTGTCTTGTGTTCTGTTGCTGGAGGTAACGCGGCCCCTCTGCTCGTCTTTCCAACAGAAGCGCTGATCCGAGAGCAGTCGCCCCGAGCTGTTCTTTCTTCAGTAACAGCCTAAATTAAATATGGGCCTTTACAGAGCATCTTTCTGAAGATCCCATGCAGAGCAACCATGAATCTTCCATATTCATTATTGAAGAGCAATGCTGTAGGGAGTAACTACTAACCCTATACACTTACCACGACAGCATCATACACATAAGCACTAACCAGACGCACTGCCAGCAGCAATGTTAGATCAGAGGCACTGAGTGTATTGAGCAGTCATACAGTAATCCATGTGAGCCCGTTTACAATAATAGTTTTAAAAAGTATTGATTAAAATACACATTCAGCAATTATTCATTAAAAGTTTGCATGATGGTTTTGTATATTTGATATCCTTCTGCTGGTCTTTCTTATCTATTGTTATGCACTTTAGGCCATATAGTGTTTGTATGATACATTCTGAATGATAGCTGTTAGAGCTGGGGCGACGCGCCGACGTAATCGATTACGCCAAGATTGTTGCCACGCCTACTGAAAGCATGGATTTATCCGGAGCACGAGCTGCAGCTACAAACAATCACTCACGTGTATCTAAAGTTGTGGGAGTGTTTCACACAGAAACACAACAGTGTGGTGCTCTGTCAGCTCTGCACAGTGGAGACAATCACAACAGTACAACTGCTATACACGAGACCTTGAAGATCAAACATCCCGTAGAGCTTCATCAACACAGCAGCAGGACAGCACCTGTTTACCTGTTTATCTTAACATATAGATTATTTATAGATTATTAAAACATGTAACATGTTTCTTTCAGTAGTCTCACTTGAAAAGTCTCATTGCTAACCATTTCTTAATCGTCCAGTGTAGAACCTAAGACTGTTCTAGATACCACGGGAGCTTTAAAACACACGTAGCTGCTTCTCAAATGGAAATCTGCAACATATATAGTCCACAAACTGTCCAAGTTCTTTTGTGTGGGGCATGTAGGCTACCTCTAAAAGTCAAGTCAGAGCGTAGACTTCTAGTCTTTTAACCATTTATAGATCATGTGCGTTTAAGGTACCTTTTAATACATTAAGTCTAGAGTTCCTCATGCTTTTGAGCCCCCCACAGCCCAGGGTGATCAATTATATATATATATATATATATATATATATATATATATATATATATATATATATATATATATATATATATATATACACTCACATTAGAGTAATCTAAAAATTAGTCGTTAGATTAATTAACTATTTGAAAAAATGGTAGATAAATCAATTAAATAATGTATCGTTGGGTGCAGCCCTAATAGCCGTATTAGATTACTGGAAAATAATTTGGTAATAGCTTCATTTAAAAAAAAGAAAAGAAAAAGATCAATTTTTAGAATGTTCAGGTGATGCTGAGCAACTGTGCCAAACCTTTTATTCATTTTCCTGCATTTGTAACTCTATAAATAGATGTTGTGTTTCTCAGTATTGCTAACCCAGTTGTATTTGGTTCAAATTTCTACATTTATGTATGAAAACTATTGGATATTGTCACTGACCTACCATTCCGCAACATCAATGCATCATTTATATATGTTTGTGAGCCCCTGGTCAAAATAAGGGAGAATAAGTTATATGTATTCATTTAGTTAAAGATATTTTAGCATATTTCAATGTATAATTACTGTTTATTTCCCATATGTGGCCTGTGTAAAATGTATTTTTGCTCCAATAACCTAGCAATAAATAGAAATGTGCACAAACTGTGCAGAAAAATACCATATTTAGATTTGTTCTCCACAGAACAGTGGTTACTAATCCTCTACCCTGTTGTGAGTTCAGTTCCAACCACAATCTCATACCTGCTCCAGCTATTTAACCTTGTCCTGGGCTTTGTCCAAAATCACATACTTCACTGAACAGTGCGCCAAGAACAGTACACTATCATTAGAAGTCTATTCACTCGTATATTATACATACATCACGTAGTTTTATGGACTGACTGGCTCATGTGTATTTGTTTTAGGCGACAGAGGAGCAGCATGTGGAAAAGATGAAGGGTGGAACAATTTTGTAGCAATTTTAGAGTCTTTAAAAGGCTGTGCATGACATGTTGTTTGCCAGGTTTCTATCCAGGTGTCGTATTAAATTGAAGCATTTAGGTGAAATGTTGCAAAAAAAATTATGCTAATTGAGTTTCCATGTTCTCCGTGCAAGAGAATGCATCTCTCTATAAAAAAAAAACACTGCTGAGAAAAATGGGCCCAGTCTACTGAGAAACCTTTCATGCTGAGCAGCTTCTTGATTCTGTTTTGTTTAACTTCATGACTCTTAAACTGAATAGCTCAGAAAACTCATCAGTTACAGGCGTTTAATTCTGTTTACAGTCTAATATCACCAATTGTAGTTCTCTTCGATATGATGGAGGCATATTTCAATGTTTTTAACAATCTACCACAAGCTGCCACCTTGTCTCATGCTTCATAGCTGCTCTCAGGCCAAAAACAGAAACATATGATCTTCCTCTGCTCACAGAATCATTATCTTCTGTTTACAGAAAAATGTGTTAATCTCTAGTAAGTTTGTACACAAAATTCAACTACTTAATTTAACCCATCTGGTTTCCATCAAGTCTTTTTCACTCTGTGGTAAAATATATGCAATATGAATATATATATATATATATATATATATATATATATATATCCGGATGGGAACCAAGCTACTGTTGTATATTTATCAAGCCAAATCAAGTTTATTTATAAAGTTTATTTAAAAACAGTGGTTTAAATAATATGTTGGCCATTATGAGTGCTGTACAGCATATTCAAGTCTATCCACAGTCCATAGAAGTCCAAACAAAGTCAACAATTTTGGTACAGCCTGGAATATTTGATCTTTCCTATTAACCCTTTCATGCATGGTGTCCACGCTTATGGACAGTTAATAATAGTTCGATTTAAAGCATATGAAATGCATTTCACCCTCCAAACAACTAGATAGTAGAATCAAAAGTCTCACTGCTCCATTGTAACAAAATTAATCCATCATTTTGATATATTAAACTTCTTTTCCCTTATTTTAGATGTTTTTATGGCTCAGAAACAGGGGTGTATGAAAATATCGAAAATATTGAATATCAGGATATTATGTCTAGTGATACTGTATCGATTCTCAAAAACACAGTATCGATACACAGATTCCTGGCAGACAGTGAATCATTTTGTGTTGTGCTTAAACCTCTGGCCACTAGATGGCAGTGTTGTAATCCATTTTTAGCTCCGCTCCAACATTAACAAGCAGCACAAGGGCGCAATGCTATTGTAAGCATTGACAAACCTGTTCATATAGTGGTGTGTTTTAATAGAAGTATCTGAAAAATTGCAATATATATCTTTGCTTGCAGTATCGCAATATATCACGATATATTGAATCGTGACCGCTGTATCACAAAACGTATCGTATCATCAAGTTCCTGCCAATACACAGCCCTACTCAGAAACCAACTGTCCACATATGTGCACATCATGCACCAAAAAGGCTATAAATATAAAAATGCACCTTTTATATGTTATATTTTTTATATATGTTGTGTAGATGTATAACAGTAATACATTTATATAAATTTATAATTATGTGACATCTGTGTCCAATATCAAGTTTCCCTCTGTCCAGACTGTTTTGAGGGATTTCACAGCAAGAGTACTGTAACAAACATGTGTTGCTACCGCCAGCCGCCTATATATAGGATTTGCAGCAAAATTCCAGCCTGAACAGATTTATTATTATTTCAATTAATTGTGCTTTCAGTATGCTTTTAACAGAACCAAAATGATATTATTTTATTTTATGAAAGGAGGAGGAAACCTTACAAATGTTCTAATATTTTGCAATTTTATTTAAAAGTTCCAAAAAAGAAGCTTAAAATTCAGCACTGTTTGTATAAAATGTTAGTTTTACCATATAATACATTCAAAAGTTCAAGAAAGATTTGAGGGAAAATATAAGCATTCTTGAAAACACTTAAGATGTTTTAAAAACTGTATGTTCTTCTGTTTTTTTTACTCCGCTAATGCATAGTGTCCACATATGTGGACAGTTCAATAACTTTTTAATAAAACTGATTTTTATGTAAAATTAAATTCCATATGATTATTTATGCAGATCTGAGCATGAAATAAAATTAAAAAATCTGAATACAATTTAAATGCATGAAAGGGTTAAATAATCACTTAATCACTTAAAAAATCACTTAACTCTTCATTATACTGACAGCACAAAATCCAAGGGTATGTACATAAAACCCTAAAAAATAGTCTTTGAGCGAAAACAACAGGGAAACAAACTGACCTGCTTTTGCCGGCATGCAAGTGCAACCCAGAGTCACTATAACTCTGCGGCAGGTAGAACTGAAGAGAATGAAAACGGGCATCCATTTCACTACAGCATCCGTAGCGCAGGTCAGTATTCCTCAGCAGCAGATGTGTATCTATCTATAATCTAGGTTAAAGTCTGGATTTAACACACACGTTCAGTACGTCATAATCCATTCACTCCACTCAAAAAGCCACATCTATATAAAGCCATACATTTTCATAATCTCAGGAAATATGAGTAATCAGCCGCGGGGAGCAGAGTGAGGCATTCAGGAGTACAGCAGTAGAGAGGGTCAGTGGTGAGCCAGCGGCACTGCCGGGTAACACATGGGTGTCATGAGATCAGGTTGCTGCCGCGAGGGGACGGCCTGTTAGTGGACATGCCCTGTGTCCGACCCTGAGGGGGATTACCTCATCGCATCCCCATCCCCCCTTTCAGCTGTGATAAAAGAGAGACAGAGGGAGGGAGAAAGAGAAAGCCCCCTCAACCTGTTATTGACACAGTGACACAGACATAGACCTCTATGCACCACATGCAGAAGTATACATTTTAATACAATATTTCATTCAACAAATTAGGCCTCTTCAGGATGTAGGATTTACACACATTGAATATATATATATATATATATATATATATATATATATATATATATATATATATATATATATATATATATATATATATATATATATATATATATATATATATATATACGCTACCGCTCAAAAGTTTGGAATCACAGTGAAATGTTCTTGTTTTTAATGGAGTATCTTCTTCCTTAACACAACAATGGACTGACGGGTCTCTAAAGAAAGTTGTTTCTTTCTGGTCATTGTGAGTCGGTCAGCAAGCCATCAACTGCTGATCTTCAGATACTAAACTAACCTAGAATGTTGTTCCCTTTTATATTCACTTATTAGTAGAATGTTTTTCAGCTGTGCATCACAATTGATCAAGAGTGTCCTAACAACCAATTAGCCCAATAACATCCTTAACTTGGATTGGTGGTCGTACCAGGAGATTTAGACAGAGGACTGAGAATTACTGATAATAGGACTATATGTAAAATAAGCCTCTATACAAAAATAGGCTTTAATACAAACATTTTTATTTTCAAAAATCATCTGATACACTTACATTAATTGTTAAACTGACAATATTGTGTGTACATTGTATGAAAATTGCATGAAATGAAATTCTAAAGTGATCCTAAACTTTTGAGCGGTAGTGTATATATATATATATATATATATTCTATTTGGTCTGCTCCTTATTAACCTATTAAATTCTGGAAAAGCTACATACTGTGATGCCTATCATGTATCATTAAAAAATCTCTTCTATCTCGGTTTAATACTTATTAACATTAAAGAATGTTCCAGAAATGTCATCTATTTCTTAAGGTCTTTTATCAAGTCTAGAATTCTACATATGCCACTGAACTCATATTTATTGTCCAGCTTAATATTTTTGTAAATAAAACTGCACAGCCTGTGTTTTCACTCCTCTTTTGTTTTACTCAGCTTTCTTTTTCTGATTTGGTTAACTTATGAAACGTGATGCATGATGACGAGAACACTTCCATTGAAGTTAAACATTTTCTGGCTAAACTGTTAAGGATGAGCAGCACTGTGGATCTGCATCCTGCTGTTTGATAAAACTGCACTTTGGGCAGAATTAGTATGCAGTTCTCGTGAGCTATCGGTTTGCACATCAATGCTTAGCAGTTAGCAGTATGTGTTTGCAGAGCTGCTTTATGCTGCAGTGCTGTTATAAAAAATAAGCTGATGAAGTTAATGTGCTGTATGTGAACTGTTCACTCTTCTGTCTCTCTGTACTCTCTCCAGCATGCCAGAGGAAACCTTTTCCTATAATAAAGTTCCACATGCTTCCCAAACATTACCAGGGGTGAAAGCCACTCGGGCGCATGAGCTCAAGACCATGAACTTTAATAATAAGCAAAAAAGTGTAGACCCCAGACCACACCCACAAATATGGGTGCAGCTCATATTGCAACAATAATCCAAACAAAGCAGACTGTGACAGATCTTCAAAGTTTGGTGCAATTGCATCACTAGGTGGTGCTATACTATGCAAAAACATGACTAAAGGTTCTCCAATAGACATGTACATTTATACTCTGGTACTATGTGCTGTTCTAGATTAGGTTCTTTGATGCTGATGTCAAATAGGTTGTTCTTACATCATTCTAACGACGTTTGAAATACTTTCAATAAGTGAAAAACAGAACGGAGGTGGAGACGAGGAGCCCGTACTGCACTAGTTTAGACATTATCACGAAAAAAGGTACCAAAACTAAATCACACTACACGTTAGCTGTGATCCTGATGTTATGAAGAGTGATTTTAACCAATCTAATGAAAAGATAAGCTGCTATCGAGGCAGCAGATAAGAACTAGCTTCTCCTTCAGCTCAGGAAAACAAATAAAAACATGCTAAATTATTGAGGTACATCATGTTTTGTTAGCAGCTGGATCAACCTCGGGACCAACAAGCTCCACAATGTCTGTCATTAGGTTTTCTTTTACTCTGACAGAACTTCGTGACACATCTGTTTACTAACGTATCATAGGTTTTAAATCTATCACCGGTGTCCACCCACAGATCAACTGTACATAATACACTACTCGCTTCTACTGACCACACAAGGGTAAAGTCAGTTTATTATGATGATGTGGTGCCAGTAAGCCATCATTGTGGCACCTAAGTGCAATGTTCAGTGGACATATGTTAATGGGAAGGCACTAAAACAGTATTTCAACATGTTGAACATATTTCCAAATAAACCACTCATTTCCAACATGGTTTCCAAAGTAACAACAGATATTGCTTCAGAGTCTGTTATACTATGCATAAACCCCATCAAATTGAACAGCCAATAAGATGACTATTAAGTAGTCCATAAAGTAACACATTTTGGTTTAAGGTCTGTCACACTACGAACATATCAAAAAAAGGTCCATTTACTGGATTTTAAAATAAAAGGCAGCCAAAGTAACCAAACCAGTTCCCTTAAATTAGTGATTTGCACTCCATTCGCAATGATTCTTTGCCAAATTCAACACATCATAATAAGACCCAACAATACGTTGACCAAAAAAATATAGTAGAATTTTGTTAACAGTCTATCAGACTATGCACAGACCAAACATGGGGTGTGTCTCAAAACCTAGTGAGCTCCTACTTAGGCAGCATTTTACATCATAGTATGCGCTCCCGACCTGTAGTCTGTGCCAATTCTTACATACCTTAAACATGCTGTCTACTGAGGAACCTTATTTAGACCTGATTTTAAGGAAGCATCAAACACTTTCTCAGCCGCTAAGACAATCCCATGATGCAATGCAGGCAGAACTTTTTCCCAACAGACAAAAGAGGAGCTACTAGCGGAGAAGTCATCTTCAAATGTGAGTTATTTTGATTCTCTCTGGAGTTTTAATGTGTTTCTGGTCATATAATCACACAAAACATTATTTTATTATCAACTCTGTAACGAGTCCTTCACCATTTACACTTTTATACTCGAGACATTAGCATTTATGGTAGCGGATTTTTAAGCCACGGGCTATTGTTTTGGATAGCCGGACGGTAGCTTAGCAACCAGCTTAAACGCCGGTGGCGTGCTGCAGTGGGCGGGAACAAGCCGTGACGCAGTCTCTCTCTAACTAGAGCGTCTCAGTAATCTGTTTTATGAGGAGAGATGAGGAGAGAACGCTGCTACTTACACAGCTGCTACCTAGACAGCCTACTTACACACTCACTAGGGTTTGAGCGATACCCAAAATGACCAATACCTATGAGAGTGAGATAGAAAGTATTCACTTTTTCCACATTTTCTTATGTTACAGTCTTTTTCCACATTAGATTTAATTCATTTTCCATCAGTTGTTTCCACAAATTCATCCAGTTGATTGGACATGATTTGAAAAGGTACCTGCCTATATAAGGTCCCATAGTTGACAGTACATGTCAGAGCACAATCCAAGCCATAAAGTCCAAGGAATTGTCTATCGAGGACAACGGGACCTAGGCACACAGTCAAGGAGTGGCTTCGGGACAACTCTGTGAAGGTTCTTCGAGTGGCCCAGCCAGAACCCAGATTGAACATCTCTGGAGATATCTAAAAAAATGTCTGTGCACCAACGGACCCCATCCAACCTGAT